>CM063500.1:80906024-80930024 GCA_032207245.1 Pardosa pseudoannulata | reverse complement strand
ACGGATACTATAGTTATCTGAATGACAAATAAAAATAGTTATAAAAATGGAACAAATTTAACAAAATACTAAAGAAAATAAACATAAGAGAAATGACAAATACCTTCTCCAATTACAATTCAGACTTCTCCGCGGGCATCCCAGCACTCACACCCTTCAACGGATACTATAGTCTGAATGACAAATAAAAATAAATATAAAAATGGAACAAATTTAACTAAAATACTAAAGAAAATAAACATAAGAGAAATGACAAATACCTTCTCCAATTACAATTCAGACTTCTCCGCGGGCATCCCAGCACTCACACCCTTCAACGGATACTATAGTTATCTGAATGACAAATAAAAATAGTTATAAAAATGGAACAAATTTAACAAAAATACTAAAGAAAATAAACATAAGAGAAATGACAAATACCTTCTCCAATTACAATTCAGACTTCTCCGCGGGCATCCCAGCACTCACACCCTTCAACGGATACTATAGTTATCTGAATGACAAATAAAAATAGTTATAAAAATGGAACAAATTTAACAAAAATACTAAAGAAAATAAACATAAGAGAAATGACAAATACCTTCTCCAATTACAATTCAGACTTCTCCGCGGGCATCCCAGCACTCACACCCTTCAACGGATACTATAGTTATCTGAATGACAAATAAAAATAGTTATAAACATGGAACAAATTTAACTAAAATACTAAAGAAAATAAACATAAAAGAAATGACAACTATTTTCTCCAATTACAATTCAGACTTCTCCGCGGGCATCCCAGCACACACACCCTTCAACGGATACTATAGTTATCTGAATGACAAATAAAAATAGTTATAAAAATGGAACAAATTTAACAAAAATACTAAAGAAAATAAACATAAGAGAAATGACAAATACCTTCTCCAATTACAATTCAGACTTCTCCGCGGGCATCCCAGCACTCACACCCTTCAACGGATACTATAGTTATCTGAATGACAAATAAAAATAAATATAAAAATGGAACAAATTTAACTAAAATACTTAATAAAATAAACATAAGAGAAATGACAAATACCTTCTCCAATTACAATTCAGACTTCTCCGCGGGCATCCCAGCACTCACACCCTTCAACGGATACTATAGTTATCTGAATGACAAATAAAAATAGTTATAAAAATGGAACAAATTTAACAAAAATACTAAAGAAAATAAACATAAGAGAAATGACAAATACCTTCTCCAATTACAATTCAGACTTCTCCGCGGGCATCCCAGCACTCACACCCTTCAACGGATACTATAGTTATCTGAATGACAAATAAAAATAGTTATAAAAATGGAACAAATTTAACAAAATACTAAAGAAAATAAACATAAGAGAAATGACAAATACCTTCTCCAATTACAATTCAGACTTCTCCGCGGGCATCCCAGCACTCACACCCTTCAACGGATACTATAGTTATCTGAATGACAAATAAAAATAGTTATAAAAATGGAACAAATTTAACAAAATACTAAAGAAAATAAACATAAGAGAAATGACAAATACCTTCTCCAATTACAATTCAGACTTCTCCGCGGGCATCCCAGCACTCACACCCTTCAACGGATACTATAGTTATCTGAATGACAAATAAAAATAGTTATAAAAATGGAACAAATTTAACAAAATACTAAAGAAAATAAACATAAGAGAAATGACAAATACCTTCTCCAATTACAATTCAGACTTCTCCGCGGGCATCCCAGCACTCACACCCTTCAACGGATACTATAGTTATCTGAATGACAAATAAAAATAGTTATAAAAGTGGAACAAATTTAACTAAAATACTAAAGAAAATAAACATAAGAGAAATGACAAATACCTTCTCCAATTACAATTCAGACTTCTCCGCGGGCATCCCAGCACTCACACCCTTCAACGGATACTATAGTTATCTGAATGACAAATAAAAATAGTTATAAAAATGGAACAAATTTAACAAAAATACTAAAGAAAATAAACATAAGAGAAATGACAAATACCTTCTCCAATTACAATTCAGACTTCTCCGCGGGCATCCCAGCACTCACACCCTTCAACGGATACTATAGTTATCTGAATGACAAATAAAAATAGTTATAAAAATGGAACAAATTTAACAAAAATACTAAAGAAAATAAACATAAGAGAAATGACAAATACCTTCTCCAATTACAATTCAGACTTCTCCGCGGGCATCCCAGCACTCACACCCTTCAACGGATTACTATAGTTATCTGAATGACAAATAAAAATAGTTATAAAAATGGAACAAATTTAACAAAATACTAAAGAAAATAAACATAAGAGAAATGACAAATACCTTCTCCAATTACAATTCAGACTTCTCCGCGGGCATCCCAGCACTCACACCCTTCAACGGATACTATAGTTATCTGAATGACAAATAAAAATAGTTATAAAAATAGAACAAATTTAACAAAAATACTAAAGAAAATAAACATAAGAGAAATGACAAATACCTTCTCCATTTAGAATTCAGACTTCTCCGCGGGCATCCCAGCACTCACACCCTTCAACGGATACTATAGTTATCTGAATGACAAATAAAAATAGTTATAAAAATGGAACAAATTTAACAAAATACTAAAGAAAATAAACATAAGAGAAATGACAAATACCTTCTCCAATTACAATTCAGACTTCTCCGCGGGCATCCCAGCACTCACACCCTTCAACGGATACTATAGTTATCTGAATGACAAATAAAAATAGTTATAAAAATGGAACAAATTTAACAAAATACTAAAGAAAATAAACATAAGAGAAATGACAAATACCTTCTCCAATTACAATTCAGACTTCTCCGCGGGCATCCCAGCACTCACACCCTTCAACGGATACTATAGTTATCTGAATGACAAATAAAAATAGTTATAAAAATGGAACAAATTTAACAAAAATACTAAAGAAAATAAACATAAGAGAAATGACAAATACCTTCTCCAATTACAATTCAGACTTCTCCGCGGGCATCCCAGCACTCACACCCTTCAACGGATACTATAGTTATCTGAATGACAAATAAAAATAGTTATAAAAATGGAACAAATTTAACAAAATACTAAAGAAAATAAACATAAGAGAAATGACAAATACCTTCTCCAATTACAATTCAGACTTCTCCGCGGGCATCCCAGCACTCACACCCTTCAACGGATACTATAGTTATCTGAATGACAAATAAAAATAGTTATAAAAATGGAACAAATTTAACAAAAATACTAAAGAAAATAAACATAAGAGAAATGACAAATACCTTCTCCAATTACAATTCAGACTTCTCCGCGGGCATCCCAGCACTCACACCCTTCAACGGATACTAGTTATCTGAATGACAAATAAAAATAGTTATAAAAATGGAACAAATTTAAAAAAAATACTAAAGAAAATAAACATAAGAAAAATGACAAATACCTTCTCCAATTACAATTCAGACTTCTCCGCGGGCATCCCAGCACTCACACCCTTCAACGGATACTATAGTTATCTGAATGACAAATAAAAATAGTTATAAAAATGGAACAAATTTAACAAAAATACTAAAGAAAATAAACATAAGAGAAATGACAAATACCTTCTCCAATTACAATTCAGACTTCTCCGCGGGCATCCCAGCACTCACACCCTTCAACGGATACTATAGTTATCTGAATGACAAATAAAAATAGTTATAAAAATGGAACAAATTTAACAAAAATACTAAAGAAAATAAACATAAGAGAAATGACAAATACCTTCTCCAATTACAATTCAGACTTCTCCGCGGGCATCCCAGCACTCACACCCTTCAACGGATACTATAGTTATCTGAATGACAAATAAAAATAGTTATAAAAATGGAACAAATTTAACAAAAAATACTAAAGAAAATAAACATAAGAGAAATGACAAATACCTTCTCCAATTACAATTCAGACTTCTCCGCGGGCATCCCAGCACTCACACCCTTCAACGGATACTATAGTTATCTGAATGACAAATAAAAATAAATATAAAAATGGAACAAATTTAACTAAAATACTTAATAAAATAAACATAAGAGAAATGACAAATACCCCTTCTCCAATTACAATTCAGACTTCTCCGCGGGCATCCCAGCACTCACACCCTTCAACGGATACTATAGTTATCTGAATGACAAATAAAAATAGTTAATAAAAATGGAACAAATTTAACAAAATACTAAAGAAAATAAACATAAGAGAAATGACAAATACCTTCTCCAATTACAATTCAGACTTCTCCGCGGGCATCCCAGCACTCACACCCTTCAACGGATACTATAGTTATCTGAATGACAAATAAAAATAGTTATAAAAATGGAACAAATTTAACAAAATACTAAAGAAAATAAACATAAGAGAAATGACAAATACCTTCTCCATTTAGAATTCAGACTTCTCCGCGGGCATCCCAGCACTCACACCCTTCAACGGATACTATAGTTATCTGAATGACAAATAAAAATAGTTATAAAAATGGAACAAATTTAACAAAATACTAAAGAAAATAAACATAAGAGAAATGACAAATACCTTCTCCAATTACAATTCAGACTTCTCCGCGGGCATCCCAGCACTCACACCCTTCAACGGATACTATAGTTATCTGAATGACAAATAAAAATAGTTATAAAAATGGAACAAATTTAACAAAAATACTAAAGAAAATAAACATAAGAGAAATGACAAATACCTTCTCCATTTAGAATTCAGACTTCTCCGCGGGCATCCCAGCACTCACACCCTTCAACGGATACTATAGTTATCTGAATGACAAATAAAAATAGTTATAAAAATGGAACAAATTTAACAAAAATACTAAAGAAAATAAACATTAAGAGAAATGACAAATACCTTCTCCAATTACAATTCAGACTTCTCCGCGGGCATCCCAGCACTCACACCCTTCAACGGATACTATAGTTATCTGAATGACAAATAAAATAGTTATAAAAATAGAACAAATTTAACAAAAATACTAAAGAAAATAAACATAAGAGAAATGACAAATACCTTCTCCAATTACAATTCAGACTTCTCCGCGGGCATCCCAGCACTCACACCCTTCAACGGATACTATAGTTATCTGAATGACAAATAAAAATAGTTATAAAAATGGAACAAATTTAACAAAATACTAAAGAAAATAAACATAAGAGAAATGACAAATACCTTCTCCAATTACAATTCAGACTTCTCCGCGGGCATCCCAGCACTCACACCCTTCAACGGATACTATAGTTATCTGAATGACAAATAAAAATAGTTATAAAAATGGAACAAAATTTAACAAAAATACTAAAGAAAAATAAACATAAGAGAAATGACAAATACCTTCTCCAATTACAATTCAGACTTCTCCGCGGGCATCCCAGCACTCACACCCTTCAACGGATACTATAGTTATCTGAATGACAAATAAAAATAGTTATAAAAAATGGAACAAATTTTAACTAAAATACTAAAGAAAATAAACATAAGAGAAATGACAAATACCTTCTCCATTTACAATTCAGACTTCTCCGCGGGCATCCCAGCACTCACACCCTTCAACGGATACTATAGTTATCTGAATGACAAATAAAAATAGTTATAAAAATAGAACAAATTTAACAAAAATACTAAAGAAAATAAACATAAGAGAAATGACAAATACCTTCTCCAATTACAATTCAGACTTCTCCGCGGGCATCCCAGCACTCACACCCTTCAACAGATAGTATAGTTATCTGAATGACAAATAAAATAGTTATAAATATAGAACAAATTTAACAAAAATACTAAAGAAAATAAACATAAGAGAAATGACAAATACCTTCTCCAATTACAATTCAGACTTCTCCGCGGGCATCCCAGCACTCACACCCTTCAACGGATACTATAGTTATCTGAATGACAAATAAAAATAGTTATAAAAATGGAACAAATTTAACAAAATACTAAAGAAAATAAACATAAGAGAAATGACAAATACCTTCTCCAATTACAATTCAGACTTCTCCGCGGGCATCCCAGCACTCACACCCTTCAACGGATACTATAGTTATCTGAATGACAAATAAAAATAGTTATAAAAATGGAACAAATTTAACAAAATACTAAAGAAAATAAACATAAGAGAAATGACAAATACCTTCTCCAATTACAATTCAGACTTCTCCGCGGGCATCCCAGCACTCACACCCTTCAACGGATACTATAGTTATCTGAATGACAAATAAAAATAGTTATAAAAATGGAACAAATTTAACAAAAATACTAAAGAAAATAAACATAAGAGAAATGACAAATACCTTCTCCAATTACAATTCAGACTTCTCCGCGGGCATCCCAGCACTCACACCCTTCAACGGATACTATAGTTATCTGAATGACAAATAAAAATAGTTATAAAAAAGGAACAAATTTAACAAAAATACTAAAGAAAATAAACATAAGAGAAATGACAAATACCTTCTCCAATTACAATTCAGACTTCTCCGCGGGCATCCCAGCACTCACACCCTTCAACGGATACTATAGTTATCTGAATGACAAATAAAAATAGTTATAAAAATGGAACAAATTTAACAAAATACTAAAGAAAATAAACATAAGAGAAATGACAAATACCTTCTCCAATTACAATTCAGACTTCTCCGCGGGCATCCCAGCACTCACACCCTTCAACGGATACTATAGTTATCTGAATGACAAATAAAAATAGTTATAAAAATGGAACAAATTTAACTAAAATACTAAAGAAAATAAACATAAGAGAAATGACAAATACCTTCTCCAATTACAATTCAGACTTCTCCGCGGGCATCCCAGCACTCACACCCTTCAACGGATACTATAGTTATCTGAATGACAAATAAAAATAGTTATAAAAATGGAACAAATTTAACAAAATACTAAAGAAAATAAACATAAGAGAAATGACAAATACCTTCTCCAATTACAATTCAGACTTCTCCGCGGGCATCCCAGCACTCACACCCTTCAACGGATACTATAGTTATCTGAATGACAAATAAAAATAGTTATAAAAATGGAACAAATTTAACTAAAATACTAAAGAAAATAAACATAAGAGAAATGACAAATACCTTCTCCAATTACAATTCAGACTTCTCCGCGGCATCCCAGCACTCACACCCTTCAACGGATACTATAGCTATCTGAATGACAAATAAAAATAGTTATAAAAATGGAACAAATTTAACAAAATACTAAAGAAAATAAACATAAGAGAAATGACAAATACCTTCTCCAATTACAATTCAGACTTCTCCGCGGGCATCCCAGCACTCACACCCTTCAACGGATACTATAGTTATCTGAATGACAAATAAAAATAGTTATAAAAATGGAACAAATTTAACAAAATACTAAAGAAAATAAACATAAGAGAAATGACAAATACCTTCTCCAATTACAATTCAGACTTCTCCGCGGGCATCCCAGCACTCACACCCTTCAACGGATACTATAGTTATCTGAATGACAAATAAAAATAGTTATAAAAATGGAACAAATTTAACAAAAATACTAAAGAAAATAAACATAAGAGAAATGACAAATACCTTCTCCAATTACAATTCAGACTTCTCCGCGGGCATCCCAGCACTCACACCCTTCAACGGATACTATAGTTATCTGAATGACAAATAAAAATAGTTATAAAAATGGAACAAATTTAACTAAAATACTAAAGAAAATAAACATAAGAGAAATGACAAATACCTTCTCCAATTACATTCAGACTTCTCCGCGGGCATCCCAGCACTCACACCCTTCAACGGATACTATAGTTATCTGAATGACAAATAAAAATAGTTATAAAAATGGAACAAATTTAACAAAAATACTAAAGAAAATAAACATAAGAGAAATGACAAATACCTTCTCCAATTACAATTCAGACTTCTCCGCGGGCATCCCAGCACTCACACCCTTCAACGGATACTATAGTTATCTGAATGACAAATAAAAATAGTTATAAAAATGGAACAAATTTAACTAAATACTAAAGAAAATAAACATAAGAGAAATGACAAATACCTTCTCCAATTACAATTCAGACTTCTCCGCGGGCATCCCAGCACTCACACCCTTCAACGGATACTATAGTTATCTGAATGACAAATAAAAAATAGTTATAAAAATAGAACAAATTTAACAAAAATACTAAAGAAAATAAACATAAGAGAAATGACAAATACCTTCTCCAATTACAATTCAGACTTCTCCGCGGGCATCCCAGCACTCACACCCTTCAACGGATACTATAGTTATCTGAATGACAAATAAAAATAGTTATAAAAATGGAACAAATTTAACAAAATACTAAAGAAAATAAACATAAGAGAAATGACAAATACCTTCTCCAATTACAATTCAGACTTCTCCGCGGGCATCCCAGCACTCACACCCTTCAACGGATACTATAGTTATCTGAATGACAAATAAAAATAGTTATAAAAATGGAACAAATTTAACAAAATACTAAAGAAAATAAACATAAGAGAAATGACAAATACCTTCTCCAATTACAATTCAGACTTCTCCGCGGGCATCCCAGCACTCACACAGTTCAACGGATACTATAGTTATCTGAATGACAAATAAAAAATAGTTATAAAAATAGAACAAATTTAACAAAAATACTAAAGAAAATAAACATAAGAGAAATGACAAATACCTTCTCCATTTACAATTCAGACTTCTCCGCGGGCATCCCAGCACTCACACACCCTTCAACGGATACTATAGTTATCTGAATGACAAATAAAAATAGTTATAAAAATGGAACAAATTTAACAAAAATACTAAAGAAAATAAACATAAGAGAAATGACAAATACCTTCTCCAATTACAATTCAGACTTCTCCGCGGGCATCCCAGCACTCACACCCTTCAACGGATACTATAGTTATCTGAATGACAAATAAAAATATTTAAAAAATGGAACAAATTTAACAAAAATACTAAAGAAAATAAACATAAGAGAAATGACAAATACCTTCTCCAATTACAATTCAGACTTCTCCGCGGGCATCCCAGCACTCACACCCTTCAACAGATAGTTATCTGAATGACAAATAAAAATAGTTATAAAAATAGAACAAATTTAAACTAAATACTAAAGAAAATAAACATAAGAGAAATGACAAATACCTTCTCCAATTACAATTCAGACTTCTCCGCGGGCATCCCAGCACTCACACCCTTCAACGGATACTATAGTTATCTGAATGACAAATAAAAATAGTTATAAAAATGGAACAAATTTAACAAAAATACTAAAGAAAATAAACATAAGAGAAATGACAAATACCTTCTCCATTTACAATTCAGACTTCTCCGCGGGCATCCCAGCACTCACACCCTTCAACGGATACTATAGTTATCTGAATGACAAATAAAAATAGTTATAAAAAATGGAACAAATTTAACAAAATACTAAAGAAAATAAACATAAGAGAAATGACAAATACCTTCTCCAATTACAATTCAGACTTCTCCGCGGGCATCCCAGCACTCACACCCTTCAACGGATACTATAGTTATCTGAATGACAAATAAAAATAGTTATAAAAATGGAACAAATTTAACAAAATACTAAAGAAAATAAACATAAGAGAAATGACAAATACCTTCTCCAATTACAATTCAGACTTCTCCGCGGGCATCCCAGCACTCACACCCTTCAACGGATACTATAGTTATCTGAATGACAAATAAAAATAGTTATAAAAATGGAACAAATTTAACAAAAATACTAAAGAAAATAAACATAAGAGAAATGACAAATACCTTCTCCAATTACAATTCAGACTTCTCCGCGGGCATCCCAGCACTCACACCCTTCAACGGATACTATAGTTATCTGAATGACAAATAAAAATAGTTATAAAAATGGAACAAATTTAACAAAATACTAAAGAAAATAAACATAAGAGAAATGACAAATACCTTCTCCAATTACAATTCAGACTTCTCCGCGGGCATCCCAGCACTCACACCCTTCAACGGATACTATAGTTATCTGAATGACAAATAAAAATAGTTATAAAAATGGAACAAATTTAACAAAATACTAAAGAAAAATAAACATAAGAGAAATGACAAATACCTTCTCCAATTACAATTCAGACTTCTCCGCGGGCATCCCAGCACTCACACCCTTCAACGGATACTATAG
This sequence comes from Pardosa pseudoannulata, assembly GCA_032207245.1. Taxonomy (NCBI): domain Eukaryota; kingdom Metazoa; phylum Arthropoda; class Arachnida; order Araneae; family Lycosidae; genus Pardosa; species Pardosa pseudoannulata. Next base: position 80,919,795 of record CM063500.1, on the reverse strand, counting down.
TTATCTGAATGACAAATAAAAATAGTTATAAAAATGGAACAAATTTAACAAAAATACTAAAGAAAATAAACATAAGAGAAATGACAAATACCTTCTCCAATTACAATTCAGACTTCTCCGCGGGCATCCCAGCACTCACACCCTTCAAAGGGTACTATAGTTATCTGAATGACAAATAAAAATAGTTATAAAAATGGAACAAATTTAACAAAATACTAAAGAAAATAAACATAAGAGAAATGACAAATACCTTCTCCAATTACAATTCAGACTTCTCCGCGGGCATCCCAGCACTCACACCCTTCAACGGATACTATAGTTATCTGAATGACAAATAAAAATAGTTATAAAAATGGAACAAATTTAACAAAAATACTAAAGAAAATAAACATAAGAGAAATGACAAATACCTTCTCCAATTACAATTCAGACTTCTCCGCGGGCATCCCAGCACTCACACCCTTCAACGGATACTATAGTTATCTGAATGACAAATAAAAATAGTTATAAAAATGGAACAAATTTAACAAAAATACTAAAGAAAATAAACATAAGAGAAATGACAAATACCTTCTCCATTTACAATTCAGACTTCTCCGCGGGCATCCCAGCACTCACACCCTTCAACGGATACTATAGTTATCTGAATGACAAATAAAAATAGTTATAAAAATGGAACAAATTTAACAAAAATACTAAAGAAAATAAACATAAGAGAAATGACAAATACCTTCTCCAATTACAATTCAGACTTCTCCGCGGGCATCCCAGCACTCACACCCTTCAACGGATACTATAGTTATCTGAATGACAAATAAAAATAGTTATAAAAATGGAACAAATTTAACAAAAATACTAAAGAAAATAAACATAAGAGAAATGACAAATACCTTCTCCAATTACAATTCAGACTTCTCCGCGGGCATCCCAGCACTCACACCCTTCAACGGATACTATAGTTATCTGAATGACAAATAAAAATAGTTATAAAAATGGAACAAATTTAACAAAAATACTAAAGAAAATAAACATAAGAGAAATGACAAATACCTTCTCCAATTACAATTCAGACTTCTCCGCGGGCATCCCAGCACTCACACCCTTCAACGGATACTATAGTTATCTGAATGACAAATAAAAATAGTTATAAAAATGGAACAAATTTAACAAAATACTAAAGAAAATAAACATAAGAGAAATGACAAATACCTTCTCCAATTACAATTCAGACTTCTCCGCGGGCATCCCAGCACACACACCCTTCAACGGATACTATAGTTATCTGAATGACAAATAAAAATAGTTATAAAAATGGAACAAATTTAACAAAACTTCTAAAGAAAGTAAACATAAGAGAAATGACAAATACCTTCTCCAATTACAATTCAGACTTCTCCGCGGGCATCCCAGCACTCACACCCTTCAACGGATACTATAGTTATCTGAATGACAAATAAAAATAGTTATAAAAATGGAACAAATTTAACAAAATACTAAAGAAAATAAACATAAGAGAAATGACAAATACCTTCTCCAATTACAATTCAGACTTCTCCGCGGGCATCCCAGCACTCACACCCTTCAACGGATACTATAGTTATCTGAATGACAAATAAAAATAGTTATAAAAATGGAACAAATTTAACAAAATACTAAAGAAAATAAACATAAGAGAAATGACAAATACCTTCTCCAATTACAATTCAGACTTCTCCGCGGGCATCCCAGCACTCACACCCTTCAACGGATACTATAGTTATCTGAATGACAAATAAAAATAGTTATAAAAATGGAACAAATTTAACAAAATACTAAAGAAAATAAACATAAGAGAAATGACAAATACCTTCTCCAATTACAATTCAGACTTCTCCGCGGGCATCCCAGCACTCACACCCTTCAACGGATACTATAGTTATCTGAATGACAAATAAAAATAGTTATAAAAATGGAACAAATTTAACTAAAATACAAAGAAAATAAACATAAGAGAAATGACAACTACCTTCTCCAATTAAAATTCAGACTTCTCCGCGGGCATCCCAGCACTCACACCCTTCAACGGATACTATAGTTATCTGAATGACAAATAAAAATAGTTATAAAAATGGAACAAATTTAACAAAATACTAAAGAAAATAAACATAAGAGAAATGACAAATACCTTCTCCAATTACAATTCAGACTTCTCCGCGGGCATCCCAGCACTCACACCCTTCAACGGATACTATAGTTATCTGAATGACAAATAAAAATAGTTATAAAAATGGAACAAATTTAACAAAATACTAAAGAAAATAAACATAAGAGAAATGACAAATACCTTCTCCAATTACAATTCAGACTTCTCCGCGGGCATCCCAGCACTCACACCCTTCAACGGATACTATAGTTATCTGAATGACAAATAAAAATAGTTATAAAAATGGAACAAATTTAACAAAATACTAAAGAAAATAAACATAAGAGAAATGACAAATACCTTCTCCAATTACAATTCAGACTTCTCCGCGGGCATCCCAGCACTCACACCCTTCAACGGATACTATAGTTATCTGAATGACAAAAAAAAATAGTTATAAAAATGGAACAAATTTAACAAAATACTAAAGAAAATAAACATAAGAGAAATGACAAATACCTTCTCCAATTACAATTAAGACTTCTCCGCGGGCATCCCAGCACTCACACCCTTCAACGGATACTATAGTTATCTGAATGACAAATAAAAATAGTTATAAAAATGGAACAAATTTAACAAAATACTAAAGAAAATAAACATAAGAGAAATGACAAATACCTTCTCCAATTACAATTCAGACTTCTCCGCGGGCATCCCAGCACTCACACCCTTCAACGGATACTATAGTTATCTGAATGACAAACAAAAATAGTTATAAAAATGGAACAATTTTAACTAAAATACTAAAGAAAATAAACATAAGAGAAATAGCAAATACCTTCTCCAATTACAATTCAGTCTTCTCCGCGGGCATCCCAGCATTCACACCCTTCAACGGATACTTCTCTAAATGAAAAATAAAAATAGTTATAAAAATGGAAGAAATTTAACTAAAATACTAAAGAATATAAACATAAGAGAAATGACAAATACCTTCTCCAATTACAATTCAGACTTCTCCGCGGGCATCCCAGCACTCACACCCTTCAACGGATACTATAGTTATCTGAATGACAAATAAAAATAGTTATAAAAATGGAACAAATTTAACAAAAATACTAAAGAAAATAAACATAAGAGAAATGACAAATACCTTCTCCAATTACAATTCAGACTTCTCCGCGGGCATCCCAGCACTCACACCCTTCAACGGATACTATAGTTATCTGAATGACAAATAAAAATAGTTATAAAAATGGAACAAATTTAACAAAAAAAATAAAGAAAATAAACATAAGAGAAATGACAAATACCTTCTCCAATTACAATTCAGACTTCTCCGCGGGCATCCCAGCACTCACACCCTTCAACGGATACTATAGTTATCTGAATGACAAATAAAAATAGTTATAAAAATGGAACAAATTTAACAAAATACTAAAGAAAATAAACATAAGAGAAATGACAAATACCTTCTCCAATTACAATTCAGACTTCTCCGCGGGCATCCCAGCACTCACACCCTTCAACGGATACTATAGTTATCTGAATGACAAATAAAAATAGTTATAAAAATGGAACAAATTTAACAAAATACTAAAGAAAATAAACATAAGAGAAATGACAAATACCTTCTCCAATTACAATTCAGACTTCTCCGCGGGCATCCCAGCACTCACACCCTTCAACGGATACTATAGTTATCTGAATGACAAATAAAAATAGTTATAAAAATGGAACAAAATTAACAAAAATACTAAAGAAAATAAACATAAGAGAAATGACAAATACCTTCTCCAATTACAATTCAGACTTCTCCGCGGGCATCCCAGCACTCACACCCTTCAACGGATACTATAGTTATCTGAATGACAAATAAAAATAGTTATAAAAATGGAACAAATTTAACAAAAATACTAAAGAAAATAAACATAAGAGAAATGACAAATACCTTCTCCAATTACAATTCAGACTTCTCCGCGGGCATCCCAGCACTCACACACCCTTCAACGGATACTATAGTTATCTGAATGACAAATAAAAATAGTTATAAAAATGGAACAAATTTAACAAAATACTAAAGAAAATAAACATAAGAGAAATGACAAATACCTTCTCCAATTACAATTCAGACTTCTCCGCGGGCATCCCAGCACTCACACCCTTCAACGGATACTATAGTTATCTGAATGACAAATAAAAATAGTTATAAAAATGGAACAAATTTAACAAAATACTAAAGAAAATAAACATAAGAGAAATGACAAATACCTTCTCCAATTACAATTCAGACTTCTCCGCGGGCATCCCAGCACTCACACCCTTCAACGGATACTATAGTTATCTGAATGACAAATAAAAATAGTTATAAAAATGGAACAAATTTAACAAAAAACTAAAGAAAATAAACATAAGAGAAATGACAAATACCTTCTCCAATTACAATTCAGACTTCTCCGCGGGCATCCCAGCACTCACACCCTTCAACGGATACTATAGTTATCTGAATGACAAATAAAAATAGTTATAAAAATGGAACAAATTTAACAAAATACTAAAGAAAATAAACATAAGAGAAATGACAAATACCTTCTCCAATTACAATTCAGACTTCTCCGCGGGCATCCCAGCACTCACACCCTTCAACGGATACTATAGTTATCTGAATGACAAATAAAAATAGTTATAAAAATGGAACAAATTTAACAAAATACTAAAGAAAATAAACATAAGAGAAATGACAAATACCTTCTCCAATTACAATTCAGACTTCTCCGCGGGCATCCCAGCACTCACACCCTTCAACGGATACTATAGTTATCTGAATGACAAATAAAAATAGTTATAAAAATGGAACAAATTTAACAAAATACTAAAGAAAATAAACATAAGAGAAATGACAAATACCTTCTCCAATTACAATTCAGACTTCTCCGCGGGCATCCCAGCACTCACACCCTTCAACGGATACTATAGTTATCTGAATGACAAATAAAAATAGTTATAAAAATGGAACAAATTTAACAAAAATACTAAAGAAAATAAACATAAGAGAAATGACAAATACCTTCTCCAATTACAATTCAGACTTCTCCGCGGGCATCCCAGCACTCACACCCTTCAACGGATACTATAGTTATCTGAATGACAAATAAAAATAGTTATAAAAATGGAACAAATTTAACAAAATACTAAAGAAAATAAACATAAGAGAAATGACAAATACCTTCTCCAATTACAATTCAGACTTCTCCGCGGGCATCCCAGCACTCACACCCTTCAACGGATACTATAGTTCTGAATGACAAATAAAAATAGTTATAAAAATGGAACAAATTTAACAAATATACTACAGAAAATAAACATAAGAGAAATGACAAATACCTTCTCCAATTACAATTCAGATTTCTCCGCGGGCATCCCAGCACTCACACCCTTCAACGGATACTATAGTTATCTGAATGACAAATAAAAATAGTTATAAAAATGGAACAAATTTTAACAAAATACTAAAGAAAATAAACATAAGAGAAATGACAATTACCTTCTCCAATTACAATTCAGACTTCTCCGCGGGCATCCCAGCACACACACCCTTCAACGGATACTATAGTTATCTGAATGACAAATAAAAATAGATATAAAAATGGAACAAATTTAACAAAAATTCTAAAGAAAATAAACATAAGAGAAATGACAAATACCTTCTCCAATTACAATTCAGACTTCTCCGCGGGCATCCCAGCACTCACACCCTTCAACGGATACTATAGTTATCTGAATGACAAATAAAATAGTTATAAAAATGGAACAAATTTAACAAAATACTAAAGAAAATAAACATAAGAGAAATGACAAATACCTTCTCCAATTACAATTCAGACTTCTCCGCGGGCATCCCAGCACTCACACCCTTCAACGGATACTATAGTTATCTGAATGACAAATAAAAATAGTTATAAAAATGGAACAAATTTAACAAAATACTAAAGAAAATAAACATAAGAGAAATGACAAATACCTTCTCCAATTACAATTCAGACTTCTCCGCGGGCATCCCAGCACTCACACCCTTCAACGGATACTATAGTTATCTGAATGACAAATAAAAATAGTTATAAAAATGGAACAAATTTAACAAAATACTAAAGAAAATAAACATAAGAGAAATGACAAATACCTTCTCCAATTACAATTCAGACTTCTCCGCGGGCATCCCAGCACTCACACCCTTCAACGGATACTATAGTTATCTGAATGACAAATAAAAATAGTTATAAAAATGGAAAAAAATTTAACAAAATACTAAAGAAAATAAACATAAGAGAAATGACGAATACCTTCTAAAATTACAATTCAGACTTCTCCGCGGGCATCCCAGCACTCACACCCTTCAACGGATACTATAGTTATCTGAATGACAAATAAATATAGTTATAAAAATGGAACAAATTTAACAAAAATACTAAAGAAAATAAACATAAGAGAAATGACAAATACCTTCTCCAATTACAATTCAGACTTCTCCGCGGGCAACCCAGCACTCACACCCTTCAACGGATACTATAGTTATCTGAATGACAAATAAATATAGTTATAAAAATGGAACAAATTTAACAAAAATACTAAAAAAAATAAACATAAGAGAAATGACAAATACCTTCTCCAATTACAATTCAGACTTCTCCGCGGGCATCCCAGCACTCACACCCTTCAACGGATACTATAGTTATCTGAATGACAAATAAAAATAGTTATAAAAATGGAACAAATTTAACAAAATACTAAAGAAAATAAACATAAGAGAAATGACAAATACCTTCTCCAATTACAATTCAGACTTCTCCGCGGGCATCCCAGCACTCACACCCTTCAACGGATACTATAGTTATCTGAATGACAAATAAATATAGTTATAAAAATGGAACAAATTTAACAAAAATACTAAAGAAAATAAACATAAGAGAAATGACAAATACCTTCTCCAATTACAATTCAGACTTCTCCGCGGGCATCCCAGCACTCACACCCTTCAACGGATACTATAGTTATCTGAATGACAAAAAAATATAGTTATAAAAATGGAACAAATTTAACAAAAATACTAAAGAAAATAAACATAAGAGAAATGACAAATACCTTCTCCAATTACAATTCAGACTTCTCCGCGGGCATCCCAGCACTCACACCCTTCAACGGATACTATAGTTATCTGAATGACAAATAAAAATAGTTATAAAAATGGAACAAATTTAACAAAATACTAAAGAAAATAAACATAAGAGAAATGACAAATACCTTCTCCAATTACAATTCAGACTTCTCCGCGGGCATCCCAGCACTCACACCCTTCAACGGATACTATAGTTATCTGAATGACAAATAAAAATAGTTATAAAAATGGAACAAATTTTAACTAAAATACTAAAGAAAATAAACATAAGAGAAATGACAAATACCTTCTCCAATTACAATTCAGACTTCTCCGCGGGCATCCCAGCACTCACACCCTTCAACGGATACTATAGTTATCTGAATGACAAATAAAAATAGTTATAAAAATGGAACAAATTTAACAAAATACTAAAGAAAATAAACATAAGAGAAATGACAAATACCTTCTCCAATTACAATTCAGACTTCTCCGCGGGCATCCCAGCACTCACACCCTTCAACGGATACTATAGTTATCTGAATGACAAATAAATATATTTATAAAAATGGAACAAATTTAACAAAAATACTAAAGAAAATAAACATAAGAGAAATGACAAATACCTTCTCCAATTACAATTCAGACTTCTCCGCGGGCATCCCAGCACTCACACCCTTCAACGGATACTATAGTTATCTGAATGACAAATAAAAATAGTTATAAAAATGGAACAAATTTAACAAAATACTAAAGAAAATAAACATAAGAGAAATGACAAATACCTTCTCCAATTACAATTCAGACTTCTCCGCGGGCATCCCAGCACTCACACCCTTCAACAGATAGTATAGTTATCTGAATGACAAATAAAATAGTTATAAAAATGGAACAAATTTAACAAAAATACTAAAGAAAATAAACATAAGAGAAATGACAAATACCTTCTCCAATTACAATTCAGACTTCTCCGCGGGCATCCCAGCACTCACACCCTTCAACGGATACTATAGTTATCTGAATGACAAATAAAAATAGTTATAAAAATGGAACAAATTTAACAAAAATACTAAAGAAAATAAACATAAGAGAAATGACAAATACCTTCTCCAATTACAATTCAGACTTCTCCGCGGGCATCCCAGCACTCACCCTTCAACGGATACTATAGTTATCTGAATGACAAATAAAAATAGTTATAAAAATAGAACAAATTTAACAAAAATACTAAAGAAAATAAACATAAGAGAAATGACAAATACCTTCTCCAATTACAATTCAGACTTCTCCGCGGGCATCCCAGCACTCACACCCTTCAACGGATACCATAGTTATCGAATGACAAATAAAAATAGTTATAAAAATGGAACAATTTAACTAAAATACTAAAGAAAATAAACATAAGAGAAATGACAAATACCTTCTCCAATTACAATTCAGACTTCTCCGCGGGCATCCCAGCACTCACACCCTTCAACGGATACTATAGTTATCTGAATGACAAATAAAAATAGTTATAAAAATGGAACAAATTTAACTAAAATACTAAAGAAAATAAACATAAGAGAAATGACAAATACCTTCTCCAATTACAATTCAGACTTCTCCGCGGGCATCCCAGCACTCACACCCTTCAACGGATACTATAGTTATCTGAATGACAAATAAAAATAGTTATAAAAATGGAACAAATTTAACTAAAATACTTAATAAAATAAACATAAGAGAAATGACAAATACCTTCTCCAATTACAATTCAGACTTCTCCGCGGGCATCCCAGCACTCACACCCTTCAACAGATAGTATAGTTATCTGAATGACAAATAAAAATAGTTATAAAATAGAACAAATTTAACAAAAATACTAAAGAAAATAAACATAAGAGAAATGACAAATACCTTCTCCAATTACAATTCAGACTTCTCCGCGGGCATCCCAGCACTCACACCCTTCAACGGATACTATAGTTATCTGAATGACAAATAAAAATAGTTATAAAAATGGAACAAATTTAACAAAATACTAAAGAAAATAAACATAAGAGAAATGACAAATACCTTCTCCAATTACAATTCAGACTTCTCCGCGGGCATCCCAGCACTCACACCCTTCAACGGATACTATAGTTATCTGAATGACAAATAAAAATAGTTATAAAAATGGAACAAATTTAACAAAAATACTAAAGAAAATAAACATAAGAGAAATGACAAATACCTTCTCCAATTACAATTCAGACTTCTCCGCGGGCATCCCAGCACTCACACCCTTCAACGGATACTATAGTTATCTGAATGACAAATAAAAATAGTTATAAAAATGGAACAAATTTAACAAAAATACTAAAGAAAATAAACATAAGAGAAATGACAAATACCTTCTCCAATTACAATTCAGACTTCTCCGCGGGCATCCCAGCACTCACACCCTTCAACGGATACTATAGTTATCTGAATGACAAATAAAAATAGTTATAAAAATGGAACAAATTTAACAAAAATACTAAAGAAAATAAACATAAGAGAAATGACAAATACCTTCTCCAATTACAATTCAGACTTCTCCGCGGGCATCCCAGCACTCACACCTGTCAACAGATACTATAGTTATCTGAATGACAAATAAAAATAGTTATAAAAATAGAACAAATTTAACAAAAATACTAAAGAAAATAAACATAAGAGAAATGACAAATACCTTCTCCAATTACAATTCAGACTTCTCCGCGGGCATCCCAGCACTCACACCCTTCAACGGATACTATAGTTATCTGAATGACAAATAAAAATAGTTATAAAAATGGAACAAATTTAACAAAAATACTAAAGAAAATAAACATAAGAGAAATGACAAATACCTTCTCCAATTACAATTCAGACTTCTCCGCGGGCATCCCAGCACTCACACCCTTCAACGGATACTATAGTTATCTGAATGACAAATAAAAATAGTTATAAAAATGGAACAAATTTAACAAAAATACTAAAGAAAATAAACATAAGAGAAATGACAAATACCTTCTCCAATTACAATTCAGACTTCTCCGCGGGCATCCCAGCACTCACACCCTTCAACGGATACTATAGTTATCTGAATGACAAATAAAAATAGTTATAAAAATGGAACAAATTTAACAAAATACTAAAGAAAATAAACAAAAGAGAAATGACAAATACCTTCTCCAATTACAATTCAGACTTCTCCGCGGGCATCCCAGCACTCACACCCTTCAACGGATACTATATTTATCTGAATGACAAATAAAAATAGTTATAAAAATGGAACAAATTTAACAAAAATACTAAAGAAAATAAACATAAGAGAAATGACAAATACCTTCTCCAATTACAATTCAGACTTCTCCGCGGGCATCCCAGCACTCACACCCTTCAACGGATACTATAGTTATCTGAATGACAAATAAAAATAGTTATAAAAATGGAACAAATTTAACAAAATACTAAAGAAAATAAACATAAGAGAAATGACAAATACCTTCTCCAATTACAATTCAGACTTCTCCGCGGGCATCCCAGCACTCACACCCTTCAACGGATACTATAGTTATCTGAATGACAAATAAAAATAGTTATAAAAATGGAACAAATTTAACAAAAATACTAAAGAAAATAAACATAAGAGAAATGACAAATACCTTCTCCAATTACAATTCAGACTTCTCCGCGGGCATCCCAGCACTCACACCCTTCAACAGATAGTATAGTTATCTGAATGACAAATAAAATAGTTATAAAATAGAACAAATTTAACAAAAATACTAAAGAAAATAAACATAAGAGAAATGACACAATACCTAAACATAAATGACAAATACCTTCTCCAATTACATTCAGACTTCTCCGGGCATCCCAGCACTCATTTCAACGGATAAAATCTGATGACTAAAGTTATAAAAATAACAATAAAAGAGAAATGACAAATATTACCTTCTCCGCGGGCATCCCAGCACTTTCAAATACTATAGTTATCTGAATGATAAAAATTTCCGGGCATCCCAGCAATCACACCCTTCTACCGGTATACTATTGTTATCTGAATCGAAAACAAATAATATAGAATTAATAAATATGGAACAAATTTATACAATTCAATTTACTGAAAATTAAACAAATAAGAGAAATGACAAATACCTTCTCCAATTACAAAATTCACGGAACTTCTCATCCTCCAATTCAGCACTCACACTTCAACGGATTCTGATAGTTATAAAATGGAACAAATACTAAAGAAAATAAACATAAGAACAAATAAAAAATGGAATGACAAATTTAAACAAAGAAAAAATACTAAAGAAAATACATAAGAGAAATGACAAATACCAAATTCTACCATTTAAAATTTCTGTGACCTGCATCACCACCCTTCAAGGATACTATAGTTATCTAATGACAAAAAAAATGACAAAAACAAATTTAACAAAATTACTAGAAAATAAACATAAGAGAAATGACCTTCCTCCAATTACAATTTCAGACTTCTCCGCGGGCATCACACCTTATATATAGTTATCTGAATGACAAATAAAAATAGTTATAAAAATGGAACACAATTTAAAAAATACTATAAAACAAATAAGAAGAAAATGACAAAACAATTATACAATTCAGACTTCTCCGCGGGCATCCCAGCACTCACACCCTTCAACGGATACTATAGTATCTGAATGACAAATAAAAATAGTTATAAAAATGGAACAAATTTAACAAAAAAACAAAATAAACATAAGAGAAATGACAAATACCTTCTCCAATTACAGACATCTCCGCGGCATCCCAGCACTCACACCCTTCAACGGATACTATAGTTATCTGAATGACAAATAAAATAGTTATAAAAAATGGAACAAATCTAAAATACTAAAGAAAAAATAAACATAAGAGAAATGACAAATAACTTCTCCAATTACAATTCAGACTTCTCCGCGGGCATCCCAGCACTCACACATTTCAACAGATACTATAGTTATCTGAATGACATAAAAATAGTTATAAAAATGGAAGAAATTTAACTAAAATTCTAAAGAAAATAAACATAAGGGAAATGACAAATACCTTCTCTAATTACAATTCAGACTTCTCCGCGTACATCCCAGCACACACACCCTTCAACGGATAATATAGTTATCTGAATGACAAATAAAAATAGTTATAAAAATGGAACAAATTTAACAAAATACTAAAGAAAATAACATAAGAGAAATGACAAATACCTTCTCCAATTACAATTCAGACTTCTCCGCGGGCATCCCAGCACTCACACCCTTCAACGGATACTATAGTTATCTGAATGACAAATAAAAATAGTTATAAAAATGGAACAAATTTAACAAAATACTAAAGAATATAAACATAAGAGAAATGACAAATACCTTCTCCAATTACAATTCAGACTTCTCCGCGGGCATCCCAGCACTCACACCCTTCAACGGATACTATAGTTATCTGAATGACAAATAAAAATAGTTATAAAAATGGAACAAATTTAACAAAATACTAAAGAAAATAAACATAAGAGAAATGACAAATACCTTCTCCAATTACAATTCAGACTTCTGCGCGGGCATCCCAGCACTCACACCCTTCAACGGATACTATAGTTATCTGAATGACAATAAAAATAGTTATAAAAATGGAACAAATTTAACAATACTAGAAAATAAACATAAGAGAAATGACAAATACCTTCTCCAATTACAATTCAGACTTCTCCGCGGGCATCCCAGCACTCACACCCTTCAACGGATACTATAGTTATCTGAATGACAAATAAAAATAGTTATAAAATGGAACAAATTTAACAACTAAAGAAAATAAACATAAGAGAAATGACAAATACCTTCTCCAATTACAATTCAGTTCTCCGATCCCAGCACTCACATTCAACGGATACTATAGTTATCTGAATGACAAATAAAAATAGATATAAAAATGGACAAATTTAACAAAAATTCTAAAGAAAATAAACATAAGAGAAATGACAAATACCTTCTCCAATTACAATTCAGACTTCTCCGCGGGCATCCCAGCACTCACACCCTTCAACGGATAATATAGTTATCTGAATGACAAATAAAAATAGTTATAAAAATGGAACAAATTTAACTAAAATACTAAAGAAAATAAACATAAGAGAAATGACAAATACCTTCTCCAATTACAATTCAGACTTCTCCGCGGGCATAGCACTCACACCCTTCAACGGATACTATAGTTATCTGAATGACAAATAAAAATAGTTATAAAAATGGAACAAATTTAACAAAATACTAAAGAAAATAAACATAAGAGAAATGACAAATACCTTCTCCAATTACAATTCAGACTTCTCCGCGGGCATCCCAGCACTCACACCCTTCAACGGATACTATAGTTATCTGAATGACAAATAAAAATAGTTATAAAAATGGAACTTTAACAAAATACTAAAGAAAATAAACATAAGAAATGACAAATACCTTCTCCAATTACAATTCAGA
>CM063500.1:80881829-80905924 GCA_032207245.1 Pardosa pseudoannulata | reverse complement strand
AATAAACATAAGAGAAATGACAAATACCTTCTCCAATTACAATTCAGACTTCTCCGCGGGCATCCCAGCACTCACACCCTTCAACGGATACTATAGTTATCTGAATGACAAATAAAAATAGTTATAAAAATGGAACAAATTTAACAAAAATACTAAAGAAAATAAACATAAGAGAAATGACAAATACCTTCTCCAATTACAATTCAGACTTCTCCGCGGGCATCCCAGCACTCACACCCTTCAACGGATACTATAGTTATCTGAATGACAAATAAAAATAGTTATAAAAATGGAACAAATTTAACAAAAATACTAAAGAAAATAAACATAAGAGAAATGACAAATACCTTCTCCAATTACAATTCAGACTTCTCCGCGGGCATCCCAGCACTCACACCCTTCAACGGATACTATAGTTATCTGAATGACAAATAAAAATAGTTATAAAAATGGAACAAATTTAACAAAAATACTAAAGAAAATAAACATAAGAGAAATGACAAATACCTTCTCCAATTACAATTCAGACTTCTCCGCGGGCATCCCAGCACTCACACCCTTCAACGGATACTATAGTTATCTGAATGACAAATAAAAATAGTTATAAAAATGGAACAAATTTAACAAAAATACTAAAGAAAATAAACATAAGAGAAATGACAAATACCTTCTCCAATTACAATTCAGACTTCTCCGCGGGCATCCCAGCACTCACACCCTTCAACGGATACTATAGTTATCTGAATGACAAATAAAAATAGTTATAAAAATGGAACAAATTTAACAAAAATACTAAAGAAAATAAACATAAGAGAAATGACAAATACCTTCTCCAATTACAATTCAGACTTCTCCGCGGGCATCCCAGCACTCACACCCTTCAACGGATACTATAGTTATCTGAATGACAAATAAAAATAGTTATAAAAATGGAACAAATTTAACAAAAATACTAAAGAAAATAAAAATAAGAGAAATGACAAATACCTTCTCCAATTACAATTCAGACTTCTCCGCGGGCATCCCAGCACTCACACCCTTCAACGGATACTATAGTTATCTGAATGACAAATAAAAATAGTTATAAAAATGGAACAAATTTAACAAAATACTAAAGAAAATAAACATAAGAGAAATGACAAATACCTTCTCCAATTACAATTCAGACTTCTCCGCGGGCATCCCAGCACTCACACCCTTCAACGGATACTATAGTTATCTGAATGACAAATAAAAATAGTTATAAAAATGGAACAAATTTAACAAAAATACTAAAGAAAATAAACATAAGAGAAATGACAAATACCTTCTCCAATTACAATTCAGACTTCTCCGCGGGCATCCCAGCACTCACACCCTTCAACGGATACTATAGTTATCTGAATGACAAATAAAAATAGTTATAAAAATGGAACAAATTTAACAAAAATACTAAAGAAAATAAACATAAGAGAAATGACAAATACCTTCTCCAATTACAATTCAGACTTCTCCGCGGGCATCCCAGCACTCACACCCTTCAACGGATACTATAGTTATCTGAATGACAAATAAAAATAGTTATAAAAATGGAACAAATTTAACTAAAATACTAAAGAAAATAAACATAAGAGAAATGACAAATACCTTCTCCAATTACAATTCAGACTTCTCCGCGGGCATCCCAGCACTCACACCCTTCAACGGATACTATAGTTATCTGAATGACAAATAAAAATAGTTATAAAAATGGAACAAATTTAACTAAAATACTAAAGAAAATAAACATAAGAGAAATGACAAATACCTTCTCCAATTACAATTCAGACTTCTCCGCGGGCATCCCAGCACTCACACCCTTCAACGGATACTATAGTTATCTGAATGACAAATAAAAATAGTTATAAAAATGGAACAAATTTAACAAAAATACTAAAGAAAATAAACATAAGAGAAATGACAAATACCTTCTCCAATTACAATTCAGACTTCTCCGCGGGCATCCCAGCACTCACACCCTTCAACGGATACTATAGTTATCTGAATGACAAATAAAAATAGTTATAAAAATGGAACAAATTTAACAAAAATACTAAAGAAAATAAACATAAGAGAAATGACAAATACCTTCTCCAATTACAATTCAGACTTCTCCGCGGGCATCCCAGCACTCACACCCTTCAACGGATACTATAGTTATCTGAATGACAAATAAAAATAGTTATAAAAATGGAACAAATTTAACAAAAATACTAAAGAAAATAAACATAAGAGAAATGACAAATACCTTCTCCAATTACAATTCAGACTTCTCCGCGGGCATCCCAGCACTCACACCCTTCAACGGATACTATAGTTATCTGAATGACAAATAAAAATAGTTATAAAAATGGAACAAATTTAACAAAAATACTAAAGAAAATAAACATAAGAGAAATGACAAATACCTTCTCCAATTACAATTCAGACTTCTCCGCGGGCATCCCAGCACTCACACCCTTCAACGGATACTATAGTTATCTGAATGACAAATAAAAATAGTTATAAAAATGGAACAAATTTAACAAAATACTAAAGAAAATAAACATAAGAGAAATGACAAATACCTTCTCCAATTACAATTCAGACTTCTCCGCGGGCATCCCAGCACTCACACCCTTCAACGGATACTATAGTTATCTGAATGACAAATAAAAATAGTTATAAAAATGGAACAAATTTAACAAAAATACTAAAGAAAATAAACATAAGAGAAATGACAAATACCTTCTCCAATTACAATTCAGACTTCTCCGCGGGCATCCCAGCACTCACACCCTTCAACGGATACTATAGTTATCTGAATGACAAATAAAAATAAATATAAAAATGGAACAAATTTAACTAAAATACTTAATAAAATAAACATAAGAGAAATGACAAATACCTTCTCCAATTACAATTCAGACTTCTCCGCGGGCATCCCAGCACTCACACCCTTCAACGGATACTATAGTTATCTGAATGACAAATAAAAATAGTTATAAAAATGGAACAAATTTAACAAAAATACTAAAGAAAATAAACATAAGAGAAATGACAAATACCTTCTCCAATTACAATTCAGACTTCTCCGCGGGCATCCCAGCACTCACACACCCTTCAACGGATACTATAGTTATCTGAATGACAAATAAAAATAGTTATAAAAATGGAACAAATTTAACAAAAATACTAAAGAAAATAAACATAAGAGAAATGACAAATACCTTCTCCAATTACAATTCAGACTTCTCCGCGGGCATCCCAGCACTCACACCCTTCAACGGATACTATAGTTATCTGAATGACAAATAAAAATAGTTATAAAAATGGAACAAATTTAACAAAAATTCTAAAGAAAATAAACATAAGAGAAATGACAAATACCTTCTCCAATTACAATTCAGACTTCTCCGCGGGCATCCCAGCACTCACACCCTTCAACGGATACTATAGTTATCTGAATGACAAATAAAAATAGTTATAAAAATGGAACAAATTTAATAAAAATACTAAAGAAAATAAACATAAGAGAAATGACAAATACCTTCTCCAATTACAATTCAGACTTCTCCGCGGGCATCCCAGCACTCACACCCTTCAACGGATACTATAGTTATCTGAATGACAAATAAAAATAGTTATAAAAATGGAACAAATTTAACAAAATACTAAAGAAAATAAACATAAGAGAAATGACAAATACCTTCTCCAATTACAGTATTCAGACTTCTCCGCGGGCATCCCAGCACTCACACCCTTCAACGGATACTATAGTTATCTGAATGACAAATAAAAATAGTTATAAAAATGGAACAAATTTAACAAAATACTAAAGAAAATAAACATAAGAGAAATGACAAATACCTTCTCCAATTACAATTCAGACTTCTCCGCGGGCATCCCAGCACTCACACCCTTCAACGGATACTATAGTTATCTGAATGACAAATAAAAATAGTTATAAAAATGGAACAAATTTAACAAAATACTAAAGAAAATAAACATAAGAGAAATGACAAATACCTTCTCCAATTACAATTCAGACTTCTCCGCGGGCATCCCAGCATTCACACCCTTCAACGGATACTATAGTTATCTGAATGACAAATAAAAATAGTTATAAAAATGGAACAAATTTAACAAAATACTAAAGAAAATAAACATAAGAGAAATGACAAATACCTTCTCCAATTACAATTCAGACTTCTCCGCGGCATCCCAGCACTCACACCCTTCAACGGATACTATAGTTATCTGAATGACAAATAAAAATAGTTATAAAAATGGAACAAATTTAACAAAATACTAAAGAAAATAAACATAAGAGAAATGACAAATACCTTCTCCAATTACAATTCAGACTTCTCCGCGGGCATCCCAGCATTCACACCCTTCAAAGGATACTATAGTTATCTGAATGACAAATAAAAATAGTTATAAAAATGGAACAAATTTAACAAAATACTAAAGAAAATAAACATAAGAGAAATGACAAATACCTTCTCCAATTACAATTCAGACTTCTCCGCGGGCATCCCAGCACTCACACCCTTCAACGGATACTATAGTTATCTGAATGACAAATAAAAATAGTTATAAAAATGGAACAAATTTAACAAAATACTAAAGAAAATAAACATAAGAGAAATGACAAATACCTTCTCCAATTACAATTCAGACTTCTCCGCGGGCATCCCAGCACTCACACCCTTCAACGGATACTATAGTTATCTGAATGACAAATAAAAATAGTTATAAAAATGGAACAAATTTAACAAAATACTAAAGAAAATAAACATAAGAGAAATGACAAATACCTTCTCCAATTACAATTCAGACTTCTCCGCGGGCATCCCAGCACTCACACCCTTCAACGGATACTATAGTTATCTGAATGACAAATAAAAATAGTTATAAAAATGGAACAAATTTAACAAAATACTAAAGAAAATAAACATAAGAGAAATGACAAATACCTTCTCCAATTACAATTCAGACTTCTCCGCGGGCATCCCAGCACTCACACCCTTCAACGGATACTATAGTTATCTGAATGACAAATAAAAATAGTTATAAAAATGGAACAAATTTAACAAAAATACTAAAGAAAATAAACATAAGAGAAATGACAAATACCTTCTCCAATTACAATTCAGACTTCTCCGCGGGCATCCCAGCACTCACACCCTTCAACGGATACTATAGTTATCTGAATGACAAATAAAAATAGTTATAAAAATGGAACAAATTTAACAAAATACTAAAGAAAATAAACATAAGAGAAATGACAAATACCTTCTCCAATTACAATTCAGACTTCTCCGCGGGCATCCCAGCACTCACACCCTTCAACGGATACTATAGTTATCTGAATGACAAATAAAAATAGTTATAAAAATGGAACAAATTTAACAAAATACTAAAGAAAATAAACATAAGAGAAATGACAAATACCTTCTCCAATTACAATTCAGACTTCTCCGCGGGCATCCCAGCACTCACACCCTTCAACGGATACTATAGTTATCTGAATGACAAAACAAAATAGTTATAAAAATGGAACAATTTTAACAAAAATACTAAAGAAAATAAACATAAGAGAAATGACAAATACCTTCTCCAATTACAATTCAGACTTCTCCGCGGGCATCCCAGCACTCACACCCTTCAACGGATACTATAGTTATCTGAATGACAAATAAAAATAGTTATAAAAATGGAACAAATTTAACAAAATACTAAAGAAAATAAACATAAGAGAAATGACAAATACCTTCTCCAATTACAATTCAGACTTCTCCGCGGGCATCCCAGCATTCACACCCTTCAACGGATACTATAGTTATCTGAATGACAAATAAAAATAGTTATAAAAATGGAACAAATTTAACAAAATACTAAAGAAAATAAACATAAGAGAAATGACAAATACCTTCTCCAATTACAATTCAGACTTCTCCGCGGGCATCCCAGCACTCACACCCTTCAACGGATACTATAGTTATCTGAATGACAAATAAAAAAAGTTATAAAAATGGAACAAATTTAACAAAATACTAAAGAAAATAAACATAAGAGAAATGACAAATACCTTCTCCAATTACAATTCAGACTTCTCCGCGGGCATCCCAGCATTCACACCCTTCAACGGATACTTATCTGAATGACAAATGAAAAAAGTTGTTAAAATGAAACAAATTTAACAAAAATACTAAAGAAAATAAACATAAGAGAAATGACAAATACCTTCTCCAATTACAATTCAGACTTCTCCGCGGGCATCCCAGCATTCACACCCTTCAACGGATACTATAGTTATCTGAATGACAAATAAAAATAGTTATAAAAATGGAACAAATTTAACAAAATACTAAAGAAATAAACATAAGAGAAATGACAAATACCTTCTCCAATTACAATTCAGACTTCTCCGCGGGCATCCCAGCACTCACACCCTTCAACGGATACTATAGTTATCTGAATGACAAAATAAAAAATAGTTATACACAAAAAATGGAACAAATTTAACAAAAATACTAAAGAAAATAAACATAAGAGAAATGACAAATACCTTCTCCAATTACAATTCAGACTTCTCCCGCGGGCATCCCAGCACTCACACCCTTCAACGGATACTATAGTTATCTGAATGACAAATAAAAATAGTTATAAAAATGGAACAAATTTAACAAAAATACTAAAGAAAATAAACATAAGAGAAATGACAAATACCTTCTCCAATTACAATTCAGACTTCTCCGCGGGCATCCCAGCATTCACACCCTTCAAAGGATACTTCTCTAAATGAAAAATAAAAATAGTTATAAAAATGGAACAAATTTAACAAAATACTAAAGAAAATAAACATAAGAGAAATGACAAATACCTTCTCCAATTACAATTCAGACTTCTCCGCGGGCATCCCAGCACTCACACCCTTCAACGGATACTATAGTTATCTGAATGACAAATAAAAATTATAAAAAATGGAACAAATTTAACAAAATACTAAAGAAAATAAACATAAGAGAAATGACAAATACCTTCTCCAATTACAATTCAGACTTCTCCGCGGGCATCCCAGCACTCACACCCTTCAACGGATACTATAGTTATCTGAATGACAAATAAAAATAGTTATAAAAATGGAACAAATTTAACAAAAATACTAAAGAAAATAAACATAAGAGAAATGACAAATACCTTCTCCAATTACAATTCAGACTTCTCCGCGGGCATCCCAGCACTCACACCCTTCAACGGATACTATAGTTATCTGAATGACAAATAAAAATAGTTATAAAAATGGAACAAATTTAACAAAAATACTAAAGAAAATAAACATAAGAGAAATGACAAATACCTTCTCCAATTACAATTCAGACTTCTCCGCGGGCATCCCAGCACTCACACCCTTCAACGGATACTATAGTTATCTGAATGACAAATAAAAATAGTTATAAAAATGGAACAAATTTAACAAAATACTAAAGAAAATAAACATAAGAGAAATGACAAATACCTTCTCCAATTACAATTCAGACTTCTCCGCGGGCATCCAGCACTCACACCCTTCAACGGATACTATAGTTATCTGAATGACAAATAAAAATAGTTATAAAAATGGAACAAATTTAACAAAATACTAAAGAAAATAAACATAAGAGAAATGACAAATACCTTCTCCAATTACAATTCAGACTTCTCCGCGGGCATCCCAGCATTTACACCCTTCAACGGATACTATAGTTATCTGAATGACAAATAAAAATAGTTATAAAAATGGAACAAATTTAACAAAATACTAAAGAAAATAAACATAAGAGAAATGACAAATACCTTCTCCAATTACAATTCAGACTTCTCCGCGGGCATCCCAGCACTCACACGCTTCAACGGATACTATAGTTATCTGAATGACAAATAAAAATAGTTATAAAAATGGAACAAATTTAACAAAATACTAAAGAAAATAAACATAAGAGAAATGACAAATACCTTCTCCAATTACAATTCAGACTTCTCCGCGGGCATCCCAGCATTCACACCCTTCAACGGATACTATAGTTATCTGAATGACAAATAAAAATAGTTATAAAAATGGAACAAATTTAACAAAATACTAAAGAAAATAAACATAAGAGAAATGACAAATACCTTCTCCAATTACAATTCAGACTTCTCCGCGGGCATCCCAGCACTCACACCCTTCAACGGATACTATAGTTATCTGAATGACAAATAAAAATAGTTATAAAAATGGAACAAATTTAATAACAAAAATACTAAAGAAAATAAACATAAGAGAAATGACAAATACCTTCTCCAATTACAATTCAGACTTCTCCGCGGGCATCCCAGCACTCACAACCTTCAACGGATACTATAGTTATCTGAATGACAAATAAAAATAGTTATAAAAATGGAACAAATTTAACAAAAATACTAAAGAAAATAAACATAAGAGAAATGACAAATACCTTCTCCAATTACAATTCAGACTTCTCCGCGGGCATCCCAGCACTCACACCCTTCAACGGATACTATAGTTATCTGAATGACAAACAAAAATAGTTATAAAAATGGAACAATTTTAACTAAAATACTAAAGAAAATAAACATAAGAGAAATGACAAATACCTTCTCCAATTACAATTCAGACTTCTCCGCGGGCATCCCAGCACTCACACCCTTCAACTATAGTTATATAGTTATCTGAATGACAAATAAAAATAGTTATAAAAATGGAACAAATTTAACAAAATACTAAAGAAAATAAACATAAGAGAAATGACAAATACCTTCTCCAATTACAATTCAGACTTCTCCGCGGGCATCCCAGCACTCACACCCTTCAACGGATACTATAGTTATCTGAATGACAAATAAAAATAGTTATAAAAATGGAACAAATTTAACAAAATACTAAAGAAAATAAACATAAGAGAAATGACAAATACCTTCTCCAATTACAATTCAGACTTCTCCGCGGGCATCCCAGCACTCACACCCTTCAACGGATACTATAGTTATCTGAATGACAAATAAATATAGTTATAAAAATGGAACAAATTTAACAAAAATACTAAAGAAAATAAACATAAGAAAAATGACAAATACCTTCTCCAATTACAATTCAGACTTCTCCGCGGGCATCCCAGCACTCACACCCTTCAACGGATACTATAGTTATCTGAATGACAAATAAATATAGTTATAAAAATGGAACAAATTTAACAAAATACTAAAGAAAATAAACATAAGAGAAATGACAAATACCTTCTCCAATTACAATTCAGACTTCTCCGCGGGCATCCCAGCACTCACACCCTTCAACGGATACTATAGTTATCTGAATGACAAATAAAAATAGTTATAAAAATGGAACAAATTTAACAAAATACTAAAGAAAATAAACATAAGAGAAATGACAAATACCTTCTCCAATTACAATTCAGACTTCTCCGCGGGCATCCCAGCACTCACACCCTTCAACGGATACTATAGTTATCTGAATGACAAATAAAAATAGTTATAAAAATGGAACAAATTTAACAAAAATACTAAAGAAAATAAACATAAGAGAAATGACAAATACCTTCTCCAATTACAATTCAGACTTCTCCGCGGGCATCCCAGCACTCACACCCTTCAACGGATACTATAGTTATCTGAATGACAAATAAAAATAGTTATAAAAATGGAACAAATTTAACAAAAATACTAAAAAAAATAAACATAAGAGAAATGACAAATACCTTCTCCAATTACAATTCAGACTTCTCCGCGGGCATCCCAGCACTCACACCCTTCAACGGATACTATAGTTATCTGAATGACAAATAAAAATAGTTATAAAAAATGGAAACAAATTTAACAAAAATTCTAAAGAAAATAAACATGAGAGAAATGACAAATACCTTCTCCAATTACAATTCAGACTTCTCCGCGGGCATCCCAGCACTCACACCCTTCAACGGATACTATAGTTATCTGAATGACAAATAAAAATAGTTATAAAAATGGAACAAATTTAACAAAATACTAAAGAAAATAAACATAAGAGAAATGACAAATACCTTCTCCAATTACAATTCAGACTTCTCCGCGGGCATCCCAGCACTCACATGCCTTCAGCGGATACTATAGTTATCTGAATGACAAATAAAAATAGTTATAAAAATGGAACAAATTTAACAAAAAATACTAAAGAAAATAAACATAAGAAAATGACAAATACCTTCTCCAATTACAATTCACTTCTCCGCGGCATCCCAGCATTCACACCCTTCAACGGATACTATAGTTGAATGACAAATAAAAATAGTTATAAAAATGGAACAAATTTAACAAAAATACTAAAGAAAATAAACATAAGAGTAATGACAAATACCTTCTCCAATTACAATTCAGACTTCTCCGCGGGCATCCCAGCATTCACACCCTTCAACGGATACTATAGTTATCTGAATGACAAATAAAAATAGTTATAAAAATGGAACAAATTTAACAAAATACTAAAGAAAATAAACATAAGAGAAATGACAAATACCTTCTCCAATTACAATTCAGACTTCTCCGCGGGCATCCCAGCACTCACACCCTTCAACGGATACTATAGTTATCTGAATGACAAATAAAAAATAGTTATAAAAATGGAACAAATTTAACAAAATACTAAAGAAAATAAACATAAGAGAAATGACAAATACCTTCTCCAATTACAATTCAGACTTCTCCGCGGGCATCCCAGCACTCACACCCTTCAACGGATACTATAGTTATCTGAATGACAAATAAAAATAGTTATAAAAATAGAACAAATTTAACAAAAATACTAAAAAATAAACATAAGAGAAATGACAAATACCTTCTCCATTTAGAATTCAGACTTCTCCGCGGGCATCCCAGGACTCACACCCTTCAACGGATACTATAGTTATCTGAATGACAAATAAAAATAGTTATAAAAATGGAAAAAAATTTAACAAAATACTAAAGAAAATAAACATAAGAGAAATGACGAATACCTTCTTCTCCAATTACAATTCAGACTTCTCCGCGGTCATCCCAGCACTCACACCCTTCAACGGATACTATAGTTATCTGAATGACAAATAAAAATAGTTATAAAATGGAACAAATTTAACAAAATACTAAAGAAAATAAACATAAGAGAAATGACAAATACCTTCTCCAATTACAATTCAGACTTCTCCGCGGGCATCCCAGCACTCACACCCTTCAACGGATACTATAGTTATCTGAATGACAAATAAAAATAGTTATAAAAATGGAACAAATTTAACAAAATACTAAAGAAAATAAACATAAGAGAAATGACAAATACCTTCTCCAATTACAATTCAGACTTCTCCGCGGGCATCCCAGCACTCACACCCTTCAACGGATACTATAGTTATCTGAATGACAAATAAAAATAGTTATAAAAATGGAACAATTTTAAAAAAAATACTAAAGAAAATAAACATAAGAGAAATTACAAATACCTTCCCCAATTACAATTCAGACTTCTCCGCGGGCATCCCAGCATTCACACACCCTTCAACGGATACTATAGTTATCTGAATGACAAATAAAAATAGTTTATAAAAATGGAACAAATTTTAACTAAAATACTAAAGAAAATAAACATAAGAGAAATGACAAATACCTTCTCCAATTACAATTCAGACTTCTCCGCGGGCATCCCAGCACTCACACCCTTCAACGGATACTATAGTTATCTGAATGACAAATAAAAATAGTTATAAAAATGGAAACAAATTTTAACAAAAATACTAAAGAAAATAAACATAAGAGAAATGACAAATACCTTCTCCAATTACAATTCAGACTTCTCCGCGGGCATCCCAGCACTCACACCCTTCAACGGATACTATAGTTATCTGAATGACAAACAAAATAGTTATAAAAATGGAACAATTTTAACTAAAATACTAAAGAAAATAAACATAAGAGAAATAGCAAATACCTTCTCCAATTACAATTCAGTCTTCTCCGCGGGCATCCCAGCATTCACACCCTTCAACGGATACTTCTCTAAATGAAAAATAAAAATAGTTATAAAAATGGAAGAAATTTAACTAAAATACTAAAGAATATAAACATAAGAGAAATGACAAATACCTTCTCCAATTACAATTCAGACTTCTCCGCGGGCATCCCAGCACTCACACCCTTCAACGGATACTATAGTTATCTGAATGACAAACAAAATAGTTATAAAAATGGAACAATTTTAACAAAATACTAAAGAAAATAAACCATAAGAGAAATGACAAATACCTTCTCCAATTACAATTCAGACTTCTCCGCGGGCATCCCAGCACTCACACCCTTCAACGGATACTATAGTTATCTGAATGACAAATAAAAATAGTTATAAAAATGGAACAAATTTAACAAAATACTAAAGAAAATAATAAGAGAAATGACAAATACCTTCTCCATTTAGAATTCAGACTTCTCCGAGGGCATCCCAGCACTCACACCCATCAACGGATACTAAGTATTTTTATAATCCTTAATGACAAATAAAAATAGTTATAAATATGGAACAAATTTAACAAAAATTCTAAAGAAAATAAACATAAGGGAAATGACAAATACTTTCTCCAATTACAATTCAGGACTTCTTTCTGACAAATAAAAATAGTTATAAAAAATGGAACAAAATTTAACAAAATACTAAAGAAAATTAAACATAAGAGAAATGACAATACCTTCTCCAATTACAATCAGACTTCTCCGCGGGCATCCCAGCACACACACCCTTCAACGGATACTATAGTTATCTGAATGACAAATAAAAATAGTTATAAAAATGGAACAAATTTAACAAAATACTAAAGAAAATAAACATAAGAGAAATGACAAATACCTTCTCCAATTACAATTCAGACTTCTCCGCGGGCATCCCAGCACTCACACCCTTCAACGGATACTATAGTTATCTGAATGACAAATAAAAATAGTTATAAAAATGGAACAATTGTAACTAAAATACTAAAGAAAATAAACATAAGAGAAATAGCAAATACCTTCTCCAATTACAATTCAGTCTTCTCCGCGGGCATCCCAGCACTCACACCCTTCAACGGATACTATAGTTATCTGAATGACAAACAAAATAGTTATAAAAATGGAACAATTTTAACTAAAATACTAAAGAAAATAAACATAAGAGAAATGACAAATACCTTCTCCAATTACAATTCAGACTTCTCCGACGGCATCCCAGCACTCACACCCTTCAACGGATACTATAGTTATCTGAATGACAAATAAAAATAGTTATAAAACTGGAACAAATTTAACAAAATACTAAAGAAAATAAACATAAGAGAAATGACAAATACCTTCTCCAATTACAATTCAGACTTCTCCGCGGGCATCCCAGCACTCACACCCTTCAACGGATACTATAGCTATCTGAATGACAAATAAAAATAGTTATAAAAATGGAACAAATTTAACAAAATACTAAAGAAAATAAACATAAGAGAAATGACAAATACCTTCTCCAATTACAATTCAGACTTCTCCGACGGCATCCCAGCACTCACACCCTTCAACGGATACTATAGTTATCTGAATGACAAATAAAATAGTTATAAAACTGGAACAAATTTAACAAAAATACTAAAGAAAATAAACATAAGAGAAATGACAAATACCTTCTCCAATTACAATTCAGACTTCTCCGAGGGCATCCCAGCACTCACACCCTTCAACGGATACTATAGTTATCTGAATACAAATAAAAATAGTTATAAAAATGGAACAAATTTAACAAAACTTCTAAAGAAAGTAAACATAAGAGAAATGACAAATACCTTCTCCAATTACAATTCAGACTTCTCCGCGGGCATCCCAGCACTCACACCCTTCAACGGATACTATAGTTATCTGAATGACAAATAAAAATAGTTATAAAAATGGAACAAATTTAACAAAAATACTAAAGAAAATAAACATAGAAATGACAAATACCTTCTCCAATTACAATTCAGACTTCTCCGCGGGCATCCCAGCACTCACACCCTTCAACGGATACTATAGTTATCTGAATGACAAATAAAAATAGTTATAAAAATGGAACAAATTTAACAAATGTAACTAAAATACTAACATAAAAATAACCATAAGAGAAATGACAAATACCTTCTCTCAATTACAAATTCAGACTTCTCCGCGGGCATCCAGCACTCACACCCCTTCAACGGATATATATCTGAATGACAAAATAAAATAATTTATAAAAAATGGAACAAATTTAACTAAAATACTAAAGAAAATAAACAATAAGAGAAATGACAATACCTTCTCCATTTACAATTCAGACTTCTCCGCGGGCATCCCAGCACTCACACCCTTCAACGGATACTATAGTTTATCTGAATGACAAACAAAAATAGTTATAAAAAATGGAACAAATTTTAAACAAAATACTAAAGAAAATAAACATAAAAAATGACAAATACCTTCTCCATTACAATTCAACTTCTCCGCGGCATCCCAGCATTCACACCCTTCAACGGATACTATAGTTATCGAATACAAATAAAAATAGTTATAAAAAATGGAAACAAAATTTAACAAAATACTAAAGAAAATAAACATAAAGAAATGACAAATTACCTTCTCCAATTACAATTCAGACTTCTCCGCGGGCATCCCAGCAACTCACACCCTTCAACGGATACTATAGTTATCTGAATGACAAACAAAATAGTTATAAAAATGGAACAATTTTAACTAAAATACTAAAGAAAATAAACATAAGAGAAATGACAAATACCTTCTCCAATTACAATTCAGACTTCTCCGCGGGCATCCCAGCACTCACACCCTTCAACGGATACTATAGTTATCTAAATGACAAATAAAAAAAGTTGTTAAAATGGAACAAATTTAACTAAAATACTAAAGAAAATAAACATAAGAGAAATGACAAATACCTTCTCCAATTACAATTCAGACTTCTCCGCGGGCATCCCAGCACTCACACCCTTCAACGGATACTATAGTTATCTGAATGACAAATAAAAATAGTTATAAAAATGGAACAAATTTAACAAAAATTCTAAAGAAAATAAACATAAGAGAAATGAACAAATACCTTCTCCAATTACAATTCAGACTTCTCCGCGGCATCCCAGCACTCACACCCTTCAACGGTACTATAGTTTATCTGAATGACAAATAAAAATAGTTATAAAAATGGAACAAATTTAACAAATACTAAAGAAAATAAACATAAGAGAAATGACAAATACCTTCTCCATTTAGAATTCAGACTTCTCCGCGGGCATCCCAGCACTCACACCCTTCAACGGATACTATAGTTATCTGAAATGACAAAATAAAATAGTTATAAAAATGGAACAAATTTAACAAAATACTAAAGAAAATAAACATAAGAGAAATGACAAATACCTTCTCCATTACAATTCAGACTTCTCCGCGGGCATCCCAGCACTCACACCCTTCAACGGATACTATAGTTATCTGAATGACAAATAAAAATAGTTATAAAAATGGAACAAATTTAACAAAATACTAAGAAAATAAACATAAGAGAAATGACAAATACCTTCTCCAATTACAATTCAGACTTCTCCGCGGGCATCCCAGCACTCACACCCTTCAACGGATACTATAGTTATCTGAATGACAAATAAAAATAGTTATAAAAATGGAACAAATTTAACAAAATACTAAAGAAAATAAACATAAGAGAAATGACAAATACCTTCTCCAATTACAATTCAGACTTCTCCGCGGGCATCCCAGCACTCACACCCTTCAACGGATACTATAGTTATCTGAATGACAAATAAAAATAGTTATAAAAATGGAACAAATTTAACAAAAATACTAAAGAAAATAAACATAAGAGAAATGACAAATACCTTCTCCAATTACAATTCAGACTTCTCCGCGGGCATCCCAGCACTCACACCCTTCAACGGATACTATAGTTATCTGAATGACAAATAAAAATAGTTATAAAAATGGAACAAATTTAACTAAAATACAAAGAAAATAAACATAAGAGAAATGAAAAATACCTTCTCCAATTACAATTCAGACTTCTCCGCGGGCATCCCAGCACTCACACCCTTCAACGGATACTATAGTTATCTGAATGACAAATAAAAATAGTTATAAAAATGGAAACAAATTTTAACAAAAATACTAAAGAAAATAAACATAAGAGAAATGACAAATTACCTTCTCCAATTACAATTCAGACTTCTCTCCGCGGGCATCCCAGCACTCACACCCTTCAACGGATACTATAGTTATCTGAATGACAAATAAAATAGTTATAAAAATGGAACAAATTTTAACAAAATACGAAGAAAATAAACATAAGATAAATGACAACTACCTTCTCCAATTAAAATTCAGACTTCTCCGCGGGCATCCCAGCATTCACACCCTTCAACGGATACTATAGTTATCTGAATGACAATTAAAAAAAGTTGTTAAAATGAAACAAATTTAACTAAAATACGAAGAAAATAAACATAAGAGAAATGACAAATACCTTCTCCAATTACAATTCAGACTTCTCCGCGGGCATCCCAGCACTCACACCCTTCAACGGATACTATAGTTATCTGAATGACAAATAAAAATAGTTATAAAAATAGAACAAATTTAACAAAAATACTAAAGAAAATAAACATAAGAGAAATGACAAATACCTTCTCCAATTACAATTCAGACTTCTCCGCGGGCATCCCAGCACTCACACCCTTCAACGGATACTATAGTTATCTGAATGACAAATAAAAAATAGTTATAAAAATGGAACAAATTTAACAAAAATACTAAAGAAAATAAACATAAGAGAAATGACAAATACCTTCTCCAATTACAATTCAGACTTCTCCGCGGGCATCCCAGCACTCACACCCTTCAACGGATACTATAGTTATCTGAATGACAAATAAAAATAGTTATAAAAATAGAACAAATTTAACAAAAATACTAAAGAAAATAAACATAAGAGAAATGACAAATACCTTCTCCAATTACAATTCAGACTTCTCCGCGGGCATCCCAGCACTCACAACCTTCAACGGATACTATAGTTATCTGAATGACAAATAAAAATAGTTATAAAAATGGAACAAATTTAACAAAAATACTAAAGAAAATAAACATAAGAGAAATGACAAATACCTTCTCCAATTACAATTCAGACTTCTCCGAGGGCATCCCAGCACTCACACCCTTCAACGGATACTATAGTTATCTGAATGACAAATAAAAATAGTTATAAAAATGGAACAAATTTAACAAAAATACTAAAGAAAATAAACATAAGAGAAATGACAAATACCTTCTCCAATTACAATTCAGACTTCTCCGCGGGCATCCCAGCACTCACACCCTTCAACGGATACTATAGTTATCTGAATGACAAATAAAAATAGTTATAAATATGGAACAAATTTAACAAAAATACTAAAGAAAATAAACATAAGAGAAATGACAACTACCTTCTCCAATTAAAATTCAGTCTTCTCCGCGAACGTCCCAGCATTCACACCCTTCAACGGATACTTATCTGTATGACAAAGAAAAAAAGTTAATAAAACGTAACAAATTTAACTAAAATACGAAGAAAATAAACATAAGATAAATGACAACTACCTTCTCCAATTAAAATTCAGACTTCTCCGCGGGCATCCCAGCACTCACACCCTTCAACGGATACTATAGTTATCTGAATGACAAATAAAAATAGTTATAAAATGGAACAAATTTAACAAAATACTAAAGAAAATAAACATAAGAGAAATGACAAATACCTTCTCCAATTACAATTCAGACTTCTCCGCGGGCATCCCAGCACTCACACCCTTCAACGGATACTATAGTTATCTGAATGACAAATAAAAATAGTTATAAAAATGGAACAAATTTAACAAAAATACTAAAGAAAATAAACATAAGAGAAATGACAAATACCTTCTCCAATTACAATTCAGACTTCTCCGCGGGCATCCCAGCACTCACACCCTTCAACGGATACTATAGTTATCTGAATGACAAATAAAAAATAGTTATAAAAATGGAACAAATTTAACTAAAATACTAAAGAAAATAAACATAAGAGAAATGACAAATACATTCTCCAATTACAATTCAGACTTCTCCGCGGGCATCCCAGCACTCACACCCTTCTACAGATACAATAGTTATCTGAATGACAAATAAAAAATAGTTATAAAAATAGAACAAATTTAACAAAAATACTAAAGAAAATAAACATAAGAGAAATGACAAATACCTTCTCCAATTACAATTCAGACTTCTCCGCGGGCATCCCAGCACTCACACACTTCAACGGATACTATAGTTATCTGAAAGACAAATAAAAATAGTTATAAAAATGGAACAAATTTAACAAAAATACTAAAGAAAATAAACATAAGAGAAATGACAAATACCTTCTCCAATTACAATTCAGACTTCTCCGCGGGCATCCCAGCACTCACACCCTTCAACGGATACTATAGTTATCTGAATGACAAATAAAAATAGTTATAAAAATGGAACAAATTTAACAAAATACTAAAGAAAATAAACATAAGAGAAATGACAAATACCATCTCCCATTACAATTCAGACTTCTCCGCGGGCATCCCCAGCACTCACACCCTTCAACGGATACTATAGTTATCTGAATGACAAATAAAAATAGTTATAAAAATGGAACAAATTTAACAAAATACTAAAGAAAATAAACATAAGAGAAATGACAAATACCTTCTCCAATTACAATTCAGACTTCTCCGCGGGCATCCCAGCACTCACACCCTTCAACGGATACTATAATTATCTGAATGACAAATAAAAATAGTTATAAAAATGGAACAAATTTAACAAAATACTAAAGAAAATAAACATAAGAGAAATGACAAATACCTTCTCCAATTACAATTCAGACTTCTCCGCGGGCATCCCAGCACTCACACACCCTTCAACGGATACTATAGATATCTAAATGACAAATAAAATAGTTATAAAAATAGAACAAATTTAACAAAAATACTAAAAAAATAAACATAAGAGAAATGACAAATACCTTCTCCAATTACAATTCACACTTCTCCGCGGGCATCCCAGCACTCACACCCTTCAACGGATACTATAGTTATCTGAATGACAAATAAAAATAGTTATAAAAATGGAACAAATTTAACAAAAATACTAAAGAAAATAAACATAAGAGAAATGACAAATACCTTCTCCAATTACAATTCAGACTTCTCCGCGGGCATCCCAGCACTCACAACCTTCAACGGATACTATAGTTATCTGAATGACAAATAAAAATAGTTATAAAAATGGAACAAATTTAACAAAATACTAAAGAAAATAAACATAAGAGAAATGACAAATACCTTCTCCAATTACAATTCAGACTTCTCCGCGGGCATCCCAGCACTCACACCCTTCAACGGATACTATAGTTATCTGAATGACAAATAAAAATAGTTATAAAAATGGAACAAATTTAACAAAATACTAAAGAAAATAAACATAAGAGAAATGACAAATACCTCTCCAATTACAATTCAGACTTCTCCGCGGGCATCCCAGCACTCACACCCTTCAACGGATACTAAGTTATCTGAATGACAAATAAAAATAGTTATAAAAATGGAACAAATTTAACAAAATACTAAAGAAAATAAACATAAGAGAAATGACAAATACCTTCTCCAAATACAATTCAGACTTCTCCGCGGGCATCCCAACACTCACACCCTTCAACGGATACTATAGTTATCTGAATGACAAATAAAAATAGTTATAAAAATGGAACAAATTTAACAAAATACTAAAGAAAATAAACATAAGAGAAATGACAAATACCTTCTCCAATTACAATTCAGACTTCTCCGCGGGCATCCCAGCACTCACACCCTTCAACGGATACTATAGTTATCTGAATGACAAATAAAAATAGTTATAAAAATGGAACAAATTTAACAAAATACTAAAGAAAATAAACATAAGAGAAATGACAAATACCTTCTCCAATTACAATTCAGACTTCTCCGCGGGCATCCCAGCACTCACACCCTTCAACGGATACTATAGTTATCTGAATGACAAATAAAAATAGTTATAAAAATGGAACAAATTTAACAAAATACTAAAGAAAATAAACATAAGAGAAATGACAAATACCTTCTCCAATTACAATTCAGACTTCTCCGCGGGCATCCCAGCACTCACACACCCTTCAACGGATACATAGTTATCTGAATGAACAAATAAAAATAGTTATAAAAATGGAACAAATTTTAACTAAATACTAAAGAAAATAAACATAAGAGAAATGACCAATACCTTCTCCAATTACAATTCAGACTTCTCCGCGGGCATCCCAGCACTCACACCCTTCAACGGATACTATAGTTATCTGAATGACAAAATAAAAATAGTTATAAAAATGGAACAAATTTAACAAAAATACTAAAGAAAATAAACATAAGAGAAATGACAAATACCTTCTCCAATTACAATTCAGACTTCTCCGCGGGCATCCCAGCACTCACACCCTTCAACGGATACTATAGTTATCTGAATGACAAATAAAAATAGTTATAAAAATGGAACAAATTTAACAAAAATACTAAAGAAAATAAACATAAGAGAAATGACAAATACCTTCTCCAATTACAATTCAGACTTCTCCGCGGGCATCCCAGCACTCACACCCTTCAACGGATACTATAGTTATCTGAATGACAAATAAAAATAGTTATAAAAATGGAACAAATTTAACTAAATACTAAAGAAAATAAACATAAGAGAAATGACAAATACCTTCTCCAATTACAATTCAGACTTCTCCGCGGGCATCCCAGCACTCACACCCTTCAACGGATACTATAGTTATCTGAAAGACAAATAAAAATAGTTATAAAAATGGAACAAATTTAACAAAATACTAAAGAAAATAAACATAAGAGAAATGACAAATACCTTCTCCAATTACAATTCAGACTTCTCCGCGGGCATCCCAGCACTCACACCCTTCAACGGATACTATAGTTATCTGAATGACAAATAAAAATAGTTATAAAAATGGAACAAATTTAACAAAATACTAAAGAAAATAAACATAAGAGAAATGACAAATACCTTCTCCAATTACAATTCAGACTTCTCCGCGGGCATCCCAGCAACTCACACCCTTCAACGGATACTATAGTTATCTGAATGACAAATAAAAATAGTTATAAAAGTGGAACAAATTTAACAAAATACTAAAGAAAATAAACATAAGAGAAATGACAAATACCTTCTCCAATTACAATTCAGACTTCTCCGCGGGCATCCCAGCACTCACACCCTTCAACGGATACTATAGTTATCTGAATGACAAATAAAAATAGTTATAAAAATGGAACAAATTTAACAAAATACTAAAGAAAATAAACATAAGAGAAATGACAAATACCTTCTCCAATTACAATTCAGACTTCTCCGCGGGCATCCCAGCACTCACACCCTTCAACGGATACTATAGTTATCTGAATGACAAATAAAAATAGTTATAAAAATGGAACAAATTTAACAAAATACTAAAGAAAATAAACATAAGAGAAATGACAAATACCTTCTCCAATTACAATTCAGACTTCTCCGCGGGCATCCCAGCACTCACACCCTTCAACGGATACTATAGTTATCTGAATGACAAATAAAAATAGTTATAAAAATAGAACAAATTTAACAAAAATACTAAAGAAAATAAACATAAGAGAAATGACAAATACCTTCTCCAATTACAATTCAGACTTCTCCGCGGGCATCCCAGCACTCACACCCTTCAACGGATACTATAGTTATCTGAATGACAAATAAAAATAGTTATAAAAATGGAACAAATTTAACAAAAATACTAAAGAAAATAAACATAAGAGAAATGACAAATACCTTCTCCAATTACAATTCAGACTTCTCCGCGGGCATCCCAGCACTCACACCCTTCAACGGATACTATAGTTATCTGAATGACAAATAAAAATAGTTATAAAAATGGAACAAATTTAACAAAATACTAAAGAAAATAAACATAAGAGAAATGACAAATACCTTCTCCAATTACAATTCAGACTTCTCCGCGGGCATCCCAGCACTCACACCCTTCAACAGATAGTATAGTTATCTGAATGACAAATAAAATAGTTATAAAAATAGAACAAATTTAACAAAAATACTAAAGAAAATAAACATAAGAGAAATGACAAATACCTTCTCCAATTACAATTCAGACTTCTCCGCGGGCATCCCAGCACTCACACCCTTCAACGGATACTATAGTTATCTGAATGACAAATAAAAATAGTTATAAAAATGGAACAATTTTAACTAAAATACTAAAGAAAATAAACATAAGAGAAATGACAATTACCTTCTCCAATTACAATTCAGACTTCTCCGCGGGCATCCCAGCACTCACACCCTTCAACGGATACTATAGTTATCTGAATGACAAATAAAAATAGTTATAAAAATGGAACAAATTTAACTAAAATACTAAAGAAAATAAACATAAGAGAAATGACAAATACCTTCTCCAATTAATATTCAGTCTTCTCCGCGGGCATCCCAGCATGCACACCCTTCAACGGATACTTATCTGAATGACAAAGAAAAAAAGTTATAAAAATGGAACAAATTTAACAAAAAACTAAAGAAAATAAACATAAGAGAAATGACAAATACCTTCTCCAATTACAATTCAGACTTCTCCGCGGGCATCCCAGCACTCACACCCTTCAACGGATACTATAGTTATCTGAATGACAAATAAAAATAGTTATAAAAATGGAACAAATTTAACAAAATACTAAAGAAAATAAACATAAGAGAAATGACAAATACCTTCTCCAATTACAATTCAGACTTCTCCGCGGGCATCCCAGCACTCACACCCTTCAACGGATACTATAGTTATCTGAATGACAAATAAAAATAGTTATAAAAATGGAACAAATTTAACAAAATACTAAAGAAAATAAACATAAGAGAAATGACAAATACCTTCTCCAATTACAATTCAGACTTCTCCGCGGGCATCCCAGCACTCACACCCTTCAACGGATACTATAGTTATCTGAATGACAAATAAAAATAGTTATAAAATGGAACAAATTTAACAAAATACTAAAGAAAATAAACATAAGAGAAATGACAAATACCTTCTCCAATTACAATTCAGACTTCTCCGCGGGCATCCCAGCACTCACACCCTTCAACGGATACTATAGTTATCTGAATGACAAATAAAAATAGTTATAAAAATGGAACAAATTTAAAAAAATACTAAAGAAAATAAACATAAGAGAAATGACAAATACCTTCTCCAATTACAATTCAGACTTCTCCGCGGGCATCCCAGCACTCACACCCTTCAACGGATACTATAGTTATCTGAATGACAAATAAAAATAGTTATAAAAATGGAACAAATTTAAC
This sequence comes from Pardosa pseudoannulata, assembly GCA_032207245.1. Lineage (NCBI taxonomy): Eukaryota > Metazoa > Arthropoda > Arachnida > Araneae > Lycosidae > Pardosa > Pardosa pseudoannulata. Next base: position 80,882,374 of record CM063500.1, on the reverse strand, counting down.
AAAATACTAAAGAAAATAAACATAAGAGAAATGACAAAATACCTTCTCCAATTACAAATTCAGACTTCTCCGCGGGCATCCCAGCACTCACACCCTTCAACGGATACTATAGTTATCTGAATGACAAATAAAAATAGTTATAAAAATGGAACAAATTTAACAAAATACTAAAGAAAATAAACATAAGAGAAATGACAAATACCTTCTCCAATTACAATTCAGACTTCTCCGCGGGCATCCCAGCACTCACACCCTTCAACGGATACTATAGTTATCTGAATGACAAATAAAAATAGTTATAAAAATGGAACAAATTTAACAAAATACTAAAGAAAATAAACATAAGAGAAATGACAAATACCTTCTCCATTTAGAATTCAGACTTCTCCGCGGGCATCCCAGCACTCACACCCTTCAACGGATACTATAGTTATCTGAATGACAAATAAAAATATTTATAAAAATAGAACAAATTTAACAAAAATACTAAAGAAAATAAACATAAGAGAAATGACAAATACCTTCTCCAATTACAATTCAGACTT
>CM063500.1:80848092-80881729 GCA_032207245.1 Pardosa pseudoannulata | reverse complement strand
TATCTGAATGACAAATAAAGAAGTTATTAAAATGGAACAAATTTAAAAAAAATACTAAAGAAAATAAACATAAGAGAAATGACAAATACCTTCTCCAATTACAATTCAGTCTTCTCCGCGGGCATCCCAGCATTCACACCCTTCAACGGATACTTCTCTAAATGAAAAATAAAAATAGTTATAAAAATGGAAGAAATTTAACTAAAATACTAAAGAATATAAACATAAGAGAAATGACAAATACCTTCTCCAATTACAATTCAGACTTCTCCGCGGGCATCCAGCACTCACACCCTTCAACGGATACTATAGTTATCTGAATGACAAATAAAAATAGTTATAAAAATGGAACAAATTTAACAAAATACTAAAGAAAATAAACATAAGAGAAATGACAAATACCTTCTCCAATTACAATTCAGACTTCTCCGCGGGCATCCCAGCACTCACACCCTTCAACGGATACTATAGTTATCTGAATGACAAATAAAAATAGTTATAAAAATGGAACAAATTTAACAAAAATACTAAAGAAAATAAACATAAGAGAAATGACAAATACCTTCTCCAATTACAATTCAGACTTCTCCGCGGGCATCCCAGCACTCACACCCTTCAACGGATACTATAGTTATCTGAATGACAAATAAAAATAGTTATAAAAATGGAACAAATTTAACAAAAATACTAAAGAAAATAAACATAAGAGAAATGACAAATACCTTCTCCAATTACAATTCAGACTTCTCCGCGGGCATCCCAGCACTCACACCCTTCAACGGATACTATAGTTATCTGAATGACAAATAAAAATAGTTATAAAAATGGAACAAATTTAACAAAAATACTAAAGAAAATAAACATAAGAGAAATGACAAATACCTTCTCCAATTACAATTCAGACTTCTCCGCGGGCATCCCAGCACTCACACCCTTCAACGGATACTATAGTTATCTGAATGACAAATAAAAATAGTTATAAAAATGGAACAAATTTAACAAAAATACTAAAGAAAATAAACATAAGAGAAATGACAAATACCTTCTCCAATTACAATTCAGACTTCTCCGCGGGCATCCCAGCACTCACACCCTTCAACGGATACTATAGTTATCTGAATGACAAATAAAAATAGTTATAAAAATGGAACAAATTTAACAAAAATACTAAAGAAAATAAACATAAGAGAAATGACAAATACCTTCTCCAATTACAATTCAGACTTCTCCGCGGGCATCCCAGCACTCACACCCTTCAACGGATACTATAGTTATCTGAATGACAAATAAAAATAGTTATAAAAATGGAACAAATTTAACAAAAATACTAAAGAAAATAAACATAAGAGAAATGACAAATACCTTCTCCAATTACAATTCAGACTTCTCCGCGGGCATCCCAGCACTCACACCCTTCAACGGATACTATAGTTATCTGAATGACAAATAAAAATAGTTATAAAAATGGAACAAATTTAACAAAAATACTAAAGAAAATAAACATAAGAGAAATGACAAATACCTTCTCCAATTACAATTCAGACTTCTCCGCGGGCATCCCAGCACTCACACCCTTCAACGGATACTATAGTTATCTGAATGACAAATAAAAATAGTTATAAAAATGGAACAAATTTAACAAAAATACTAAAGAAAATAAACATAAGAGAAATGACAAATACCTTCTCCAATTACAATTCAGACTTCTCCGCGGGCATCCCAGCACTCACACCCTTCAACGGATACTATAGTTATCTGAATGACAAATAAAAATAGTTATAAAAATGGAACAAATTTAACAAAAATACTAAAGAAAATAAACATAAGAGAAATGACAAATACCTTCTCCAATTACAATTCAGACTTCTCCGCGGGCATCCCAGCACTCACACCCTTCAACGGATACTATAGTTATCTGAATGACAAATAAAAATAGTTATAAAAATGGAACAAATTTAACAAAAATACTAAAGAAAATAAACATAAGAGAAATGACAAATACCTTCTCCAATTACAATTCAGACTTCTCCGCGGGCATCCCAGCACTCACACCCTTCAACGGATACTATAGTTATCTGAATGACAAATAAAAATAGTTATAAAAATGGAACAAATTTAACAAAAATACTAAAGAAAATAAACATAAGAGAAATGACAAATACCTTCTCCAATTACAATTCAGACTTCTCCGCGGGCATCCCAGCACTCACACCCTTCAACGGATACTATAGTTATCTGAATGACAAATAAAAATAGTTATAAAAATGGAACAAATTTAACAAAATACTAAAGAAAATAAACATAAGAGAAATGACAAATACCTTCTCCAATTACAATTCAGACTTCTCCGCGGGCATCCCAGCATTCACACCCTTCAACGGATACTATAGTTATCTGAATGACAAATAAAAATAGTTATAAAAATGGAACAAATTTAACAAAATACTAAAGAAAATAAACATAAGAGAAATGACAAATACCTTCTCCAATTACAATTCAGACTTCTCCGCGGGCATCCCAGCACTCACACCCTTCAACGGATACTATAGTTATCTGAATGACAAATAAAAATAGTTATAAAAATGGAACAAATTTAACAAAATACTAAAGAAAATAAACATAAGAGAAATGACAAATACCTTCTCCAATTACAATTCAGACTTCTCCGCGGGCATCCCAGCACTCACACCCTTCAACGGATACTATAGTTATCTGAATGACAAATAAAAATAGTTATAAAAATGGAACAAATTTAACAAAATACTAAAGAAAATAAACATAAGAGAAATGACAAATACCTTCTCCAATTACAATTCAGACTTCTCCGCGGGCATCCCAGCACTCACACCCTTCAACGGATACTATAGTTATCTGAATGACAAATAAAAATAGTTATAAAAATGGAACAAATTTAACAAAAATACTAAAGAAAATAAACATAAGAGAAATGACAAATACCTTCTCCAATTACAATTCAGACTTCTCCGCGGGCATCCCAGCACTCACACCCTTCAACGGATACTATAGTTATCTGAATGACAAATAAAAATAGTTATAAAAATGGAACAAATTTAACAAAATACTAAAGAAAATAAACATAAGAGAAATGACAAATACCTTCTCCAATTACAATTCAGACTTCTCCGCGGGCATCCCAGCACTCACACCCTTCAACGGATACTATAGTTATCTGAATGACAAATAAAAATAGTTATAAAAATGGAACAAATTTTAACAAAATACTAAAGAAAATAAACATAAGAGAAATGACAAATACCTTCTCCAATTACAATTCAGACTTCTCCGCGGGCATCCCAGCACTCACACCCTTCAACGGATACTATAGTTATCTGAATGACAAATAAAAATAGTTATAAAAATGGAACAAACTTTAACAAAATACTAAAGAAAATAAACATAAGAGAAATGACAAATACCTTCTCCAATTACAATTCAGACTTCTCCGCGGGCATCCCAGCACTCACACCCTTCAACGGATACTATAGTTATCTGAATGACAAATAAAAATAGTTATAAAAATGGAACAAATTTAACAAAAATACTAAAGAAAATAAACATAAGAGAAATGACAAATACCTTCTCCAATTACAATTCAGACTTCTCCGCGGGCATCCCAGCACTCACACCCTTCAACGGATACTATAGTTATCTGAATGACAAATAAAAATAGTTATAAAAATGGAACAAATTTAACAAAAATACTAAAGAAAATAAACATAAGAGAAATGACAAATACCTTCTCCAATTACAATTCAGACTTCTCCGCGGGCATCCCAGCATTCACACCCTTCAACGGATACTATAGTTATCTGAATGACAAATAAAAATAGTTATAAAAATGGAACAAATTTAACAAAAATACTAAAGAAAATAAACATAAGAGAAATGACAAATACCTTCTCCAATTACAATTCAGACTTCTCCGCGGGCATCCCAGCATTCACACCCTTCAACGGATACTATAGTTATCTGAATGACAAATAAAAATAGTTATAAAAATGGAACAAATTTAACAAAATACTAAAGAAAATAAACATAAGATATATGACATCTATCTTGTCCATTCGAAATTCAGACTTCTCCGCGGGCATCCCAGCATCCGCACCCTTTACGGATACTTATGATATACATATAAAATAGTATATAATATAATAATATATTTAAAATAAATAGAAAAAAATAAACATATATATATATATATATATATTATAAAATTATAATATATATATATATATATATATTTATATATATATATATATATATATATATATATATATATATAATATATATATATTATATATATGACAAATATCGTATCGTTATTCCAAACCTGCTTTAAATGATTATTGTATATTATCGGTTTTATAGAAATATAATTTTTTTTTGCCTTTTTATTTCAATGCAATATGTATTCATAAAGCATGAAATTTTTGTAAAAATCAAACACAATCCCTTTTTTCATTTGAAAATAATAGACTGCTTGCATTTAGCAATAAATATACTTATTTATTTGTATTAATTTTAATAACTTTTTTTACATATATAATCTTTTGTTGAACAAAATTTCTTTGAAGTTATTATTTTTCTTTCTATATTATTAATCTATCACCCGTTACAGCTTCGTGTACGCAAATACTTATGCTTGATTTATTAACAGTTTTAAAAGAAATTTTCTTGTATTTCAGTAATGTTCACTTTTTTCAACTTTCGAGTAATTAAATTGCGTTTATTTATTTTCAACTTTTATTTTTGTAACGTTATTCTCATATTTATCACGTTTTCTTTCTGTTACTTATTCTATTTAACCATAGACATTTTAAAATACCAACATACATATTTCATATTTATTTTATTGATTTATATATTATCACGAGAAATAAACCATATTTTAAATTGCTAGAATTATTTCTGTTAAATCAGTGTGTAAGTATCATCACAGCCGTGTGGCTATGCAGACTTAAAATATCATGTTTTACATGATTCGGCTAGAAATATTTACTGTCAGAATATTATTATCATAGACAAAATACTTTATATAATTTACAATAAAGATAAATTTAAAATGTAAAATCTTTGATTTATTTTCTAACTTGATACAACGATTTTTTTTAAAAAATATAACTGTTATGTTAAAATTATACTTATTATATTGATATGCAAATATTTACTTTTAGGATTATTTTAAAAAAATTGATTATTGAATTTTAAAAATATCATATTTTTATCAAAGCTCTTAATTGAAAATACCATAAACTTTTATTTATAAGTTTTAATCTAAATTTACATTGTAATAGTTTATGTTCGACTTTTTGATCAAAAACCTGTTATTAAAAAAAATAAATCCTGTATTATATTTCAAATTCAAATAATCTAATTTTTATAAAATGTGTATAAAGACTTTTCTTTATAAAATTTCCCATGACGGCTACAGGAAGAATCGTATAACACAATATTCTTTAAAAAAAAAATATTCCGTCAATTTAGAAACTTAAATAAATATAAGAAATTTCTTTACACTTTATGCAATTACTAATCCACTATTTTCTTAAAGATACTGATGAAAACAATTTTTTAAATGTTGAAATCTTTAGAAAACTAATTTTTATGAACCAGCCAAATGATGTTTATTTCAATGATTTTCTTTTCCTTTATTACATATATTTCGATCCAAGATGGCGGCTACAGGAAGATCTTACTAAACCACTAAATATATTTAAAAAAAACTTAATTCCAGAGCTCATAAATTTAGTATATAGTTTAAATAAATAACATAGATATTAATCTGATAAACCGCTTACGCAATTACTGGCAGATCCACAAATTATATTCCTTGCAGTACAGAAACCGACCTACTCCGATGAAAAGAAATTTTTAAATGACGAAATCTTTAGAATACTGACGTCACTACAATGATTTTAACGTTTGGCGCATTGTTGGTTCTATTGTTAGAAAGCATCATTATTGCCGTTCAATCAGATCTGGAAACCCCGTAGACTCTTGGCGACTTTTATTGGCGTGGACATCCAAATAAAATGATAGAATACAAGATTCAGACTTTTCAATATTCTGTAAAACCTGCAATCACTGGGGGCAATATATTTCATTTTCCTGAAGTAAAAAGGATTATATGTGCTTAATACATAACAAAATGGTCGCCAAAATACCGTAAATATATACACGGGGAGATCAGGAATAAATATCTGAAGCTGTTAAGCTTAGTATTATATTATCACCTAACTGCTATTTTCTGATTACAAACGTCGATTTTCATTCATAGATGGCGACTACAGAAAATAAATTCGAAATCAAAACTTTACAACATTGAAAATCTCAAATTTCGAAATACTAAAACTTTAAATATTGAGATAAGATTATCTTCATTTAATAGGTTCGGAGGGAAAGCGTTGGTTCAACTCCTTAAGAAATCTAGTCTCTGAATCTAGTTCATCTAGTGATCTAGACGTTGATAAAATATCTAATTGATCTTGACTATATTAGTATTCTATTCTTCAGTATCAGGATGATTTTTATTGATGGAAAAATAATAACTTTCAGAAAATCTTGTATTTGTCATTATGACAAAAACGGTACTACTTAAGAATATTTTGGCAAATTTGCTGAAATTATTCAATGTTTACTAAAACATAAAGGCAATCCTTCCAAACATTGTATTTCTTTTTTATCGACTTTAATGAATGCACAGTAACGTAATATATCTTACTTTAATTAAAGAAAACGACTTGGAAACCGTACATTATATTTATAGGGAATTAATCCCTAAACAATTTACAAATGTCACAGTTCCAATTATTAAAAATCAACCATAGTGAATATTAATGGTTTGTTATATCTAATTATTTTAAGCATTGCGCGCTTTGAATATGTAAGAAAATGTTAAACAAGGTGAGCTGAATGAAATCTATAAATTATAATATGAATGCAGATTCTTTGGACACGGCGAGATCAAGAGAAATGTTAGGCGGCCACACTTAAATATTATCGCCGAGTTGAACGTTACCCTGTTCTTTAATCAAGCCGACAAAAACAGAAGAAAAGAATTACACCAAATTAAACCTTAGCGAAAAGAATACAAAAGTCTCATAAAGTCAAAAAAAAGGCGCCAATTTTGGAAAAAGGGTCAAAAGGGTGTACAATACATACTTACCATATTGTGTATTAATTTTGTATTGTGTAATTGTGTATTAATTACCTCCATATAAAATTATTTAGAAATCACACTATTTCGTATCAAAAATCACAGAACTTACGGTTATATAAAAAATTACTTAAGAATTGGGTTCCCCTTGGCAAAGTTAGTGAAAATATTGGCGATATTTACTAACATAAAAGGCAATCCTTCCAAACATTGTATTTCTTGCTTTTTGGCGACTTTAATTAATGGACATTCCACCATCGTAATATAATTATTTACACTTAAAGAAAACGACTCGGAAAACCGGACATTTATATTTATGGGCCAATTAATCCCTTAAACAATTTACAAATGCAACAGCTTCCAAATTGTTAAAAATCAACCATAGTGAACCATTAACGGTTTGTTATATCTAATTTTTAAGCATTGAGCATTAAGAAAAGAAAAGAGTTAAACAAGGAGAGCTGGATGCAAATATCATATAAATTATAATATATATTGAGATTGTTTGGACACGGTGAGATCAGGAGAAATGTTAGGTGGCCACATACTTAAACCATTATAGCCAAGTTGGAGGGAACCAGTTCTTTAGTCAAGCCAAAAAAATAGTTCGTAACACATCTCAATTAAACTACCTAATCCCAAAAGTTTTAATAAAATTTTATGTGATGTTTAAAATTACAGCGAAGCTTTTACTAAGAACTTTATTAAGTGATTATAGACTAAAAATATGTAAAATCATTTTTTATTCAGAAAATAGAAATATCGTTATATAAAAATATATTAAAATTTTTTGCAAATACGAAAAACATAATACGTAGATCTATAAAAAGATTTCTCCAAAATGTTTTAGCCTCCTTCTATTGAAATTAACCACTTAAAAGAGTTGCCAGAATAACATAGATTATTTTTTTTCACCAGATTTCATCGTTAATCAAAACATTACTGATCTAAATTTTATTCAATTTACAGAAGTACAAATTATTTCATTTTAATTTTATAAATAGTTCACTAAAAAAGTATAACTATTATAATTCAGAACCCAGTTCTCAAACTGTGTATCTTTCAAATTTTACATCTTAAAATTCAAACCTTTTTTTTGTTCAAATACTTTAATTTAAAGTTAATACAATAAAGACAAAATGTAAACATCATGCTTAGCATATTGTACATTAACAAAATCGGCGACAACTCTAAAATAACATTTAATGGTTTTTTATAATAAAATAACGTATAAAATATGAACTAAAATGTATTCTAAAAATTTTATTAAAAAGAATTTTAATAGATATAAAACTAAATTATTGAATTTTACAAATCTTTTTCGATTTTTTGTTACTAATTTAATTTAATTTTAAATTTCAATTTCAATTTGTTCATTTTTTAATATTTTTTAAAATATGCGTGTTAATAAAAATATTCGAAAAACATCTTGTACTTACTTTTGGTATTTTTTTATTTTTCAAAAATATGAGCAAAATCTGAATCTGGAAATATATTCCACAAGTAAAAGGATTATTTGTCTTAATTACTTTACAAAATGTAAAATATGTAAATATAAAAAGATCGGAATAAATTAAATGTATTGCATTTATTATCATAATGCTATTTTCTATTAAAATATTTTATATAGTCATAAAAATTATTGCATAAATTTTATTACATGAAAATCTAAATTTCAAATATTTTAAAAATTGAAATGATTATTTATTTAATGTTCAAAATTTTCAATCTTCAATTTACTTATTTTTATTATATTGTTTTTAAAACACATTTCTTGTTATATTTTTATTTCTGTATAATATTTTTTTAAAAATTTTACTTATGTCTTGTATTTGTCCTACAAATATTTTTTACTTTTTGTTTGTATAATGTGCTAAAATTTGTACAATTTGTTTAGCTCTGTGTGTCCCCAGAAGAATTTGTACTATTAAACCAAATTAAATAAAAAAATAAATGAAAAAATCATGAAAAATTGGAGTCACATTATTTCTTAAAAATGTTTCTAACACACAACATACTAATCAATTACTTCTATTTCATCATTTTTACAATTAGAATTACATATTTGAATTTATATAAAAGAAAAACTGGGGATTTATTTTCATTTACGTTAAATAATTCAACTATTCACAATAATTATATTATGTTTTAGCAACTGGTTTCCCCTTTTTAGAATTTAAATCCTCTTTAACACGGGAAAATATTTTACGATTTTCAAAAGTGTACCCATTTTAAAAATAAACATGTTAATAGAGAATTTCCAAAGTTTTTATTAAGGAATAAATAAAAGTAACGGAACTGAAATATTTTAAAATTGCTAATTCCATACAAAAATCGTCAAACTAAAAAATATTATTTATAAAAGTTTAAATTAAATGTCAATGACAAAAAACACAGGTTTCACTGCAGTAAAACGATTATGTTATTCGAAAAATATATTTTGATATAAAACATTTATATAAGTTCAATTTTTCAGAACTAAATATCATTGCAACAAAATATGTCATAATCAAAGGATTCTAGTCCCCTTAACATATTTATGTAGGTGTCCATTAATGTTTGGTTTAAAAAATGAAAAAAAAATTTTAGATAAGGTTTCATTGCGATTAATTAACAATTTTGTGAGAAAAGAATAATTTATTTTGCCATATACATTTATTTTGTAAGAAAATAAATCTCTATGGCAAAAAACACAGGTTTCACTGCAGTAAAATAACCATGTTATTCGAAAAATTTACTTTCATATAAAACGTATATATAAGTTCAATTTTTCAAAACTAAATATCATTGTTACATAATATGGCATATTCAAAGCCTTTATTCCCCTTAACATATTTATCTAGATGTCCATTAATGTTTGGTTTAAAAAACGAAAAAAAAATGCTTTTTCTAGATAAGGGTTTAATAATTTTGTGAGAAAAGAATAATTTATTTTGTCAGAAAATAAATGTCTATGTAAAAAAAACAGGTTTAACTGCAGTAAAATAACCATGTTATTCGAAAAATATATTTTGATATGAAACGTATATCTAAGTTAAATTTTTCAGAACTAACTATCCTTGCGACAAAATATGTCATATTCAAAGAGTCTATTTCCCTTAAGATATTTATCTAGATGTCTATTAATGTTTGGTTTAAAAAACGAGAAAAAAATATTTTTCTAGATAAGGTTTTAATAATTTTGTGTAAAAAGAATAATTTATTTTGCCATAGACATTTATTTTGTAAAAAAATAAATCTCTATGGCAAAAAACACAGGTTTCACTGCAGTAAAATAAACATGTTATTCGAAAAATATATTTTCATATAAAACGTATATCAAAGTTTAATTTTTCAGAAATAAATATCATTGCGACAAAATATGTCATATTCAAAGAGTCTATTTCCCTTAACATATTTATCTAGAATTCCATTAATGTTTGGTATAAAAAATGAGAAAAAAAAATTTTTTTTTTTAGATTAGATTTTAATAATTTCGGGAGAAAAGAATAGAAACTTTTAAATTATTAAACTACAGTTTTTTTTAAATCAAAGATTTTACTCTATAGATTTTTGCAGCAGAAGGGGTATTAGAGGAAAATAAAAGAGGATTGTTACCATCATAAAAAAAATAAAGCAATTAAAACATAAGTAAAAGGTACTGTACGTGAAGATATCACTTTTGCCAAATTGTACATCTACTTTTAAGGTATTATAGCAGTGTTCCAGGTGAATTATCCCCAACCTGTGTCACAGGGAAATACAGATGAGAAATTTGCGATTCCTGCAATAAAAAAACTGAATGTCTTAAATTGACAGCAAAAAATTATATTTCTTTCTTCAATATCTTCTTCATCCTTACTACAGCTTACCCACCAGCCAAGGTCGTCTCTATATACATGCCAACTGCTACGAAAAAATGGTAGTTTCTATGAATTTAGAAAGTAATTACATCCTACGAAAATTGGTAAAAAAAATACGACTTTTCGTCAAAACATATATACAGGAATAAAGAATTACATCACATGTGGAAAATCAAAATGAATGAATATATTTTCGCAAGCGATATAAGGAAAACAGTAAAAAACTTTTCCAATCAATTTTTGTGTAACTACCGTGCGATACCATACTCTCTCGAAGGTAGAATTTTAGATTTTTGTCTGATAATATTGGTTATAATGTAATAGTATATTTCTGCGTTCTTCCCTCAGTATATTTCTGAGATTTTCTTTTATGATTATTATTTCTTTCATAAACATTGTAAGAAGTGAAATAACATTTAAATACAACTAAAATAAATCTAAATAAAATACTTCCTCTAACTTTTTATGTCGCAATTTTGTCAATGAAATATTGTCTATTTGAAATTTTATATGGAATTTTAGATACTTTAATAGATTTGGTTGTTTTGTTTGAGCAGTAAACATATACACAATCATTTAGTATGTGCATTGTGTTATGGTACGCGTGCGATTGCCCAGGATTTATAGTGTAAAAACTCGTCATTTGACCTACCTTGTAAATTAGTGTACTACTATTTTTGATTTCAAAAGTTGTCAAGTTCTACTGTTTTCAATAGTCAAAAGTTGGATGTTTGTCTCTGCAAGCTTCCTCCAACGGGTACCATCGACGCTATGATCCACCAAAGATCGATGTTTGAATAGATGAAGTCTGCATTTACACAAACTTTTCATTTTGAGGAAGATCTTTCTCTTTTCCTGGTTACTTGTATCTTTGTAAAGGTATCAGGCCACTGAGTATCAGTTGTCACATCTAACAGTACGCCCAAGCCATTTTATGTGATAGGATTTGATGACTTGGACGATATTAGGTTACTTATATTTTCTATGTATTTCATAGTTAAACAAGGTAATCCATCCATCATTTTCTCTAATTAGGCCAAATATTTTTGGAGCATATTTATTTCATAGATTAAAAATCTATCAAACAATTTTAATTAAAGTTTCATCTGTATAAGTTAATGATCAGTACTCACTAGCAAATTGTATAATAAGTAGTACGATTAGAGCTGTATAAAGATTTATTTTTGTCTTGATATTTAAGGCTTTAGAATTTAATAAATTTTATGACCTTAAAATCTATTTTTAATTTTTAATAATCTATGGTACATTTTTATTTATGTAAAAAATATAATAAATACTACACATATTTGAAAATAAGAAAAGATTAATTTTATTTGCAATTATGCATATATATACATTCAAATTCTATCTTTCATTTTACTTTTTAAATTTTTCTGATTCATTATCTGCTGAACGTCGCTGACCTTTTTAAATTTTGCTCTTGGTAGGAAATCATTAAATTGAATTTAAATTCTACAAGTCTATATCTAGGATTAGTTTTTTTTTCCTCTTAATAAAAGAAAATCTGCTTTAGATTTTTTATTGTGTGTATGTGTATGTTCGCTAAAATTAGTCTGTTTAATTACACTGAAATTGAATATTTTCCCTCTTTTACTTTTAAAGCTTATCGAGATAGTAAAACTCAAAATTTCTTTAAACTGATATAAGTTATTAGGCAGAAGTTGGAAAATTATTATGGATCTACACAAAAACCCGTTGTAGTGCGTAAACGCGAATCGTATACAGTGGTTTGGAGTTATACTTTAACTTATATCTAAAATAAAACTATATTATTAATAACACACCCATCAAATATCATGTATTCAATACTCAAATTTATTAATGACAAACCATCTTTCTCTCCTAGATGGTAACTAAGACGTTATGGACATTTCTCATCTTGAGCACTACCAACTATTTTTATATGGAAGCTATATTGAAAAACCAGACATTAATCCATGAATTAACCGAAGTCTTTTTTCTATCAGCATTTTCAATTTCTGTTACCTGTAACACACCACTAGAAATTAAAAAATACTAAAATCCAGTATTAAAAACAATATTGAATCCTTCATAATTGAAAATTAAAATATGTGTTCTTTTTTTCATTGTTGCCAATCGAGCAAAACTAAACAATATATGAATTAAAAGGTTAACAGTTACAGTTATCAGACTCCCAGAAAAAGAAAGAATATGATAACAACCAATAAAGTGATTTCACGCAGTAGGGCAAATTCTCAAATTATCATAATTCTGGCTTTAGTTTCAAACGGAAGGGCAGTTTATTGTTTGTCTATTGGTTGTTGTAAACATGAAAATGAATGTGAATGGGAAGGGCATTATAGTAGTTCTTGACGTTGCGACAAAGTGCCTTATTTCGCAACAATTTTAGAAAATATATCCGTTTTCTGCAAACAAGAATCTGCTTTACCAATAATGTATATTTTACTTACAAATTATTACTATTCTGGCCTGGGTAGACAATGATTCAAACGTGTTGAACTTCGTCAAACATTTGTAGAATATAAAATTAAGCAGATATTTTTTTCTATAGTCTGTATAGAAATGATATCTGTAATAAACTATGGGATTTACATGAAAGCTGAAAGAAAGTACACAGCCATCCATATAAATACATATGTCCATTTCTTTACGTTATTATAGTTACTAAATTTTGTTGACAAATTTGGGACTTGGCGAAATTATTAGCATTTATTTCAGTTCGTGAGGCATTTTATTTCCCCACCGCTATACTTTAACAGATATAAAACTTTAACGAAATGAATTTAATATTAATTAAGTATCACCTTTGCCTTGCAGTTCAAAATGAGAACAACAGAAAACCTTCTAGCTTGTCGCATAATGACCTTCCTTTCTAATATGTGAAATCTGTTCTTAAGATGAAGACTTACAGTGACTGGCCAGAACTTTGAGGCTTGAAAAGGAAAAACAAATTACACAGTATCAAAATATACCTGAATATGTATGTAGCCACTGCTGTCCCTGAGAAAATGTAACGTGATTCTCCAGCGTCTTCGTGTGGATCCCTACCGACTAACACATGCACATCTCTTGCTGGGGGATGCACCTCCACAGTGAATTATTACAAAACACCTTACACAAATAGATTTTAATTTCAAGTTTTTTCAATTTCGATCAATGTACATAAAATTTCTTGGAAGTTCATTGGTAAATCTTAACTCAATTGTCGAGGAAGCTCTGCATTCAGGATTGTTTTCCCTTTCTTAGCTGTTCTAGCTTTCACCATTAATTCTGAATTCTGTGATTTTCATTTTAAGTTAAATTATTTTTTTAATTTTAAAGAGTTTTAAATTCATTGTTTTTAATCGTACCTAACTAATCTATTTTGTAAATATTTTTTTTCTTAATCATTTATATATTAATGTTGAATGGGCTTTTAACTTCTTTCATTTTGTCATGTCATCCAAATTATTTTTACTTGAAGTTTTTATAATGTAATGTGCTTCAAATCATAAAACTCGTTTGGCACAGCATGTCTCTATTGGATTTTGGGTCATTAAACTCAAATAAACTAACCAACCATCAAAATTACTTCAAGTACTAGGTTAATCAGTTGTTATTTCTAATGATACATACTAACCCGTTTCGTGAACAAGGCGACTACGGATTTAAAGCTAAGGATTTCGTGTTTCATTTTGAACAGGTTGAAAAAAACAAATTTTAGCTCTAAGTAACTCCTCGTAATTTGGGATCATGTCCCAAGTAGAAGAACCCTCTCCCCTTTCTCAAAGTCTTGCCCTCCCAAGTCTAGAGGTTTCATGTGAACTTGGAGATTACTACGACCATAAGCTAAAAACACTAAAACGGTTCTTATCCAAGCTAGATTGAAGCACTCTTCTTAGAATACCACGCAAACTAATTGGCATTTGGCAAATGGTTTAACATAGAGATGACGATGCCATGGCAATGAGGGCTGCTATGTGACATGTGGCATATATTACATATTTAACTATTTTTATTTACTTGGATTGACTGAAAAGGCCTTTTAAAAAAACTTTTCCAAATCATCAAAGGCAGATTTGTAAAAACGAGTACAGTTCTTCTCAAACTTTGAATATTTGAAACCCAATTTTCAATCATAATTTTAGTGGTCCCCTCAATATATTAACAATATATTGAAAGCCATATTAATGTACTTTAAAAAGATCATAAAAGAAGACTAAATACCCCATTTTTTAAGACTGATTTATTATTAAAAGTTTCAGAACGCAGTTCAGCTCAGTCCACAAATTACGGTCCAGAACAATCTAGTTTCATGACTACAGAAAGTCATAGAGTGACGAGAAAGCAGACGTACCACAAGCCATTTTTTTGTGACTATGCCTTTTATAAACGGCTGGTTTAAAACCATCATATTTGGGTAGCAACAAAGATTTGCAGTTACCATTTCAGTGTTGTCGCAACGTCTATCTAGTTATTTACATATAATGATCACAATTTTTTAAAAAAATATAACCCTTAACACGTTGATACAATATGACATTAAAACAATTCCAATGTAATAAGTGTTAAGTTAAAAAGATGTTCTGTTTTAACATAATTTTACAATAAAAAAAGTTCAAAGGAGGAATTAAAGAATGAGCATAAAAGAAGACCATTTTATTTCCATTTTTAAGAGGTTTCTAGACACCATCTTCTGTGACCCCACGACATCAGCTTTGCAATCCTTAATCCAGCAATAAACAGCCTTGAGTGTATTCCCCAAATCGACAAAATATTGCAGATACATTTCTAACACGATGATTAAGTGTTTAGTTAAATTTTAAATAAATTAGGTTAATAAATAGGGTAGGTCTTTCATTTCTATCTTCTGTTTTTTTTATTTAATTTTCTCAAGACACTTGGTTCTTAATTTCGAGTTGTAAGCAGATGTGCTATTACATTTTTATTCTTTTATTAATCTCTCCCACAACATGGTAAAATAACTCCTAATTATTTTTGTACTTAATGACAAAAGATAATGTGATTTTTAATTATATATAATGAATTGAAGTACTTCCATGAGTTGCATTTAAGTTTCAATTATTTTTATTGATTTCACCCTCTCATTATTAATGCGAAGTAAAGCTCTGCAGTAATTGCAATTGATGAATATTTTTACTTTAATTGCTAAACATACTTAACATTAATGAATCATCTAAATCGACTCCGTTTCTAAGTTTTAAATACATCTCAATATCCTTTAGTGTGTTTAAATGCATTTTTAAACGAAGTTAAATTTTCGTGGAATAGGTAAAGTTAAATTTTTTCTTTAGATATGATATTGTTTTAATTGCAATGGTGATTTAAATTAAGTTTTAATTTGCTATGACAATATCAAGCATATATGTGTTTAGCTGAATTATTTAAAAAATTACATGTCTTTCATATGTTGTTCAACTCATGCCATTTAATCTATTTTAAATATGTAAAAGTAACGTACATGTCATCAGTGAATTAGTGCTTCAAACGTACATGTCATCAGTGAGATTCGGATCACAAATGAAGAAATGAAACAGTAATGCCCTATCAATCTAGCAATCTAGTCCAATCCGAGGCAATATTCCTAATGTCTCCCTTACGTAAAATATTTCAGTACCTTTCCACACAGTCAGACCACTTAATTGGTGATAATCAAAAATACAATCAAAAAGAGAAAATCTTCTATCCAGAAGAGAAGAAACGTGTTACTGAGAGTACCCACGTACCTGTAATTACTTATGCTGCAGTTGTGAAAGAATGCAGAACAATTAGCACTCAAACTACAGTAGGCCAACCATCAGTAATAGTCCTAATCCTTCACGATCGAAAAACAAATCTCTACAAGTATATAATATTTTTGTACACAAACCACTAAATGAACGCCTATCAAAAATATGTTATAAACTACAAGTGAAATCTCTTAATACCCCCAAACCTAAATTAACTTGTGTTCTTTCAAAATAGAAGTTTTATAAATCAAAAATATCACATCAAAACTCAGAGAAATATTAAAAAGTAATAGCATATGCGCTTTAGATGATTTGGCGGACTATCTAAAAAACCTAAAAAATGCAAGCTATCCAGGAAGGACTTTCTTCCAAATCGTCCAAAAATCTTTAAAAGTTTACGTGACTTCTGAAGAAAAAATGCTCACAGACAAAAGGCATAAAAAATTAAAAAATCTAAAATTAAAAAATCATTAAACTAATGCCGAAAAACATCCAACTGTGAAACTTAGCAAACGAATAGTAAAATCCCCAAAATCTCCAAAATAGAAACCGGAGTATAAACTAATACGCAGGAAGAGAGATACTATGCACCTCGTCCCTCCAACCACAAATAATGAAGAGAATGATTATGAGACAGCCACGGTTGTCTCCAGTTACTGCTGATGCTTCGGCCATCATTGTTCCACCTCCAACATTATCTTCATAATGGCCTCTATAATACTGTGGAGCTGTCGTGGTTTTCGTCCAAAAGTCACTAATGTGAAGCCTTTTGTTTTTAATCATACATTATTAATCTATCGTGTACATATTTTTATCTTGTATTCATACCTTTATTTTGAATATGATTGTATAGTTTTTGTAATGTTTGTTACACAGATTATTTTTACTGAAAGTTCCTAATGTTTATATAACGTGCTATAATTTATAAAACTTGTTTGGGCAGTATGTCTTCAAAGGATTTTGCCCTAATAAACCCCAAAATAAGAGATTTGAAAAAAAATTTTCAATTTTACAACTCCTCTTCAACCTCCATTCAAAATACGTGTTCTGCAAAGATCGGTCGATTTACTTAAAAATTTAAAAAATAATTTACCAAGTATCTAACGAGTTCTATTAAGATCGCTCTATTTACTTAGAAAATAAAGAAAAATTTATATAAAAATATACCATTCAAATTTAAAATGGTTAAACAGAAAACAGAAACTCAAAAGGCTGCTCGACTTCAAAAACGTCGTGAACAGTATAGATTGTGTTTTCTTTGTTAATTCAATTAGATTTTAAATATTCAATTTTTGTAAAATTTTTCCTCAAAATGTTGTTTTTGTTTATGTATCAATTTGTTGAGTTACGATCCCCTCGCCAGATTTCAAACGCCACGCTGCAAGCACGCCACGCACGCAAGCTGCACGCACGCCAATTTCGCCAAATGTGGTTGAAGCACCAACAAGATCCATGATTAAAAACAGGAGAGTGGGCTAAGAAGAGGAGTTGAAACATAATTAATGAATAAACACGGTCAAGCCACCTAATTGGTGGTATTAACACTGTAGATTTGATAAATGTGAGCTTTTTGACTGGGTTGGTATTCTCAACTTGAAATAAATGCGTAGCCACCGAATCCTCTCGCTTTTTATGAACGTAATGTCTGATTATTTATATTTTCGCAGTTAAATATTGATATCCGAACAGGGTTTTCACGATCTCCGCAAAATATCTTTCTTGAGTTTTCAATATGCTGATTTTCCATAGATTGAGTCAATGCCCAGCATTCATAGTCATAATGTGTTAAAGGTTGTAATAGGATTTTGGTGCTAGAGCTAATGTATATTAATTTTTAAGACCATGATAACATCTATTTGTCTCATTGTTTATTTCAGCACTCAAATTATTCTTATTAGAAGCAACGGCTCCCAGGTATTTCAACTGGGATACGTTTCAAAGATATAGTTTCTCATGATTAACAGTAGTGGTTGAAAAGTATTATTAGAAGTATAAAAATTAGTTTTATCTTCATTTATTATTATTAGACCCAATTTAATAATCTCGGCTACTAACAAATGATATGCTTCTATGACATACTTTCGAGATCTAAGTAATAAAGTAATGTCATTGCCGAATGCCAGAATTTCCAGTTTTATTTATTTTATATCATTTTATAATTACTTTATCAGTATGTCTAGGTGTTTACTTTGAAGTTTCAAAGTAAATAAGTTCTTTAGAATGTGTACAGGAAAGATCGATAGCTATGGGGGATAAATTTTGTAGCAGAATATTATAATTTTATATTGATGGACTTTGTATAGTTTAAGTGAATCAATGAAAAGTAGAAAAATAGTAATTGAGAAGGATTTATTGGGTTTGTATCCAAAAAAAATCACAGTGATACAGAAAATTATATTCCGAGACGAATTGTATTCTAATAATATTGATACTTTTACTGCAAAAGAGTTTATACAAAATTTTTGCAGATAAATGTTTGTCTCCGTATTAAAAACAGATTACATTTTAAAAGAAAGTAAAATTTCATAAAATTTATACACATTTACAGTAGAAACAATTTTTTCTATATATAAATGTATAGAATAAATTTTAAAAAAAGAATAATAAATTATAGCATATAATTAATTTAAATAAGTTAAGAAAAAAATAGGCAAATTATTAAATTAATTTAATTAAGTTTGAGCACATTTTTCTCTTCGCACATTTTGATATTAATAAAGGTTTTTGAATAAAAATTGCGTGTACAAACAAGCTGCTCAAAAAATCATATTCAGCTATGAAGCTGGTTTAAAAATTTATTTGTATTTACTTAATCGAAATTATTTTTATTAATCGAGAGCAACTGCTAGTTTTTAAAGATATCTAATACTTCTAAAAAAAAACATGTTGGTCCGAGGTGAAAAGGGTAGACTTTATGAACAATCGTTATTTACTATTATAAGGAAATATGAGTTAATCTAACATATGTAAAACCAATGCATTTAATATGGGTGATTTACTGATAAAAATGGTAGAATCCCAGTTCCGGGAGCCGGCCGCCATGTTTTTGGCTACATTTTTGTAGAAGTGATCACCAAATTGTCGCCAAGTGATGTTTACAATTTGTACTACGTTTTGTATTAAGTTTATACCCTATTTTAAACCATATTTTAAAGAAAATAAGGTTTGAAATTTTGTTAAGGTGAATACAAATTTAAATTTGAGTTGTTAATGTATTTAAATGCGCTTTTGTACTGTTTATTGAACTAAACAGTGAAGATTTTCTGTAATAGGTACAAATTAAGCAAAATATAAACATAACTTGATTATGTTGAGGCGGTTATACTTATACTTCGTTATATTTATAAATTACTGTTGCTATTTAATGAAATTATTTTTAAACTATCGAATATTTATAAAGTAATAAAGTGCGTTACAAATTGCTTTGAGAAATTTAGCTTAAAACGCGAAAGAGAAGAACGAAGTAATTCTTTTAAAGGAATTATTATTTAAAATTCTAAAGAAAATGAGGTATCAATTGACATCCCCACCTTTTTCGGGAGTGGCGGAAGAGTCCGAAAAGAAGAGCAAGGTTTACCAGAAAATTGGTTTACCAAAAAACAGAAAATTGGGTTGTACAATTTGGCGATATCGCCCATGCTTGGCGTGCCCACTTAACTAGGTTTGGCAGGCCCCCCAAACTGGGATTTAGCCTATCAGTATTTACACTTATAAGGAGGTAGCAGTTAATCTGACATATGTAGCACCATTGCGTTTAATATGTGTGATTTACTGATAAAAATGAGTATCAAGACACTATTGCGTCCACACGTAAAATAAAATGTAAAATCAAGATACTTTTTTATCAGTAATTTCTTCAATTTCAATATCAGCTATGGTGATAAAGGACGGGTCCTTGTTATTCCCTCAACAAGAAAGACTAAAAATAAAATGTACTACTGAAACAGTTAGCAGATTGCATTAAAATTAACGTTTAACTGATTCACAACAAGCCTAAAGAAGAAATAATTTATCTACTATTAAACAACTGCAAATAAAAGCATTTAATATCCAGGTATTTGGTACTTTTCCTTCTGGGAAGAATTTAAGAGGAAAAGCAGTTTTCTGGGAATACCGTAGGTAAAATTGTGCTATATGGGCAATAATTATTTTGCATAGGTAAAGTTCTCCTGTATATGAATACGAGACTTGTCGGTAATACTGAAGAATAGGGTGCCCCTTGGCAAATTTGTCAATGTTTATTAAAACACAAAGGTATTCCATCCAAACATTGTATCTCTTGCTTTCTGGGCGAATTTAATTGATTTACAGTGCGTTATTGTAATAGAATTATATGCTTTTATTTAATCAAACAAAACCACTCAAAAGCATTACACGTATTTAACATATAAGAATTGGGTGCCAGTAGGAAAGCTGGATACAAATATAATATAAATTAAAATATAGATGCAGGTTATTTGGACATGGTGAGATCAGGAGAAAATGTTAGACTACCATGCTCAGAGATTTAGCTCCAAGTTGGCTGGACACCCTCTTTTTCAGTCAAACCGGCTTGCCAAGGCCTACTTAACGTACCTTTAAAGATTACTGCGGTTTTGATTCTCATGCTTTTCTTTTTGATTTACACTCATTTCCGTCGTATTTCATATTTATATGGTACATAATATAGAAACCAAAGTGCATTTCGGAACTTCTAAATTGCTATTAATTTTTTATTATTATACATGCAGCATTTCTCACTTATTCATTTATACATTCAAGTTTATTCTTAAAACATTTCGGGTAAAATTCTACTTCCAATTGCTGGATATAACTAAAAATGTAACACTTGCCGTCCATTTTGATAAATGTATCATAAACTATCCGAAAAAACTATAGGCTATATAAATCTCATCTATTAATAACTTAAAATCGCCATGTTCTATTAAATATGTTTAAATTTCATTGTTGCCATTTCTGAAAAGAAAACTAACTTTTTGTACGTCATTTGCTTGTTGAAGTACTTGAGTATTACTATTTTATTTACATAAAAATTAAGTTTTAAACAACAAAACCAATGACAACAAGTTATTTATTTATTTTTTTAAAATGGCAAGTGTGAAATATAAGCAAAATTTATAAAATATGATTATATTAATATCATTTTACAAAATATTGCCCAGAATAGAAATATAATTATATTTCAAATCTAAAGATAAAGAAGAAAAAAACTAACATCAAACAATTTTAAAGATAAAAATTGAAAAATGTTATTGAAAAATGTTATTTTGATATTAAGACATTTCAAGGACAGAAATATTAATTAAATAAATAAAATTATAGCTCATGACCAATAGTTTTAACTCTAATCCATATAGAGTAATTTTGTGCAACGGGACGAACCACTAAAATGGCCTTCCCATTCATATTTATGTTTAAAACAGCAATAGACAAACAATAAACTGCTCTTCCGTTTGAAACTAAAGCCTGAATTGACATAATTTCAAATGTACCCTGCTGCATGAAATATAGCGCCAAGTGTTATTTTAGCATTTTCTATTCATTTCCTTTTAACTAATTATAATTTTGGAATTCAGATGATCTAGATAATTTTAACGTTTAATGGTTAGTAAGACAAAAGCCTAATACATATGTACACATAAATGCATATGTGTACGTGCGTACGTGCCCAATAATCCCGGCAAATGAGCACTTCGCGTGCGGGCAACGTATTTTTACGTTTTTTGCAGTCTGTTACTGGAGCGCGGGTCATGTAAAAATACGTATTTAGTATATTTGTGGCGTATACCCGCTAACCAATACAAATCTACTAAATACATATAATTATATGTATGTGGGACATTATATGCGTGTTGTTTGAGTTGCTATGCAACGCTTTGCATTTTTTCTTTCCACAAGTTATGATTGTCGAGTTACTAAGCCTTTTGTTACTTTGTTTTGTCTTCAACCGAATTCCTAGCTCCAGAACGTACAAGTCGTGTTTTGTCGATTTTAATCTTGTTTTTTTTATTGTTGAATACAAAATTGATAAAATGAGCCGTTGTGACAAAGGTAGTGATGAAGAAATATGCTCTGACATATTATCGGACTTTAATTTTAAAAATCATTTATGCTTGTGATTTCGCGAAAATATTATTTTTTTAAATAATCATATAGTATATATTAAAATGTAAAATAAAAAAAGTTTCGTTCATAAAAATAAAGTAGTTTTCGATTTACTGCAGTTTTTCTGAATAACTAAACTTTCGCGCGATTCACGAAAAAACTGCCGCTGCACGCGTAAGTTCTCGGTTAAGTATACCCGTATGCCAAGTGTTAAAAGTAAAAGGGGCAAACTCGAAATAACGAACTGGATTGCATGCACAGGTTATCTTCTACCTAAGGATGTTCCTTTACATTTTCTAAACATTCAAAACAAAAGAAGTGAAAATGAGAAAAAAATACTTTCATAAACATATTTAAAACTGTTATTTGTACTCAATCTGCACATACTATGAAAATAAATGCTATGTGATCTGAACATATTTTTCAGTCACACTCTTTATAAAGATATTGAATTTTTTTTATTCTTCTTATTTAACTCCCACAAGGCCAATTTATTTGCTTAGTCAAGTATTCAATTATACAAAATATTCGCTTAAATTAAGTAATGTTTAATTCACTACGTAAATTCTGGAATGTAAATTTTAATAAGTTATAACTAATTGATAATACATTTTTCACAAACAGACTTGTGCCCATTAAAACTCCACAGAGGTAATGGCCACAAAGCATTGTGTAAACCGGAAATTTTGCACTTCTAAAAATATTACTGCATTATCAAAAAACTTTTAAATTTACTGAATTTTCATCAAAGTATGATTGAAAAATAACAAATCCAGCCTGTCGGAAACTGAAAATAAATTACCCATTCTTTTAAAAATACTTATTTGCTGTCAAATGACAATACGGAGAAACATAAAAAGGAAATCTTCAGATAATAAAGCAATTAAAGCTCAAAAGAAAAAAACGTAATGACTTAAAAAGCAATAGGAAAAATATCAATAATAAAACAAGAAACTAACTGACAAAGAAATAAACGCTCTCATGAACAAATCGAATCTTTAAATTAATAAGGTATAATTCTTATTAATATACTAGCGTGCTTTCTATGATAGGTAACTTGAGGCTTCAAAAATGAAAAAAAAGCAATGAAATACGAGATAATACCCAAAATCTGTATAGACTGATTTTCCATTAAATATACCAAGAAAAAAGCGCCTTCCAAAAAAACATTAACACATTGTGTGCGGGTACATTTCGCATCGGGATTGTAGCGTGAGCGGGCGTTTTGCGCGTAAATTTAGTTATTCAGTTAAATCTCAATAAATTATTTAATTTTTTAACCAACTTTTAATATTTTATATTGAAATATATAAATAAATATATAAATAGAAATAAATAAATAACAACCATAAGATTTTTGTATTTTTTAAGCGATAAATTTACAATAGAATCGTAAATATGAAAAATCAAATAGAAATAGTAGTATATAGTTTTAATTTTTTAGAATTATGTTATATAAAAACATTTTTACATTCTAGAATCTCTGTAGTAGACCATAACCATAACAACTATAAGATTTTTGTAAACAAAAAATATACTTTGTAGTAAATAAATTTACAATAGTATCATATATATGAAAAATCAAATAGAAATATTCGTATATAGTAGTATATAATAATAGAAGTATATTAATGTTTTTTCGAATTATGTTATATATAAATATTTTTACAATATAAAAAATGAAAAGAGCAATCATAAAATTAATAATGTAAAATCTAGTTTTTATTTGTTTAAAGTTTTCCAGAACCTATGTAATAGACAAGAACATTCGGCTTCGTTTTCCTGTATATACCGTTCTTTTTGTACCTACAAACAAGCCATGTTGTTACACCAACCCGTACTAGTATGTGACCCCGCGCTCAAGTATCAATCTTCAGAAAGCGTACTAGTACGTGTCCCGCATACAATGTGTTAAAAACATGGTCAAAATGAGGAATAACTTTTGCTACAAATTTGTTCTGCTGTTTATTTCATTTTCCCTATGTCATCCTTCAGTTATTTCATATTTTTGTACAGGAATCCTAATACGTAGTTTTGTTATTAGCATTCCTAAAAACTAACAATAAAATCTAATATCTATATTTCACTTAGAAATAAAGACAAGATAACTTTAACCCAAACAATACCAGAGAAATCATTAATCTAAATAAGTTGTCTAATTTTTTTCTATGCGAAAGAAGGGTAAAAGAAAATTTGAAAAGTAAATGTAAGGTGACAGACAAAAAATTTGATTTATGGGAGTAAAAAAAAGTAGTTATGTGTATAGGGTTTGACATCAGAAAAGGGTAACCTTTGCAGTCTGGCGATAAATCTCTAAGATGGTAACCTAACTTTATTCTCTTGTTGAATCCGTGTATATATTTGGATTTAATATTATTTTGGTATCTAACCTTTCTTTGGAAACCACTTTGTTGCATATTAAATATGCCTAATTCTTATTTGATATAGATTTTATAAAATTAAATTGATTGGATTTGGTGAAAAATACAAAGGGATTAAATGATTAGATCGATTAGACTGCATTATTGAAATAAAAATAAAATAGGAAAAAGCAGAACTCCAAGAGTTTTCACGTTTTTTAAAAAATATTTTAAAGAAATTAATCCTCTGTTTCTCACGCGGGTTATTCTACCCCAAAGACAGAAAATTATTTGAAAGAATTTGGACTGCATGACCTGTGTTTTGCAGATGTACACCCTTGACTATATCTGCAAAATCAACCTCATTGACCCCTTCCACCCGGCGTTTCTTAAGGAAAAGAGGAGCCGTCCGTCTAAGGGGGAATGATAAGGGTTTTCAAATGTGGTTCTTTCTTGCTTTTTTTTTTCAAACTATACTGCATACATTGACTTACCAACCTCTTGATACAATCTGGGATGATTGCACTTTATATTAGAACAGAAATATTCAACCTGTGATTTTTGAAATCCGATGTTTCCCCTGGAACTTTCATAGGGATTCACAAGTAATCACTATTTGCGTAATCAAAGTACCAAAATTTTAGTAAAATTTAAATTTTTATAAAAGGTTGAATTCTTTAAGGCAGTTAGCTTGTAAAAATAATAAATACAAAATAAATATTTTATGTGTAAAATATTATCTTGAATTTCGTAAATATCACATGCTTCAAATATATTATTCGAGACGCATGATGTCCATATTAGTTTCAGTTCATTTTGCCTATTCTTGCCTATTAAGTGATATAACGCCTACCCACTGGTTGTCTGCATATATCCAATTCTACCAAACCAAACCATTAAAATTATTTTTATTAATTTGTTTAATTTAAAATATTGTTCCTTTTTTATTATTCATAGGATATATTTAAAAAGAAACCTAAAACAATCCCATTAGAAACCTTATTCAATATCTTATTTTTGTAATTTGAGAAAATAAAGATGCTATAATAATTTTGTAAGTTTGATTAGGATAAATCTTTGACATCCTATTTTTCTACTCTTTGATCAACGGGTTCCTTTAAGAAAACGATAAACTTACAGGTTCCTCAGAATATAAAAGGTTGAATATCCCTATAATAAGAAAGTTTAATGAAGTTTGCATCTATAAACTATCAACCAATTTAAGTATCTGTTACCATTGCCGGTAACAGATACTTAAATTTGACATCAACATTAGTAATACTCAAAAATTGGGTACCCCTTGACAAATTTAGCGAAAATATTGACCATGTTTACTAAAACTCAAAGGTATTCCATCCGTTGTATCCCACTTTTCTTTGGCGATGCAGAGTGTGTTATAGTAATAGAATTATATACTTAATTAACCTAAACCACTTAATCTAAACTGGGCATTTATATTTATGGACAATGAATTCCTCGATAGTTTAAAAAGCCAACAACGCCAAATTATTAAAAATGAGGCATAACAAATTTATTAATGGTTTACTGTATCTATTTTGTAATCACTACGCGCATGTAATACATAAAAAAGGGTTACAAAAGGAGAGCTGGTTACAAATTTAACATAAATTAAAATATAGATATAGATTGTTCGTACTGGACGAGATCAGGAGAAAATGTTAGGCGACCATGATCAGAGATTTATCGACAAATTGGTAGGAATACCGAGTTCTTATGTCAAACCTCAACATGTATTCTGTTCACAGGCAGTTCTACTGACATAGGGAGAAAATAGGTGTAGCCCCTAACAAGAAAAATTATCCCTTTCCTTGGTATTTGTAAGTGTTTTTCAGTGCCTACTACATTTTGCAATAAGGCCATCTAATTCGAATTCTCTCATTTGCGAACCTAAGATACGATGCTATCCTTGCTAATCGATGACGGATTTACATGATATACTCAAGCATAATGCATACAAATTAATAACATTTTTAAATTAGATGGAAAACAATTATAATTGCCAAAACGTTTTTCAGGACTTACCCTTTCGTGACACGATTCTTTGTCAGGTGATAACACTGGTTAAAAGTATTACGGCAACTGGTCGACACGAAAAAACTCCCCAAACTTGACATCTTCGGCAAACTTTTAGAAGGATTGAATATAGACTGAACAAAGCCGTAATTTTATCCCACCAGTATTGTTAAGCAATAATGACAGTGATGAAAATCCAATAATAGAGTACACCTTCATTGTTTTAAACAGTACTTTTACAAGCTGTAAATGCTCTTTTGTAACAATGATAGCCCCAACAAACTACTTCAAGAATGCATGGAATGATTCAAGGAATTGAATGAGTCTGCCATCATGGGCCATGTTGGCCACCATTAATAGGCTCCAAGGGCTGTTGTATCAACATTTCAGTGGTTGTGCTTGATATGAGTCAATGATTCCTAATGCAACGTCAAAAAAAAGGGACAGCTGCATGAATTCAATACTTAAATTCCAGGAGTTACTAACTTTTTTATCTGGAGCCCAAATTTTGTAGTTATTTTTTTAAAAAGACATAGATTAAATAGCTGCATAATGTGCAAAAATATTAGCTATATATATATATATATATATATATATATATATATATATATATATATATATATATATATTTGGCATCAGTGCATTCCCGCAAATATGGCAATAAAATGCTACACATGGCATTTTTTCCTTCTGATCTCGAAGTGGCTATGTTTCTATTTATATTATTTCGATATCCGGCTCTTTGTATGCAGTCCTGTTTTTACGTCTGAGATGTAACAAATTTTTATAGGTGTTTACAATGATTTTAGTGTTTAAGAGATTAGAAGATTTTTACCGTTATTAATAAAAGATATCACAATGGATTTTGCCAGTTAAATAAAATGAATTAAAATACTTTCCTTGGTTGCATTTTCGTTTCAATAATTTTTATTGACTTCGAATATTATTTGACTACAAAAAGTACTCACTTTACTGTTTGTACTGGTATTTTTCACTAAACATACAATTTTACAGTAAAGATATAACATTTTTATGTAATGTTAATTGTATGGTACTCAGATCATAATGTGGTTTTAATTTGCCATACTCTGTAACTAATATGTTTACCCCTAATTTTACAATATAATTCACCTTTCCTAAGTGACAAAGAACCCTTTAAATACTCAATACTTCACTCAGCATATTTTGTATGTTTATTTTATTTCCGTAGAAATTGAACCCAGTCATGTTAAGTGATGACTGTCATAAAGTTCCATTTAGTTAATTTTAATTCTGTTCCATTTAGTTTCCATTATTTCTATAAGCTTCCCTTAAAAATTCCCTGTTTGTAACTTTCCTGCCATGCTCCCAATTTTCACGTTGGTGAGTCGAAAAACCCATTTTTTTATCGCATAAAACCGCTCTGGATATTCAATCAGATTATATCACACATACCAGAAGCGTCACTTGGCGTTTTCCTTGGCGAGCGCTGCATTGCAATAGTTTTATAAATTCGCCCTTTTCATGATATGACATATCCCCACTCCACACATTGGTGAGATTTAGTCCTGCGCTTGGCGATTTTCCACCGTGTCACCAGGCAAAAGGAATGTTGATGAGTTTTCCAGCCATCGGCGGTTGCCAGCCGTTTCGGTCCTGCAGATGCAAGAGATACTCCACTGAAACTTGCACTTGAGCTTTCCAGACTGGCAGTTCTCATCCGAACAGACAGGATGAAGGAGAGAGAGAGACCTGGATCCCGAAACGAGAAGAGGAGCTCAGAGTTCCATCCTCCATAATCGTCTTACCTTTTTAGTTCATTTTTGTTTTCTCTTTTTTTTATTAATTTTTATCTTTAAAAAAATTCAATCAATTGTCTTCTATTAATTTTTAAAACTTTATGTTAATATCAATAAAATCCGTTAATTCAGTAGCTTCTCCTTTCCTTTATTTTTAATGCCTATTGTGTTTTTCTACTTTAAGATTTAAACTTAAGTAGGCGAAAAGCCAAATTCAATTTATATATTAAATATTAGGTTAAGGACATAACGTGTATTACTACTATACATCACCCACTCAAATAATATATTTTTATTGTCTTTTCTATGGGTTTCTTTTTCAGGTACAAACTTTTATATGTTTTGCTCGTCTCCTAGTTCCCCATAGAAACCCCACTTCCACAGAAAACACCATACCAGAATGACAAATGGTGAATTAACATGATTGTTCAATCACGTTAATTCACCGTTGTTAATCGGACCAACCGATCGTGTAATCAAGGCTGGACATCTGCGGAGTTTTCTTCCCCCCTCCCCCGCGTTACGGAAAAATGTCTTATTTAAAGTGTTTTATGTTCAATATATTATTAAAATACTGGCTTGATTTTTGCACTAAGTTCGCTGCTGACATATCGAACAGACAAGCAAGCAAACACCCCTCACCCAATCCTCAAGCGAATGGCTTGTTTTAGGTGGCAAAGTGAGTGCGATAGTATTTTAAGTATCTCTGTAATTTTGGTCCTGACTGTAAATTGTCTTGGGATGATTTTGGTCAAGATACATTGCGGCATTCAGTTTTACTGTACAGTCAAAAGAAGTGAAAGATTGATGATGCTTGACAACTATCTAAGCTATACACATATTTACAATTCACCTCCAAAATATTTAGATGCATATTTCAAAATAACCTTATTTTTGTATCCTTGAGCAAGTTATATTTATTTTAACTGTGTTAATAAATAGATAAAAATATTGCGTGTTTGCGTGTTATTTTCTTATTAAAGATAATTAGAATAAAATAGTAATTATATGTAAATATAATCGCTACTGTCTACGATATTAAGAATAGGAATAATTATCATACGTAAATATTTATGAGATTCTTTATGACCTAAATATCTCTTCCAATCTCTGCAAATTGCAGAACAAGTCTATAGATGTATAATTTCAGATCTTCTTTTTGGAAAGTAGATACAGTGAGTTTTGAAACGAAATATTCCAAACAAACGAAAAATGTACTTATCATTTTTATGGTTCATTAATATAGTTACACTGTATTTATTTTATTGAATGTCTCTCTCTACCCTTTCGTTTCCTTAGAGGACTTTAAAAGGTAATTTATTTAACTATCAATCTATATAAAAATTTAATATTCCATTAGCAATAAATTTGTGCAAATGGAGTACCACTTTAATAGCAAATTCAAATAATTTTTAAAGTCACTACTTATAAGATTTTTCTCAGTAACCTCACAAAAAAGGCTTAATTTTTACTCCTACTTAGTATTTCACAAACTGATGATCTGTTATCAATTCCCAAATTGATAAGAATTTAAACAATCCCAAACACTTAAAAGTTGTTTAATAACAGCATACTCTATTCCTTCTTTCACACGGCTGTTAAAAAATTTCTCGGTTTCATTTTGAACATTAGCCCTTGTGTTGCAAAAAGTAGACCGTAGAACTCCAAACTAAGCCAACCAAACCACTTTGGGCAAGATGTACTATAAACTTCAGATTGCGTAGAAAGCCACACTGTTTTCAACAAAGAGCCGCATTTACTGATCATTTGTCTAAAGTAATGCTTTTCAACCTTCAAATATTGGCGACCCAATTTTCAATCATAATTTTAATATCCTTCCAATACAATAACAATGTATCAAATGTAATAAGAATATACTTTGATGCTAAAGCTACAATAAGACCTTAATTATAAATCGCATAAATTATGAAGATAAGTATTAAATTTGTTGATATTTGGCAACACCGATTAGCCCAATTTTCAATCATAATTTTAATAACCTTCCAATACAATAAAAATGCTTTAAATGCAATAAGAATATACTTTGACTCAAAAGCTATAGTAAGACCTTAATTATAAACCATATAACTTATCAAGATAAGTATTAAATTTATTGATATTTGGCAACACCGATTAGCCCAATTGTAAATCATAATTTGAATAACTTTCCAATACAATAACAATGTATTAAATGCAATAAGAATATACTTTGACGCTAAAGCTACAGTAAAACTTTAATTATAAACCGTATAAATAATCAAGATAAGTTTTAAATTTATTGATATTTGACAACAGAGATTAGCTGCAATGGCAAAACCAGAATCGATACTTCTCTGCTACTCTAAAGTCTAACCCCTGATCTCGTCTATATTTTATTTTAAAAAAAGGGTTGCACTGTGTATATATGTGTAAAATCTCATTATACGAATGAAACTTTTTGTATTTTTCGCTGTAGCTGCTTTGAAGACAAAATAGCTATATCAGCTAGATTTAGAAAAATAACTTAAAGTGCCTATTTATTAAACTTTCCTTTGAAAAAGTGTTCTCTGCAAGACAAGCTCATGAGAGTCACTAGTAAATATAGTATTCATAAAGTATTATTGATAAATTATTAGATTTGTTAACAATTTACTATTGATAAATTAGTTATCATATGCATTGGGAAGTATTTATACATTTACAAATACATTATATTAATGTAAATATGTATTTTTGTTATGTCGGAGTGTATTTTGTTTTGCTTCTTTTTAATAAATGAATAATTTTTTTTTTAACTTTTATTTTGGACTTTCGATATGCGTGCATCCCTCACTTTGTGTTATTACACACCCTTAGAGGGCTGAGTTTTATAGTTTGAGAGTCTTTGGTCTGGAGTGGTGGGTTTCAAACTTTTAAGACTCACGGCACCCCTATAACTGTGTGGACTTCTGACGAAACCCTATACCTCCCGCTAAATGTATAGATTTTCATTACATGATATAATAGACAGTTAGTATTAATGATACTAAAGAAAAGTGATGCCCCTGAATTTAACAACTGCTTAATGTTATTAAATTTATCTGAATATGACGCGTTTCACCAACAAGCAAGTAAGTTGTACCAACTCTTACAAAATGTACAACAAAAAGAAGTCCTTAATTTCAAAATTAAACATCGCAAAACAAAGATAGAAAATGAGACAAACTGTATGTTTTTCACGAATGCTATAAAAGAAAAATGTATACAGGCGTTTCATAATTGTTACAAAATATTCTAAAAGATGATTATGCATTCTGTAATACGTATGGCTTATAAATAGTACTCAAATGATCGCAGAGATCGAATTTACTGTTGAAAGGTGTAAGGCAAAATGTTGCCATAATATCCATAGAAATCCATCTGAAAAATACAAAATACATAGAAATATATCCGTAGTCACACGGAAAAAACTTCAGCACGAAAACAATTTTTAAAAAATCTTCATACGAGCTGTATACGAGTGCCATAGTGCCAGCTGTTAGAATCTTTTTTTATATATTTTTAAACATCTGTCTAAAATTGTTTCAACTATTATTATAAACAAAAATCAATCTTCGAATTCTCTTAACAAACTTGGTTTTGTAGACATTTAACAACGGAATCAAGGATACATTTAAATTTCCTTCTGTACATCGTCTTTTGATTAGGATGGCATGAGTAGTGTCTATCTTCTTTAACACAAACATTTAAAATCTAGCTGTGGACATGTCACCTTCTTTTCCACAATAGTTAGGCATTTTGCATTAAGATTGTTGCAATGTTTGAATTATGCTGCCTTATATGTTTGAAACTATTTTTCACTTTAAGAAGTTGTCGGAATTGAAAAATGATCGGTTGATTTTGTAACTCTTGTCACCAGCATAGCCATCAATAGAATGTTACAGTGCAACGAGTACAAAATATTAGCCGTTGACATAAATTCTTGTGTCCCAGAGGTCAAGATATTGCCTGAACTTTATGGATGTTAAGTATAACTCTAGCCTATGTTGTATTTGATTACATTTTTAAAATACAGATATGGCACTCTAGCGTTCTAAAGAACACTGTATGAAGACTATTATTATATAGTTCAAATACATGTAGTTACATTTTTATCCATTATGATGCAGCTGCATAAATAGAATCCAATAAAACTATAATTGAATAACGTCTATCTAAAATTGCTTAAACTTTTATTATAAATAAAAATCATTCGTCGAATTCTCTTAACAAACTTGGTTTTTTAGACATTTAATAACAGAATCAGATTACATTTAAATTTCCTTCTGTACATCGTCTTTTGATTAGGATGGCATGAGTAGTGTCTATCTTCTTTAACACAAACATTTAAAATCTAGCTGTGGACATGTCACCTTGTTCTCCACGGAAGTTATGTATTTTGTATTAGGATTGTTGCAATGTTTGAATTATGTTGCCATAAATGTTTGAAACTATTTTCACTTTAACAAGTTGTTGGAATGGAAAAAGGTTTGGTTGCTCTTGTAACTCTTGTCACCAGCATAGCCATCAATATAATGTTACAGTACAACGAGTACAAAATATTAGCCGTTGACATAAAATCTTGTGTCCCAGAGGTCAAGATATTGCCTGA
>CM063500.1:80820592-80843092 GCA_032207245.1 Pardosa pseudoannulata | reverse complement strand
TACAGGAAAAGAGATGAAAATATGTCTATGCTTCACAGGTGTTAAATATTCACTTTATATACAACGAACAGGCTATAAATCACTTCAAAGGCAAACGTACTGTTTAATAACACGCTCACACAACAAATAGTATTTGTAAAACATAAATTTAAAATTTATTTTTAAAATATATGAAACTGATCGATTCTATTCGGAAAACATCAGACTTCATAACGCTTTTATCCCTTTGTATCTGAACAAGTTTGATTTTTAAAGTATTTACTCAAATGTGATATTACATCATTTTAACTATGTAAAGTATAATTTTTAACATTTAACCTTTCATTTGGCAAAAAAATAAACATTCTGAATTGAAACAAATACTGAAATAGGGATGTTTGAGTGTTGCTAACACTCAAAAAGTGTGGGGATGCAACCCGTGAACCATCGTTCAAGGTCACTATCAGGAATTGGTAAACAATTGGCCATAATGTGGAGGCTACATAATATTTCCCATTTACATTATATTTTGTGATTGGTTACTATAGTTACTAGTTGTGGTTATTATATTATTTATGTTTTCTAAAAGTTTGTGTTTCAAAAAATGTCAATGTTATTATTGTTTTGTTTTTAGAAAGCTTAGAATTTTTTTTCTGAAGTTGATGTTATAATAAAAATGGCGTTTATTTGTCGGTAAATGAGAGTTTTTTTATTTAGAATAAAAAGAGAATGATTTGTTTTAACACCTACATAGGAATCCTAGAAAACAACTTTAACCACCAGATAGTTTTTCCAAAATGAATTAATTCAAAACTTTTTCAGTATCAAGTACATGCTAATGAAAACAAATACCTTCACAATATAAACAAATGTCCCCAAAATTTTAGAAAAATGAGTTTAACCCACATGCAGTATAATTTTTTAAATCTGATGTGGACACCATTTCATTACTGTTAAGGTGAAGACCGACTGAGTGTCTAGGCCAGCCTAGACACTAAGTGAAGTACTCGTGAGAAAATACAAATTGGAAAAAAAACTAATTCCTTCTGCTGAATTTTGTTTATTTTGAATATAAATAAAAGTGTGAATAGAACATAAAAATGCTAAATATGCCATCAGGTGAAAGGGACCATACTCGATCGAAGAGTTTTGACAACTTGGTCTTATAAAATGGTGTTAGAACTCCGCAGAAGATTTTGAGCTCCACACTTCTTCTTCCTTGCTCTCTCTCTGAGGTTGACCGCATATCTCTCGAAACAGTTTGCTGGACAGCGTTGCCTGGGCCGAAGTTGGCTGCTCCGCTGTTAGCAACCCATCTTGACCAATGGGGTCGAAAGAGAGTCACTCACATCACTTTCGCTTCTAGGTCAGTTTCGCGCCGGCGTTGTTGAAGTGTAATTCTTTGTTACAATTACCTTGTATGCCTGTTACCTGTAATATACACAATTTTTAATGGATTATGCTTCATAAGAATTATCATTAGCACACTCCATTTAAAAGTTCAAAATTAGTATATTTTTTCATTGTAACAGTGTTGTATGAATAAGCCCATACATTGTCATCTGCGGACGACCGTCGGTATTCATATCAGTTAATTGATCACGAAGACTAACTAACTGAAAGGCAATAACCTATACATTTGAGCATTGCCTAACTTGAATATAGAGTATACTAATTTTAACCGAATCATAAAGAAAATTTTAGT
Source organism: Pardosa pseudoannulata (assembly GCA_032207245.1). Taxonomy (NCBI): domain Eukaryota; kingdom Metazoa; phylum Arthropoda; class Arachnida; order Araneae; family Lycosidae; genus Pardosa; species Pardosa pseudoannulata. The sequence goes on along the minus strand of CM063500.1, from coordinate 80,841,408 downwards.
TTGTAAAACGTCACAGCAGTAACATAGAAAATATTTGATAATATTTTCTAAAATTCACTCTCATTTGAGAAATTTAGAATTGAAAATATATTTCATTTAATTTATCCAGGTAACAAAGAAAAATGATAGTTATAAATATAATAGCCTATACAGAGTGGTAGCCAAATGGGTAGAGTGCTGCTCTGGGGCACCATAGCTCATAAATTACAGTAGCCAAAGAGTTCCGGTTACCATAAAAGACTATGCCAACAAAAACACACTGTTACGATACTTCATCGTAGTCGTTTGAATCGATTTTAAGCAGTAGGTCCAGTAAGCAGTTTTCCCAGTCTAGTAAGCCCTAGTGTAACAAAAGAGTAAATCGTACCACTCCAAACTAAACCAAACCAATTGGGCATTGCAATAAAGAAGTTCTAAGAATTTTGCTTTATAATATTTAATCTAATGTAAAACAAAATCTACTATTATTTACTGTAGTTGAGCATGCGTATGGATTCGTAAATTTATCAATGGAAATCAAATTAAACTTACCACTCTTACCACTTGGAAACAACTTTAACCATTTTGTGAACCATTTATTTCTCACTCCACGTTTCCAAACTTTCAAAACAGAGCTGCTAATTTTATTCAATCGATCAAACAATTGATGACATCGCAAAACTGGAAATCAGTCTTTCCGTCGTTTCATAACAAGGGCAATATATTATAATGGGTTTTGCGCTTCCCATGCATTTGTAGACCGTGTAGTAAGTAATTTCCACGGCTCTCGATTATTAGTTAGGCCTTTTCATTAACCATAGTTTAGCAAAACGATAGACCATAGCGCTGAAAACCAACTAAATATGCTATTTTTTTTTCACTCATACGAAAACAGATAAATTTAACAGATTTGTTGAAATGTGTATTATATTCTTTTTTAAATGTTTAATACTCACAAGAGTATAAAGCATTTCAATACAATAATTAAATAACTACAGTCAAGAAGATGTATCTAATTTTCTATTTTACATTAAATACAAAATATAATTTATTTTAATTATATAAAAAATCTAGGTTCTTTCTTTATTTTGAACACATATGCATAATCATTTTACTAAATAGCTCCATTTCAGTTTTTACGATGCTATTTCGGCCCGTGAGTGTTTCATTTAAGCATAAACACAAACTACTTAAGCGTTTCTGTTAAGTATAAAGACAATACTTAAAACATTTTTACTTTGTTGTTAATCCCTTCTTTGCATTCCTCGGGAACAAACAAGGCCCATTTTTTTACCTTGGGATATTTTATTATTCTGAGCAGGATAATGGATACAAAGAAAAGGAAAAGATCAATATTTGTTCCATCCTTTTGTATTAGGCATTGGGTTGTTGCTTTTAATGCAAAATAAATCCATAATAAAGAACGAGGTACATACAAAAAACATTAAAACACAAAACCTGTATTGTTTATTTTTACTGCAGTCCATCAGAATTTTAAATTTGATTTATTTTGCCGTAAATTTATCAGAAATATTACTATCTAATACACATTAAAAAGAAATATTTTAAAAGAAAGAAATTGCTTCAATGGTTGTTATTACCTGGTTATAGCTACTACAAAATTTTTTTAAATGTCACAGTACAAACAATAACCAATGAATTATAAAACTGTGAGAGTTTTTTCAGATGCTATGTGGCAATAAAGATAAAAAATGTGTGTGTGTATATATATATATATATATAATATATATATATATATATACATTATTTTTTAATATATATATATATATTTATATATATATATTTATTATATTCATATATATTTATATATATATATATATATGTATATTATATATATATATATATTATATATATATAATATATAATATATTTATATATATATATATATATATATATATATATATATATCTTATATATTTATATAATACATTATATATTTAAATATATATATATATATATATATATATATATATATAATACTCATATATAGTATAAATTTATATATATATATAATTTATACATATATATATATATAATATATATATATATATATAGATATATATATAATATATATATATATTTATATTAATATATATATAATATATATATATATAAATATATATACATATATATATATATAATATATATATATATATATTTATATATATATAAATATATATACACATATATATATATACAACACAAATATATATATATATATATATATATAATATATATAGTTATATATATATATATATAATCATATATAAATAATATATAGTTTATATATATATATATATATATAATTTATTTATTTATTTATTTATTTATAAATATCTCTATTGGTAAAATATTTAAAAATAAAAATTACTTTACTGATTGTTATTCTAGTTACAGTAACTATTTCATTTTTTTAATATCGCAGTAAAAACAATGGCCACGAATTAGAAACCTATGATAATACATACCTTCAAATGCTTTGTGATAGTACTTGAATTTTACTCAGAAAACACCATGATCCTAGATAAATGAAACAAATTTTGAACCTCTAAATAAATGTGCAAATAATAAGTCTCATGACGCATGATGTAATCAAAATGATGAAGATGTATATACGAGGGTTGTAACTTTACTAGTGTCAACTATTTATTTATGGAATACAAAGGGGATTCTGTCACATGTTTTACAGTCCTTCATATAGTCACCATCATTGTATATATTTCCAACGATATGGAAGTCGCAGAACATCTGTAGCAGCCCCTGTTCTGTTTTTTATGTTTGAATGACCGGTCTATTACAAGAAATATGTGGAACAGTTCTGAAGCGAATGCCACAAACTAGTTTCTTCATATAGGAATTAAGACAACTACAAGGGCTTAGATCTAGTATGGTGGATTAAAGTATATATCGAACAACAAATCAGTCACAGCTTTGTATTGTTTTCAAGCAATGTCATGCAGAATGATACATTTTCCAGATTTTCAGAATTTTTTTCTCATGCTCAGGCGTTAATTCAGAATGTGCAGCACAGTCGTATGCACAAATCTGTCTTTCACCAGCTCACAATCGTTTGGCATCGATCCCTGTCATTAGTGCGGCAACAGCATGCCTTCGAAGTGCATTCTATCAACGATGCAGATCTGCATCAAGACACAGGACGACCTAGTTGATGCATGTCTGACACATTTGGGCGTCTTCGTTGAAGGCTTTTACATCTTTATAAAGTTCTGTAAAGCAATGCAGATTCAACACAAGCCTCTTGAACCCCTAGATGGCATTGTCGTGATGTACGATGTCTGGCACATTGAATTTTTATCCATCTCCATTGTTCTTGTTTTGAAAACGTTCTGACGACACTTACTTTCAACTGCAAGCTAATACAAAGCATATACAATAAAGGTCTTTTTTCACGTCACTCCGCATAAGAAGGACGAGTCTTGTTGCTGAGAAGTAAGGTAAGTGTGTATCCGTGGTATACGCGACATTCTTTGATTTGTTGAGTAGCGTTTTTACAACAGTGTTGCCTCAATTAAAGTTCCAATCATAATTTGTTTATTCTGCAAGAGGTTATGATTTTATAGTTTTATTTAATTCAAAACTGAAAATTTAGTTGTTCATTTGCCACAATATTTAAGGGTTTATAAACCCATTATGGATAACATCTTTATACGACAGTTTATATAAAAAATTATTTTTAATTAAACTACAAAAATTGTATTTTTACACAAATACAGTTAAACCTCTATTTTATTGTATGTCTATATAAGTCTTCCGTATAGTATGTACTTAAAATATAAAAACTCCGTTATAGCGCCAACTCGTTATAAGCCAAAAAAATAGTCTCTATCTGAATAACTGTTCTACATTTTCAACTATTTTTACTCTCTAACTTTACTGAAGTATTTATTTCTATTTTCTAATGTTCATATAATGTTTGTCGTAACAGAAAATACTACTTATCCTCATGAGCATATTCAAAGGAAATTATTTGAAATTTGGTGTATATTTCCTCTCTCATACTCCTAAATGTATGTTATTCTATCAGAAAGCCAAAAAATTAAATCATTTTAGAAAATAACATGATTTTGAAATAGAATCTAAGGAAAAGGATAAGTTTGCAATCATATGAACAAAGGATAAAATAAAAAGTTAATAGTGGTTATTTTTTTATTTATATTTCAAAGCATTTTTCTGATAGAACATTGCAATTTTTTTACGAATCCATATGTTTACGACCGATACGTAGATGAAGCAAATATCGTAAAATAGATTTGAGATCGTGTTATCGACCGCTGTCATAGGAAGATATTGACACAATTTGGTGTGACAACCTGTTTCCTAGAAAAGTTAAGCCTCACCAACACATGACAAATGGATTACTCTATCATTTCCTCTGCTATAAAAATGCTGGATTCTTTTTCCCCCTCCGCCCAAAAATGAACGATCTCTTGAAGAATCAACGTGTATTTTGTTTCCAAGAAAATGGTTTTCTTCTCAGAGAATGAAGTATTTTGTGTAGGTTGACTGAAATTAGAAAACAGGAAAATTCTTTCTGAGAAATATTTCATTATATCGATATACTGCATTGAAGCATAAAAAGTGACACAGGTAATATTTTACATAATATATTTCTGTAAACAGGATTAAATGTAACTTTTCTTTTTTTTATAGATCCCTCATTTAATTTGTGTAACACATCTAATTAAACACTTAATGCATTTTAAGGCATTGCTAATAATTTAAACGCTGATCATTGTTTGATTATAACGTAATATTACGAGCAACAAAGAATATATTGCAACGATTGCTTTACTTTAGTAAGCTAACTTTGCACTTATTTAGATACAATCAATAATTTTTTATTCGCAAATATAACACTTACTTTCTGATTCTAACAAGTAAAATCTGGGTTTTGCGCAGTGTTTAAGCAAATTAATACATTAAAAAAGTAAGTGGTATAGTCTTACGAATTTACATATATATAATTACAATATATATATTATATATATATATATATATATATATATATATATATATATATATAATATATTATATTATATATTTTTATATATATATATATATATATATATATATATATATATTTAAAGAGACATAATATTAAAGTTTATTAATAATTAAACTTTTTATATTTCATATAATCCAGATTCCAATGTAAATAGTTAGATGGGTTAGGAACATTCTTTTATCTAATGCGTAGTATTTCTTTATTTAATTTAAGCCCAAAATATTATGCAAGCACATACATGATTGTATCTGGTTCTCAATATTCAATTAAAATTCCTAAATTTATAATATCCAGTTCATATAAATCACAGATTTTTATAAACCATTATAGATATATCTTTCTCTCTATAATATATATATATATATATATATATATATATATATTATTTATATTATATATATATATATATATATATATATATATATATATATATATATTTTTTAAAAGTTTGAAGTCTGTTTGAAGTCTTCGTATAGTATATAGTACTTAAAATTAAAAAACTCCGTTATAGCGCCAACTCGTTATAAGCCAAAAAATAGTCTCTATTCTGAATAACTGTTCTGACATTTTCAACTATTTTTACTCTCTAACTTTATTGAAGTATTTATTTCTATTTTCTAATGTTCATATGATGTTTGTCGTAACAGAAAATACTACTTATCCTTATGAGCAGATGCAAAGGAAATTATTTGAAATTTGGTATTCATCCCTTCCTCTCTCATACTCCTTAAATGTATGTTATTCTATCAAAAAGCCAAAAAATTAAATGATTTTGAAATAGAATCTAAGGAAAAGGATAAGTTTGCAATCATATGAACAAAGGATAAAATAAAAAGTTAATAGTGGTTATTTTTTTATTTATATTTCGAAGCATTTTTCTGATAGAACATTGCAATTTTTTTACGAATCCATATGTTTACGACCGATACGTAGATGAAGCAAATATCGTAAAATAGATTTGAGATCGTGTTATCGACCGCTGTCATACGAAGATATTGACACAATTTGGTGTGACAACCTGTTTCCTAGAAAAGTTAAGCCTTGCCAACACATGACCCAAATGGATTACTCTATCATTTCCTCTGCTATAAAACTGCTAGATTCTTTTTCCCCCTCCGCCCAAAAATGAACGATCGGGCTTGAAGAATCAACGTTATATTTTGTTTCCAAGAAAATGGTTTTCTTCTCAGAGAAAGGGTGAAGTATTTTGTGTAGGTTGGCTGAAATTAGAAAACATGGAAATTCTTTCTTTCTGAGAAATATTTCATTATATCGATGTATTGCAGTGAAGCATAAAAATTGACACAGATAATATTTTACGATGTCATAATACATTTTTGTAAAGAGGATTAATGTAACTTTTCTTTTTTTATAGATCCCTCATTTAATTTGTGTAACACATCTAATTAAACACTTAATGCATTTTAATGCATTGCTAATAATTTAAACGCTGATCATTGTTTGATTATAACGTAATATTACGAGCAACAAAGAATATATTGCAACGATTGCTTTACTTCAGTAAGCTAACTTATTCAATGCACTTATTTAGATACGCTTAATAATTTTTTTATTCGCAAATATAACACTTACTTTCTGATTCTAACTAGTAAAATCTGGGTTTTTGCGCAGTGTTTAAGCAAATTAATACATTAAAAAAGTAAGTGGTATAGTCTTACGAATTACACATAAATATATATACATTATATATATATTATTTATATATATATATATATATATATATATATTTTATATATATATATATATATATATATATAAAGACACATAATATTAAAGTTTATTATAATTAAACTTTTATATTTCATATAATACAGTTCCCAACCCTGTAAATAGTTAGATGGTTAGAACATTCTCGTATTATCCAATGCGTAGTATTTCTTTTATTTATATTTAAAAAATATTATGTTTATAAAATGTTTTATATAATAATATTATTAAATTATTCCTAAATTTATAAATATAGTTTATATAAAATCACAGAACTTAAATATATTATATAAATTATATTAGCATATGCTCTTATATATATTATTATATATATATTATATATATATATATATATTATATATATATATATATATATATATTATATTATAAGTATAGTACTTAAAATGTAAAAAACTCCGTTATAGAGCCAACTCGTTATAAGCCAAAAAATAGTCTCTATTCTGAATAACTGTTTTGACATTTTTCAACTATTTTTACTCTCTAACTTTATTGAAGTATTTATTTCTATTTTCTAATGTTATATGATGTTTGTCGTAACAGAAAAATACTATTATCCTTATGAGCAGATGCAAAGGAAATTATTTGAAATTTGGTATTCCATCCTTCCTCTATATACTCCTTAAATGTATGTTATTCTATCAAAAAGCCAACAAATTAAATCATTTTAGAAAATAACATGGTTTTGAAATACAATCTGGAAAAGATAAGTTTGCAATCTTATGAACAAAGGATAAATTATTTATAGTTTTTTTATTTATTTATTATTTTATTTATTTTTTTTGTATATTTCAAAGCATTTTTCTGATAGAACATTTTTTTTTGAATCCATATTTTTACGACCGATACGTAGATGAAGCAAATATCGTAAAATAGATTTGAGATCGTGTTATCGACCGCTGTCATAGGAAGATATTGACACAATTTGGTGTGACAACCTGTTTCCCAGAAAAGTTAAGCCTTGCCAACACATGACCCAAATGGATTACTCTATCATTTCCTCTGCTATAAACTGCTAGATTCTTTTCTCAAAAATGAACGATCGGGCTTGAAGAATCAACGCTATATTTTGTTTCCAAGAAAATGGTTTTCTTCTCAGAGAAAGGGTGAAGTATTTGTGTAGGTGGCTGAAATTAGAAAACATGGAAATTCTTTCTTTCTGAGAAATATTTCATTATATCGATGTATTGCAGTGGAGCATAAAAACTGACACAGATAATACTTTACGATGTCATAATACATTTTTATAAAGAGGATTAAGGAATCTTTTTATTTATTATAGATTCCTTATTTTTTGCGTAACACATGCAATTAAAAATAATAATTTTAATGTATTGCTAATTATATATATGTTGCATTGTTTTTTTTTATATAATATTAAGGTCAACAAAGAATATATCTTGATATGAATTTTTGCTAAGAATTCAAAGTTTACTTTACTTCAGTAAGCTAATTTATTCAATGTAGCTAACTTATTTAGATACAGTTAATATTATTTTATTTTAATTCGCAAATATAGCATTTACTTTACGATTCTAACTAGTAAAATCTCGATTTTTTACAGTGTTTTAGTAAATTAATACGTTAAGAAACTAACTGGTATAGTCTGACTCAATTATGATAAAAAGTAGATCATACAGACATATTCATTGCATAATATATATATATATATATATATATATAATATATATATATATATAGATATATATATATATATATATATATATATATATATGTATATATATATATATATATATTTTATATTATATATATATATTATATATATATATATATATATATATATATATAAACAATATATATATATACATGTTATATAAATATATATGCATATATATAATATAATATATACATATATAATATATTATACATATATATATATACATATATATACATATATATACATATATATATATATATACATATATTTTATACTTATATATACATATATAGATATATATATAATATATATACATATTTTAATATATATACATATATATACATATATATACACATTATATATATAATATATATATATATATATATATATATATATATATATATAGATACATATAATATATATACATATATATTTGTATATATATATATATATATATATATATATATATATATATATATATTATATATATATTATATATATATACAGTATATATATATAAATATATATATATATATATATATATATATATATATATATGTATATATAATTATATATATATATATATATATGTTTATATATATTATATATATATATATATATATATATATATATATATATATATACATATATATATATAACATAATATTTTATATATTATATATATATATATATATATATTATATATATATATATATATATTTATATATATATATATATATATATATATATATTAAATATTATATATATATATATATATATATATATATACGAGGGTCACTCTGAAATTTTGAGATACAACTAGGTTTTTAAAGTTATACTTACAAATTTTTAGGTGTGTTCAAAGTAGTCTCCTCCAGCATCAATGTACTTTTGTAGACGAATGTTCCATAGGTTAAATGCCTCAAACCATTCATTTCTTAGAATAGATGAAAAATACATTTATTGTAACATCAATCTGTTCTTCTGAATGAAAACGACGTCCACGTAAGTTCTTTTTTAGATTAAAGAATAACCGAAAGTCACACATAGCTAGATCAGGTGAATATGGCGGATGCTCTATCGCTTTAATTTGTTATTGTTTAAGAAACTCAACTGTTAATCCTGCTGTATGTGAAGATGCATTGTCATGGTGAAGCATTAGTCCCCTAACAGTCACTTCTTGTAGAATTTGTGGAAGACATTTAGTGGCATACCAGTTTGCTGTTACTGTCTTCTGTCCTTCTAACTTGATGGCTTTGAACAATCCCGTACTTCTGAAGAAAACGGCATACATCACTTTTTTCAGTGAGCGTTGTATTTTTACCATTGTCGACGTTGGATCATCTTCAAAGAAACATACTTTGCTTTCTTAACTTGTTGGAATGTCAAAAAACAGTATGTACGTTTAATCACCCGTTATAATTTTAGAAATGATACGGCTGCGATCTTCATTTAGCAATTTAAGAGTTTCTATACTGATTCTGACACGCTCCCCTTTTTGGTGGTCAGTTAGATTATGGGGAACCCAACGGCAAACTACGTTTTTTCATATGTAATTCTTCATTAATAATTTTGTGTATGGCTACGGATCCAATGTTAAGTTTCTTCTGTATAATTTGATAGTTACAGCGATTATAATCCATTAACATTTTTCGTATGGCAGACACATTTTCTGGTATTACTGCTGACGGCGGCCTTCCTGTATGTTCTTCCTCCTGAAAATTGTGACCTCTGCTAAATTATTTGAACCATCTGAATACAGTAGCACGAGCTGGAGATTCATCGCCAAATGCCAATTGCAACCGTTAAAAGCATTCTTCTTGATTTAATCCTGCTTTAAAATCGTAGAAAATCATAGCGTGAAACTTTTCTCGCGTTAACTCCATTCTCTCTTCTATTTAAAACTTATTCTACGCTATACAAGTTGAAGTAAGTCAGCAAAAAATGTCTGCTGTCGTAAAATAATTTGTATTTTAAAATTAAACCGTTATTTTTTTTTAAATTCTTGTCTGCACGTATCTCAAAAAAATTTTAGACTAACCCTCGTAAATATACATACACTAAAGATAACAACATGGTTTACTAAATGAATTGAACGTGATTCTAATTTGCATTCACCATATCGGACTTTAGAGGAGTATGAAGATAATCAAAATATTGAGTGTGTACCAGATACTTCTTAGCCAAAAAACAAACCATTTTTACCTCCTCATAGGGTACTTTACATTTCTGGAGAATTAAAAATTTTTACTAATCCCGTCATATGAAGTGTTATATGCTAGTCTATTATAAAACTACATTTATCAGTATTTATACATGTAACAACAAATAAATCTTTTTCACAAAATATTTATTTTTTCATAAATGGCATCCTATGATGTTTAAAACGACAACTAATCACTAACACGACTTGCCATAGTATTCAGAGTAGTTTAAACTGTATATTTATCTTATTCTAAGCACCCTATATTAAACTAAATTTAAGAAATACATCGATATGTAATATGCATAAATGACTAGGGCATTAAAAGGTTTTATGGACATTTAGACTGTCCTTTCGTATTTCGAAATATTCATAATAAAAAATATTGTACCTGGTTTATTTCATTTTATAAAAGCATTTTCTTACTATCACGCATTTAAAAACAACTAAGGTTTTTAATTTATTTATAATATAGAAAATAAAAAGAGGCTTTCCCTAAATAAAGTACTTGCATAAAAAAACTTAATGTGACATTAAACAATTTTTTTCAGTATCTTAGAAATGGAGTTTTTAAAATCTAACAAAACACGACATATTTTGTAAATTTAATCAACGACCTACTATACTACAGCACAAAATAAACATAAAATTCTACTTTGTTGCACATAATTTTATTAAATGTTTTAGAAAAATAAACAATGTATGTCAACCTCACTTATAAAGATTTTTATTAGGAATGTTTTATAGACCAGAAAATTTTACACTCCATGGAGCACTATTATGAAAAATGTTTCTTTCATCTCCAAGTGTTTCTCAAAACTGAAGATTATTCTTTTAAAATAAAAACAATAATTCAGCAATAACGGGAATTTATAACAAGAAAAAAATTACAAGATACAACACTGTCGCTATTAATCACAAAGAAAAGCATATTTATTTGACGCACGAAGAATCAAAATGTTTTTTATTTCAAGAAAAACTTAATCATTCATTCTGAAAAAAAGATAAATTGGATTTTATACTTAAACCATCCTTAATATATTTGTCAGTAAAAGGTGCTGAAAGTGATGAATCAACTCTCTGACACAGCGTGTTGTATTTTGTTTCAATTTATATTTATTTCCAGTTACACACTAGTCTTCTATTATATAAATTTTCTTTATTACCAAATTATAGCCATTGTTATTTCTACTTATCGGTTTGTAAAATCGATATTTCGTTTAAATTTGTCTCTACAGGCGGAATTCAGATCCAGATATATTTTAAATTATATCTTTTTGCATATCTTGCCTTCTAATCCTTCAGTTAAAGTATGTTAGTCATTTAATTGTGGGAAAAAAGAATTTCTTTTATGATTTTCATAATGTTCCCAATTGGGAACATTCGCCATTTCTAACTACACACTGGATTCAAATATTGAGTAGAATGATGTGTATATTAAATATTAAAAAATAAGAAAAATAATTAGATTGAATTTAAAACCTGGACCCTAAGTTTACAGCCCTATATCATAGAGAAAAAGTGATACCCATTTTCTTCTACAAACAACACAAGGTAGCACAGTGCACATTAAATGCAAGATTAGCTTGCAATGAGTGCAAGAAAAAATTGCATCTTCATTGATTTCCAATATATCAGGGCATAAACGTATAAACTCATGTTTTTGATATTTAAGAAAATGTTGTTTTCATTTAAATTTATAATTTTTAAACTTTGTTGATATCTGTCCTTAAATTTAAAAATAAATTTTAAATTCATTCTAATTATTTTTCTTATATTTTAATATTTAATATACACATCATTCTACTCAATTTGTGAATCCAGTGTGTAGTTAGAAATGGCCAATGTTCCCAATTGGGAACATTATGAAAATCGCAACAGAAAATTTTTTTCCAGATTTAAATGACTAACATACTCTAACTGAAGGATTAGAAGGCAAGATATGCAAAAAAATAATTTAAAATATATCTGGATCTGAATTCGGCCTGTAAAAGTTTAATCTATTTGGCATGAATGAAACCTATTTTTATTCTTTGAGTTAACTTTCTGTTTAACCTCCCACATTTCATAGTGATTACAAGTAGAATCTGCTCATGTGCCCACACATTATTGGATTTCCATTTGGCTATCATGAAACTAAAAACTTCGATGGAAAATTAACCGTATTATACATTCATAATATTGATTATATGAAATCGAAAGCCATAAAACGGGTATTTTCTTTCAAATACGAAGAATTGTCAAGAATAATCTAGTGTTATTGACATCATCAACTAACTTACTATTATGCATGGGGATATATTGATTAACAAAATAAGGCCTTCACAAATAAACAATATTTTCAGCGTAATTATTTTACGAAGGCGTTATTTAAATGTCAAAGAAAATTAAATAATCTCCATTCTGAAACTCCATTGTCACATGGTTCGTTAATTTATAGTTAACGAAGGTAAATTATATAATATTCTGAAGTTCTGAATGAAATAATATACCAGACTTTATCAAATTGATATTTTTCTACTTTTCACACTCATTTTAGCACCGCTGTTTAAGTTGAATTGATTTATTTGAACTCTTTAAGCTGAATTAATTTGTTTATTCCACGTGATTAAATCTTTCAGTATTGTATAGAAATAAGAATGAAATTTTTAAACAAATTTAACAGTTAAATTTTTAGAAAGCTCTCTTATAAACAAAAGCAAATTTAATGAAAGATAAAAATTACAATTAAAAGAACTGGAGTTCATACTAATTTTAGTAAGAATGGTACTAATAGCAGAATTTTTCATGAAAAGTGAAATCTAATCCACTCTCTGTTTACCTATCCATTACAATAATTAGATTGACTATTAGGATAGTAGGTAAAGGCAGCGATCTCCTAATCAAGGGTCTAGGCTTGACCCGACCAAAGATCCGCTGTTCTCACTGATGGCTGCTGCGCAAGTCAATTAGTATGACAGTCAAAATGTCCTCTAATTTTCCAAAGTAACCTCGGAAGATAAAAGGCCGAGCTTGTGGGTTCTACTGCTCAAACCCTGTTTAAAATTACGACGAATCTTCTAGAGGTTTAGTCAGACTTACCCTTGTGGCTCCTAACCGAAAACTGAAGCTGTATATTACCCTTAGCCATGCACCAGTCATATGATCTAGGGTCTTTTGAACCTGATGTAAGAATTTCCTACTCTAGGGAAGTTTGGTTTGGTTTGGAGCGCTGTGGTCTACTTTTTGCAACATGAGGGCTAATGAGACGGGACCTACTGCTTAAAACTGATTCCGAACTGCTAGGAACATCGATGCCACAATTGGATTCTAACCCACGAATTCCGGTTCCGAAGGTCAGTACCCTAACCGATGACCGATTGGTTAATCGGTCGTCGTTCGGCCACTAGGGAGGCGTAACAACAAGAGTAATTAGTTAAGTTGTCCAGTAGTTTGTGTATCTATTATTAATAAGAGATATCGTATTGCTTGGTTCGAATTTCTATTCCACCAGATGCGAAGCCTGATGTTTTGAAATTTTAACTGTATCTGTGAATTTGTTAGTTACAGAAAAACTCAAAGCTACCCGTACAATGCGTCTTATTAATATTTCATTCAGTCTGATGTCTTCGAAACTCCATAAACATTTTTTAGATGAAACAAATATCTAACAGCCTCTACCTATAAAAAAATATCAGATGTGACAATATGGACATCATATAACTTCCTTATACATCTACTAAGTTGTACACTTTTTTTTTTAATTTTTAATCACATGATGCGTCATCCTTATTTTTTACGCATTCCTTTATAAAGATTGGTATAGAGATTCTATTCTCTATGTCTCTTGTCTCAGTGGAGCTCAACTACTACCGCTTAACTGCACTGTCAGCTTTAATATTTATTGCATAGATATTTTATCCTTATTAAGATATTACATTTTAATATGAAATCTATTCAGACTCAATGCTATGTATCAAATATTAATAAACAGTAAAATATCAAAGTAATTATTATTAAGTAATTGATTTTTAGTCAGGCTTGTCCTTGCATTTCCTCTCTCAAAGTGAAGCTGTATATTATACTTAGCCATGCACCAGTCACATCTAGGGTCTTTTGAACCTGGTGTAAGGCTTTAGTACTCTAGAGAGGAGTAACAACAACAGTAATTAGTTGAGTTGACTAGTAGGTTGTGTAGTTATTATTGATACGGGATATCGCGTTGCTTGGATCCAATTTCTATTCCGTCAAGTGCAACTTGCCTGATTTTTCGAGATTTTAAATATATCTGTAAGATTGTTAGCTACAGAAAACTCAAAGCTACCTGTGAAATATGTCCTATTAAGATTTCATTCAAACAATCCATAAACAATTTTTTTTAGATGAAACAAATATCTGTCAGCATCTACCAATACAAAATATCAGATACGACAGTTTGGACACCATGTGACTTCCTTATACATCTACTAAGTTGTAGATTTTTAAAAAAAAATAATCACGTGATGCGTCTTCCTTATTTTTTTACGCATTCCTTTATAAAGATTGGGAGAAAGTTTCTATTCTCTAAGTCTCTTATTTCAGTGGAGCTCAACTACTACCGCCTATACGCCCCCGTTAGCTTTAATATTTGTTGCATATATATTTTATCCTTATTAAGATATTACATTTTAATATGAAATCTATTCAGACTCAATGCTATGTATCAAATAATAATAAACAGTAAAAGATCAAAGTAATTATCATTAAGTAATTGATTTTTAGTCAGGCTTTTCCTTGCAGTTCATCTCTCAAAGTAAAGCTGTATATTACACTTAGCCATGCACCAGTCACATGAACTAGGGTCTTTTGGAGATGGTGTAAGTCTTTGCAACTCTAGAGAAGGGTAACAACAACAGTAATTAGTTGAGTTGTCCAGTAGGTTGTGTATCTATTATTGATACGGGATATCGTGTTGCTTGGATCCAATTTCTATTCCGTCAGGTGGAACTTGCCTGATTTTTCGAGATTTTAATTATATCTGTGAGTTTGTTAGCTACATGAAAACTCAAAGCTACCCGTACAATGTGTCGTATTAAAATTTCATTCAGTTTGATGTTTTCAAAAAATCCATAAACAATTTTTTAGATGAAACAAATATCTATCAGGTCTACCAATAGATAAATATCAGATGTAATAAGAGATTTGAAAAAAAAATTTCAATTTTACAACTCCTCATCAACCTCCACTCAAAATACGTGTTCTGCAAAGATCGGTCGATTTACTTGAAAAATTGAAATAAAAAATAAGTATCTAACGTGTTCTGCAAAAATCGGTCGATTTACTTAAAAATTGGAAAAAGAATTTACCAAGTATCTAAAAATTTATTATTTAATTTTATTTAATTTAATTTAATTTATTAAAAATTTATTATTAAAAGTATTTAAAATAATCAAATTTTGAAAATTTTTTTCCTCAAAATGTTGTTTTTGATTAAGAATCAATTTGTTGAGTTACGATCCCCTCGCCAGATTTCAAACGCCACGCTGCAAGCACGCCACGCACGCAAGCTGCAAGCACGCCAATTTCGCCAAATGTGGTTGAAGCACCAACAAGATCCATGATTAGAAACAGGAGAGTGGGCTAAGAAGAGGAGTTGAAAAATATAGACACCGTATAACTTCCTTATACATCTACTAAATTGTTATCTTTTTTTTTTAATTTTTAGTTGCATTGTGCGTCATCCCAATGTTTTTACAGATTCCTTTATAAAGATTGGGAGAAAGCTTCTATTCTCTAAATATCTTGTCTAAGTGGAGCTCAACTACTACCGCCTAGCTGCGACCGTGAACTTTAATATCTGTTGCATTTATATTTTATCCTTATTAAGATATTTCACTTTAATATGAAATCTGTTCCGATGTATCAAATATTAATGAACAGTAAAAGATCAAAGCAATTATCATTAAATAATATATTCCAAAATTAATCTGCATTTTTGTTTAATTGCTTGTTTAAAAATTAATTTAAGAAACATTATTGTAACTAATTTAAAAGTATTGTTTAAACTGCTTACGTCAAGAGCTTTCTTTTTTATCTTTGTAAACCGGAAATTTTAAAGTATATATATTAAAAATTTCAGTTATATCTAGTGCAGATTTTAGTCAAAAACGGGGATGAAAAATTAGATTTTATATAAGAATCCTAAATGCAAAATTTCAACTTTTTATGGAGTTGTGCGAAATACACCTGTAGATACATGTGTATAGAAGTTGTTTTAACACTATATTACTCATGCCAATTCTTAGCGATTTCTTTTATAACATACTACTGGAACATTGTATTAGCCACTTAAGAGACTTTTAGCCAATCAGAAAGGTTAATATAGGTCACGCGGTGATGCGTGCGCTCAGCTATTCATTCTCTAATTTTGATTACATAAAATAATACTTAAACTCATATTTTCTAGTGAAGTTTTGGGAATTTGTATACTTAGGGGATCATCCATGCATTAAACAAGATATCTTTGATTACCCTATATCATAAATAGTCTGAAATAATTTGCAACTTTTACATAACATCTGACTATTGGAAACGTTTACATGAAATTTTGAAAACACAGGTAATATATTAAAGATATAAAAGATTCTTTAACCCTCTAAGCAGTTCGCACGTACAATTCAGCCAAACCGATGATGACTTCAAAACGTACAACTTTCGACCTCCAAAAATGCTCCGAAAATGGATGTAATGTACATTTTTTCCTGTGCTTTTCCCTATGGAGTTTTGAGGTAGGAGGGTCAGGTCGATTGTTTAGGAACTGCACTCCTCTTTCACTGAAATTTCTTGAGGGATGCACCCCTACCCCCTGAAGCACAAAGGCACTGACAGCTTTTCATGGCTTTGTAAATCTCTATTTCGAAGTATTTTGTTTGCGGTAACAGATGCATCTCTAATTGCACCACTTAAATATCTTGGATGACTTTCATAAAAAATATAAATAAGTCTCTCAAAGAATATTTTTCTTTGTACTTTTAGAATCCATTATTTCTTATGGAATAATATTCCAGACTTGACGAGCTTTATGTGTATTAAAAATTAACAGTCTACAATATCTATTTATATATCTATATACAACCAGAAGTAAAGAGACAATAACGAGGGTGGGTTTCCCGTATTCCATTCTAGTCGACAAAGGGTGAAGGAAAAAATCATAGAACGCTTTGGCCACTGACACAGTAAACCTTTATCGTATTTTTTGGAGATTTGTTTTCTCGATGTGTTCCACTCGGAGGGTTAAAACATTATAAATACTTTTACAAGATTTTTCCTTATAATTACCAAAGTTTATGACATTACATCTTACGAAATTTACAGAAAAGAGTTTTACAAATGGAATATAATTATAGAGGAGGTTTTAAACATTTGAAAGGTAGACTTTCTTTAAAAAAATTAATTACATGATGCGTCATCACAATTTTTTTACGCATTCCTTTATAAAGTTTGGGAGAAAGTTTCTATTCTCTAAGTCTCTTGTCTCAGTGGACCTCAACTACTTTCGCCTAGATTCGATAGTCCGCTTTAATATTTGTTGCATTTATATTTAATCGTTATTAAGATATTTCATTTTAATATAAAATCTATTCCAATTGCAGTGCATGTATCAAGTATTAAGAAAGAGTAAAATACCAAAACAATTATCATTAAATAATAAATTCCAAAATTATTTTGTGTTTAATTGCTTGTTCAAAAATAATTTTAAGAAACATTATTGTAACTAATTTAAAAGTATTGTTTAAAGTGCGTACGTCAAGAGCTTTCTTTTTTATCTTTGTAAACCGGAAATTTTAAAGTATATATATTAAAAATTTCAGTTATATCTAGTGCAGATTTTAGTCAAAAACGGGGATGAAAAATTAGATTTTATATAAGAATCCTAAATGCAAAATTTCAACTTTTTATGGAGTTGTGCGAAATACACCTGTAGATACATGTGTATAGAAGTTGTTTTAACACTATATTACTCATGCCAATTCTTAGCGATTTCTTTTATAACATACTACTGGAACATTGTATTAGCCACTTAAGAGACTTTTAGCCAAATTAAAATTTTTAGTTAAAATTTTTATAATAATTAAATTTTTATAATATATTAAAATTTTTAGTAATATCTAATCCATATTTTACTCAAAAAGGAAGGGGGTATAAAATTAATTTTATAACAATCCTAAATTCAAAATTTCAACTTTCTGTGGAGTTGTGTGAAATACACCTTTAGATACATGTGCACAGAAGCCACGTTTTAACATGTTTATAACTCGTGGCAATTCTTAACGATTTCTTTTAAAACATCCCACTGGGCATATCGTATTAGCGACCTAAACGACATTTAACCAATCGGAAGCGTTAATATTTGTCACGCGGTGATGCGTGCAGAGAAAAACTGATTATATAACAATTATAAACTGAATTTTGCCTTGCATACTATTTTTAACAGGTTAATACAAAATACAGAAAGATAGGAAATTTCATCAAATAAATGTGATTTAGATACTCACTGTCTACCAATAAGTATTTGAACACCTATGCAAATGACGATATCTGCGGTCCTGAGGTACGCCAAGGCCTCCGCCGGTATACATCGTGTAGGAAACAGCATCGGCATTAGTCGCAAATAAGATGCCGCACATTTTGGAGCTCTCTGATTTCGAGAAAGGTATAATTATCGGGTATCACAAATGTGGCCGATCCTTAAGGGGCCTATCTAGCAATCTGAAGTACCAAAAATCGGCAGTGGCCTACGTGATTAAGAAGTGGAAGGTGAGCGGTTATTGTCGGAATGTTCCCCGAGTCAGTAGACCAACGAAACTGAAAGATAGAAACCGATGATTGCTATAAAGAGAAATTCGGAAGAAACGCACCCAACCGATGGCCCTTATCCGCCAGTAGTTTCAACAGGCATCTGGGAGTATTGTTTCAATGAATATATCCGTAAGGAAGCACATCTACTTGGTTTTCATGGTCGTGCTGCTGACCATAAGCCTTTGATCACAAAGTCCAACTGCGCTGCTAGGTTAATGTGGTGCAAATCACATCGACATTTGACCGTAGATCAATGAAAACGGGTTCTTTGGAGTGACGAATCAAAGTTCATCCTTTACATTTCGGATGGCAGGGTCTGGATCGGCCGTCTGCCTGGAGAAAGTCTCCTGTATTAATGAATATTGTGCCAACAGTCAAGTTCGGCGGAGGTGGAATTATAGTCTGGGGATGTTTCTCCTTGTATGGACTGGGACCTTTGGTCCGCATCATGGTAAGCTCAACGCCGATGCCTACTGCACTATTTTGAATGACAATGTGCTTCCTACGTTGTGGCAGTTTTACGGGTTGGACCCCTGTTACTTTCAGGATGACAATGCCAGTTGTCATGTTTCGAGATTAACCAAGGCTTCCTGTGGTGCCAATGTAGTTCATCGAATGGACTGCCTGTCTAGAGCCCAGACTTGAACCCTATCGAGAACCTCTGGGACGAGTTGGATCGTCGAATTAAGGGATGAACTACCCGTCCAAAATAGGTGAAGGAACTTGTATGTCTACTCCAAGCCGAGTGGAAGACAATACCACTAGTTGTAATACAAAGACTTGTGGAAAGTATGCCCCGGAGGCTCCACGCTGTAATTGCCTGTTGTGGAGGCTCTACCAAATATTAATTTTGAATAAAGGTAGTTTTTCTTTTCTATCACAGGTGCTCAAATACTAATTGGTAGACAGTGTAGAATCGTCCAATATATATTACAGAATGTAATTAAAAACATAAATATAACAGTTATAACAATCATTACATGTATATGTGTATATTTAACATGCAAGTGGAACAAATTTTCTTTCCAAAACAATTTATAATGTGTATTGATTTTGACAGTCCTGTATTTATCATCCATAGTTTCAGAAACAGTGGTGATATTTAATGTATGTAAATATTCCTATAAAACCGTCAATTTTACGTTGATGAATATGGATTATCTTTAACTATTTTTGAGATAAAATTTAACTATCTAAATCCCGTTATAGGGATAACAGAACAGGTTTCACAGGTGATACACTCTCCTAAACTATTACACGGAAAATTAAACGATGAAATTACTTCTTTGTCTATAGCACTATATCAAGCTGACATAGTGTAATTATTTTAGTTTAAAACTGACTGT
>CM063500.1:80803092-80815592 GCA_032207245.1 Pardosa pseudoannulata | reverse complement strand
TATTCCATTCAAATGACAGTTCTTTCAACTTTTCTCAAAATAAAATTATTCAGTACTTTAAAAGCATTTTAAAATACTTTATACCGAACTGATGATTATTGATTTTTCAAATTAAAATCAAAACATAAAAATTGGTCTCTGCATTTAAAGAATAATTATCTCATTGGATCGTATATAAATATATATAATTAAATATATGAGTATATATATTTATAATCCATAGATATTAGAATTTATAATAGATATTAGAACATTAGAATTATTGGTTAAATGTTTAAAGTAAAATATATTCAGCTGATAACATTTTCAGAGCTTTCGAATCAGGCAATTATGATTTTCTGAGATGATTCCTATATTATTTTCAATCTTTGTCTGAAATTACATTCTGTGGAGCTTTTGTGTTATGTGGGATATACTCGGAATTACAAAACCACACAATAGTAATTTTGAAAATTTTCTTTTATTTCTATAAGAAAGTTGAAGGAATGAAAACAGTTTGAAGTAATTCAAAGAAACAGCCTACCGCTGTGTTACAGAATAAAAATCCGTGTGTACGAATCCCACTGCTTACAGGGATGTTCAGAATCGACTTCAACCAGCTGTGTAAATGTGAATGCCTATTCTGTTGCAATCTTGTTAGTTGTACTTCATCTCAGTATAATTCATCATGTATAATCACCTTTATAATGAATTCCTAACATAAAACTGTCCTTGTGTATCAGTTGGTCTCTACTCGGCGGGGATCAAATTTATTAAATTAAGTGATCTCCGGTTATGTTTGGGTAAACTAATTAAATATACTATTATTTTGTTGACGTTTCTTAGAAGACACCTTCTTCCAAGATTAAGTTTTAAAAACTTTAATACATATTGATAGTAAATCGCAAGAATTCCTTTTGATAGAATTGTCTAAATTAAAATTAAATATTTATGTCTTCAGATGACTAGGATTAGAAAATCCTCCTCGTGTGAAAAAAAATAGTTTACGAAAACACAAAACTTTAAGCATAAATCCTGGAACATATTTAGATTCCTTGCTGAGCACAATCCTTAATAGCATCAATATTTCCCTTCAAACTACAATTTAATTTTATTTAGTACAAAAATCTGTATTTTTTCCCACTAAGTCTACAAATGTGGTCCATTAAGTCTACACAAATTAATTCTTGAATAAAAATTTAAAATAAGAAGAATTATACGTAGAAATAAATTTTCTATAAATTAGACTTTGAGAAATGTGTTTAAATAATTTTTATCATTAAAATACGTTATTTTGAAATTAGCATTATTTCTTGATATATCTCACACCAGATTTAATTTACTTAATATTTTTTACCAAAGTTCAGTTAATAGGTTCACCAATTAACAGTAATTGCTCCCAATTAATCACAAAAATTTTAAATACTTTAGTGTTTCTCTTAATCTAATAATCATGATAATGTAATAAAGAATTTATTTGTATATAATACTTCTTATTTTGTTAAGCTCTTCCTAATGTTCTAGATTTAATTTGACAAGTTGCTCTGCTCATAAATTCTTTTTGGTCTTATAAATCCTGTGTAGCTTTAGCCTAAGGCTTTTATTGTAAAACTATAACGAATTAATTTTGTTCTATGTAAGCGATGTATTTACTTATTCCTCATTTTAATATAATTTATTTCTGTATGATATTTACTTAAATTAATAGTCAAAATTATGCAGGGTTTTACTTCAGTTCATTACTTCCCTTCGGGAAATTTGTTAATTTCTCTCCCCTACACTGATTATTCGTAGAAATGCTAGGATTTGCAACCTCATACATGTAACAAAACAGTAACATAAACCAGAATGGTAAATAAAGCTTTCTTTAAGAAGCCAAGTGGCTACTAAAAAGGTTACACCTCTAGAATTCCCCGTTCCAGAAAAGAAATGTATCACCTCATTAAAATTGGTTTGGCGAAATATCTTACAATGTACTCGTCACTAGGAAAGTGACGTACCCGATATCTGGACCAATCGTTGATGAGATAATAAGGGTTGCTAGCATGGTTACCTTATTGAAAAAAGTATCCCCCCCATAACAGCCAAGATAAATCCTTTAACAGAAAACAAGCTGATAATCTCAGGAAAACATGTATAACATAAATATAATTCTATATCACACATTTCTTCAAAAATATGTGATCATTTTATGACAAAATATTTAGAATTAAAAAAAGGTTAATTTTATTTTTATGTATAAGATATATATTATACAAATTTAATATCAATAGCGTTTTTTTTTTCTGAAAACAATATTGCTTCAAATAAACTCTTCAAATAATAAACTCTTCAATTCTCAATATTCTCTTCAATTTCAATATTCATTGAATGATAAAAATGTTAATTTATAAATAAGTGACAAAAATTCGGATTGTTCAATAATATAAGAGGCTTGCAATATAAATTTAAAAAATAGAATTTATTGCAGAAAGAAAATTAGCCCCGAGCAAAAATAACATTTGTAATAGTTCATTCAATCAAAAATGTACTATAAATAATATTTTATATCAATTTTTTTTCCGCTGCAATAATTTTACGATTTTTAAAATAATTCTCTAAAAGTTATATTTTATAAAAGCATTACTGTTTTACTGTTACAGGATGTAGTTTTAATATTCTTAAAGGTGTAACAATACATTGTAAAATCGTTTAAAAAAGTAAACGTTTATCGAAGGTATATAAAAAAGAAAGATATAAAATTTAGCATAAAATAAAAAATGACGTATGTCGACCAATAAACAATATCCGCGAAAAGAATCAAATTGGTCGATTTTTGGACACCGCCACAACGTTCGTTATGGGAACACAAAACAACAGCTTTCCTGACGACATCGCCTGGCCTTCTGTCTTGTGATGACTGTCGCGGGGACGTTATATGGCTTCTAGTCTACACGACATCCTTTTCTGGATGTCAAAAAGACGTCGTAATAGTGTCTATGTCGCAACATGGACATTTTGGACGTCGACGCGATGCCTTATGGAACTTGTGTGTTATGTGGGTACATATATACCGGGTAGTTTAAAAGACACTTCCCCTATATATGAGTCCCTAGTGGACGAACCGTTCAACCAATGGAAATGAAAGTTTAGATATAGTTATTTGAAGGTGTGGGTTCCAGGTTGTGAGGATTTAAATTAATAAACCTCTTGCAGTTACGGTTACAGTAACAAAATTTCGAATTTTTTGAATGGCAACACCCAATATTTTTCATGTGCAAATTGATCAGAGCATAGAAAAACCTTAAATGGTGAGTTGGAAAGAGACACGTATGACGTAAACTGACTCCATGAAACATTTTGCAAAGAAGAGCATCGTGAAGAACGAATAATAATAAAATTGAAGGTGTATTGATTTACTTTGCATAATTCACTGGGATAGGCAGTAGAAGCACCAATCACATAACACTCTAGAAAAACATTGCGTGTGATATAAGCAGTGTTGAAAGATTGTTTCTTTATGTTCGCGATAATCCGTCTCGTTCCGGGCGAAAAAGATGACACTTTCAGGGAAACAACGAGGTGAATTCATAAAGCTGTTTTTATCTTAGTGGAGAAAATGCTGCCGAAGCATGGCTTATCGTAGAAATCATAAGCTAAAACGAGTTCCATGTTCCATAAAAAGTATACGTAATTTGGTAAAGAAATTTGAAGAAACGCGATGCACTTGTGATAGACCGTGATCCGGTCTACTCCATGTTCCCCTTGATTTTGTTGCGAAAGTGTTCAATACGACTAGAACAGATCCATTGCATACAGAAAGAAGTGTTTCCCGTAATTTGGATGAAATCCATAGTTCTCTAAATTCTGCACTCTGTTCTGCGGATATTTCTTTATCGATTCCAGCTCGTCCAGACAGATGATACCTTTTTTCAACTATTATTTGTTCCATCCGGGCACTTCTAGGTTGATCGGCGGCATTTGGCTCATTACTCACGATCTGCCTACCACCACCAGGAGAAGACTGGACGGGCTCACATAGGTCCCGGATCGGTGATCGATTGGTACAATGAATGATATGAAAATGAAACTTTTTTCTTGCAATTTAAGTGTACTGATGTGCTTTCCCACTGTGGTCAGCACATGCACATACAGCTGATGGAGTGGCACAAGTGTAACGGTAAAGCCAAGGCAGGAATTATGGGGCAATAATGTCAATTTTCACCAAGAGGCTATTTTAATGAACCACCCGCACACCCGAGGGGATGCAGATAGGGGAAATTCACTAACAAGTGATTATAAGAGAGGAAAAAAAGGTCGTTGAATAGGTGTAAAGTTTTGAAAAAAGTTGGAAAAAGAGTCGATCGAATCAGAGTGGACGGAGGCATCCAAATCCCGTGAGCAAGCCAGCGAGCCCGGGCCACCGACAATGTGACCACCGTTATGCCAGCACTGAATTCAGCCTGCCTAGAGCCCCTCCTGCTGCCTGTAAGTGGAGTCAAGACTTAATATTCATGATTGTTACCTGGGTCTCATAACATTTTGAATAAGGATTATAATTTTAAAAATATTGGTGAATATCAAAACAAAATAATGAATGTCATGTCATATATTAATCAAGTCATATATTGTCATTAGTCTGTAAGTAATGTATATAATAAATGTTATAGTTTAAACATAAGGCATTCACTTTTATGTCTATAGAATATATTTTACTGTGTTTCTCCTTTACAGAACGAATACTGGTGTATGTTTTGTAAGTAACTTTAACACAAAGTTTACAGAACTCTGTGACAGTGAAAATCAAAGTCATCCATTCTATTGATATTGTCATAAATATGTCATTTTACTTATATCATTTCTTTACAATACATTATTGCTTCCACGTCACCATTCCAAGTATTATTACTTTTTAATGTTGCTTATTATTTAATGTTAATTATTATTTAAGATTATGTATAATCAGTGATAAATAAGTTTTCCTTAAGTAATATTTATTAACAGGTTCCATTGTAATGTATATGGTAAGAAAAGGATTTCTTGGTACAAGAAGTTTAAGAACCACTGCTCTAATACTTTATGAAAAGCATTATGTCACTTGTATATGACTTAATATTCAAAATGAATTATATTCTCTTGATGAATACAAAGATATAATATCACCAAAAATTACCAAATATATCATTTTTATACATTTTAATTTTCTGAAATTAAAGGAACCCGCAAATTTTCTTTCAAAAGAAGTTTAAGAACCATTGCTCTAATACTTTCTGAAATACATTGCACTTGTGTAATAAAGGTTTTTATGTCCTTCATTAAATATTTTTGTGGGGTATAAAATATATATATATATATATATATATATATATATATATATATATATATATATATTAACCTACATTTTGCGTCTTTGTTTCACATATTGCTCCTTGCAGGTGCATCTCTAGCTGTTTTCTCAAGATTGCAGCCTGTTTTTTCAAACAGAGTCGCCTTCGATCTGGGATTAAGTTTCGGACCGATCGTCCAATTCTGGCAACCTGCATCGTCAGACCTTAAACATCTCGACCGTAATTTGCGCACATCGGCTCATATTCTGACAGTTTCTGTAGTCATAAGTTACGGTTTTAACAGCCGCTCTTTGAAAGGTGCCGCTTTGCGAGGTGTTGCCAAGCTCAGTTCCGCATCATCTTTGGCGAATTTTCACCACCGGGGTTGCGCCTCGACGTTTCATTGGCCAGAGCCGCGAGAACCCTACGTCTCCTGGAGAGCGTGGGGTTTTCTTGGCGATTGGCAACCCTCTTGCTGGCTGTGTTTCGGCGCTTTTGGCGTGAGCTCAGCCTAGAAATTTTTGATTTTTGCGAGACAGAGAGAGATTTTTAAAGAACTTTGCGGACGTTTTTGATCTGGACACCTTTTTCGTAGGAGCCCATCTTTTGGTCCCGATACTGCGACGTTCCTGTAGTTATCTTTTCCATCTGCACATTAATCATCGTAATATTTTTAAAAACAACGCAACAAAATAAACCTCCAATAACCACTATAGGATCAGGGCAAAACTGGACTATATTATTTGCAATTTAGAATAATAAAAAAATAAATGGCTGGAACCGAAGTCAGAGTATGTTTTGTCTACCTTCACTCAACTTAACTCATTTTACTCCTGGTCCTGACATTCTACGTACTGCTTCCTTCCTATGCTCTAACTCTTCAGTATAACTTGTATGGGACTTAATATTCAAAACGAATTATGTTTCCTTGGTGAAAACAAAGATATATCACCAAAAATTTAAAAAATATATCATTATTATAAGTCTTAATTCTTTTAAATTTAAAGTAACAAGCAAATGTACTTTCAAAAAGCCACATCATGTCATTGATTATGTGCACCAATACCGAATGCTGAATTCGAGGCTGCTAGTTCTCTAATAAAAGACAAACATTTGAGTAAATTTATCTTATTTTCTTTGTCGAGTCCTTTTTTTTATCCTTAACGGTAGATATGAAATTGTATGAGCCACAAATATTGATCGCAAGAACTTGGCATTAATTTTCCGCTGATGGGAGCAATAAAAATGCACTTTCTGCCTTTGAGCTATTTTCATCCTTTTCATTATATCATTCTTTATCTGATTCTTTTAGTTGTTATAAATAGAAGAATGAGAAATCAAAGCATATATCGATATTAATTAGAACTTATAGGTTATAATAAAGTATTTAAAGATGAAAAAATATTAGAAAAATATAAGATACATATCTATTATTTGAAATTTAATAATATCCAAATAGATCGGTATAATAAAATGTTCTTTTATTTTAAATTGAAAAACAGCAACACAGAATTAAGCAACAAAAGAAACCAGTGAGACACAAAGAGCACAATATTTTATTATTTTAAATTACGATATATTTATTTAGCTTGAAGTAACAAAAGATTCATATGAAGCAGAACAAAAAATAATTATCTATATTTTAAATTGAAAACAGTCACATGGAATAAGGATATAAAAGAAATCTCCGTAACAAAAACATCACAATTTTAACACAATTATGCACAATGTTAGGAAAATTATTTGACTTATTTCCTTTTATCAATTTTAATTTGAAACATTGCTTTCATTTTGAATTAAGTTGAGTCATTTTTTTTCGATTTTTACCTCCAATTTTATTCTATCGCTATAATTATTATTTCAAAATTTATTTAGCATTTATGTTTCATGCTATAAAATTTCCATTTATTGATAGTGTGAAGACCCCCCCCTCCTTTGTCCAGAGCTAATGACCTGAATCAGCTGATTTGAAGCCTCCTATGAGAATTCAGCTAAAAAAAACTATCTGTAACCTTAGCTGGAATTCCCAGGTAACTGGAACCGTAAAAAAGCTTACTTAAATGGTATTTTTAAGGAAAACTTACCGGTATTAAGATTATGTTTACTGAATCAAGCTTTTACCTACTGTTATGGTATTTTTAAGAAAATTACCATTATTGAGATTACGTCTGCGGAATCAAGATTTCACTTACTTTTATGTATTTTTTAAAAAAAATTACCATTATTGAGATTACGTTTACTGAATCAATCTTTTTCTTACTTTTATGGTATTTTTAAGGAAATTCCCATTATTGAGATTATATTTACTGAATCAAACATTAAAATACTTTTATAGTAATTTTTAAGAAAATTACCAGTAATGAGATTAAGTTTACTGAAACAATCTTTTATTTACATTTATAGTATTTTTAAGGAAAGCTTACCGGTATTGAAATTATGTTAACTGAATCAAGCTTTTACTTAAATTATGGTATTTTTAAGAAAATTACCATTATTGTGATTTCATATACCGAATCAAGCTTTTAATTACGGTATAAAAAGCCTAGAATTTTTTGGGTTGGGGCTTTTAGACATTTATCTTACGCAGGTGCTTTGACCTCGTGAGGCTTTCACGTCTTTTGACTGGATCCAGCTTTCTAGTGATTAAGTTCGGGAGATTCGTAAAGTCAGCTCATATAGGGAGCGGCAGAGTCTCGGATACCGAACGGGGGATAAATTGGGTTTGCACTGCACCCCGGAAAAGCCTTCCCACTTGTGTGAGATTATTTAACCCTCTAAGCGGTTCGCACGTACAATTCCGTGAATCCAATGATATCTTCAAAGCGGTTGTCACTTACAATTTTCGACCTCCAAAAACGCTCCGAAATGGATGTAATATACGTTTCTACCAGTGCTTTCCTCCATGGAATTTTGCGGTAGGAGAGTCAGGTCGATTGTTTACGAACTGCACCCCTCTTTGACTAACATTTATTGAGGGATGCACCCCTAAACCCTGAGGCACAAAGACGCTGATAGTTTTTCATGGCTTTGTAAATCTCTATTTCCATGTATTTCATTTGAAGTAACAGATGTATCTCTAATTGAAACACTTAAATAACTTGGATGACTTTCGCAAAAAAATATAAATAAGTCTCTCAAAGAATATTTTTATTTGTACTTTAAGAGTCCATTATTTCTTATGGGACGATCTTCGAGATTGACGAGTTTTATATGTATTAAAAATTAAAATCTATAATATAAATTTATATATCTATTTATAACCGGAAGTAAAAGGACAATAACGAGGGTGGGTTTACCTTATTCCGTTCTAGTCGACTAAGGGCGAAGTAAAAAATCATAGAACGCTTTGGCCACTGACACAGTAAATCTTTAGCCTGTTTTTTGGAGACTTTTTTTTCCCTCGTTGGGTTCCACTCGGAAGGTTAGAATCAATTATTTCTTATGGGATGATCTTCGAGACTGCACGATCTTTATGTGTTTTAAAAATTAACAATCTATAATATATATTTATATATATATTTATAACCTGAAGTAAAGGTACAATAACGAGGGTGGATTTCCCGTTTTCCATTCTAGTAGACAAAGGGTGAAGGAAAAAATCATAGAACGCTTTGGCCACTGATACAGTAAACCTTTAGCGTATTTTTGGACACTTTTTCCTCGATGTGTACAATCAGAGGGTTAAACCCTTTTCTTTCAACAGTGATCATCGAGGTGATGTTATGCAGGTAGCATTCCTCTGCATTTCGACTTGTTTTGGGAGATTAGAATCCCCTTGTATATATCCGTATTTACTCAAGAAATAAAAGTGATTTCCAATCTTATCGAGACTGAGTTCCTTCTTCACGCTACCTCTTCACTCCAAAACATTGAAGTCATCAAAATAGTATATTTTATAGCCATTTCATATATTTTCATCTAATTATGAACAAAAATAGGTTGAATCTTATTTTATTGCTAAAACCGTTATCAATTCAAAAACATATTAAACATTTATGTGTCATGAATAATATTTTTATTTATTAATACCTTTGTTCTTTTAAAAAGATATTGTAAAAATCTTGGCCCTTTCCATTATTCCATGCAGGTATAAATTAACAAATAACACAAATACAACTCGTTTATATCTTTAGATAATATATCACAATAGAAATTTAATTTAAATTAATAAGTGATTCCTTTGTGAATGATCTATTTTATTTTCAAAATTGCTTATATTGTAAGGGTAATATAATCTAAAAACAATCTTCAATTTTCAAACAGACATAACATTAATTTCGAAGCATCACGAGAACAAAATCTAGGTGGGAGTAATTTATATTGAGTAAAACAATATTGAGATTCGAAAACGTAATAAAATCTCTGTGTAATGAAATAGGAACACAATAATATCTTGTTTAAGATTAAACAATAAGCATATATAATTGGGTAACAAACAGGTTTCACTTCAAAGATCTCATTAGCTGAATAGAATCAAGTGTTTAACCCAAAGGGCTGAATGGCTTTAAAATATCATTACCAAAACAGAATGTTATTAATATTAAATTCTAGGGAAAAAAATACAACAGAAAAGAATAAGTTGTATTGTTTTAATCGTTAGAAACAAAGAATATATTACCGTTATCAATTGTGTAGGTGTACATGTAGGCGACTGGTAAATGTAATGAAAATTGCATTTTGATGAAAATTGTAGTTTAAGCCAAAAACTGTGAATAAGATTATTTATTATCAGATGTATATATATGCATATATATGCATTAAGACTCACACACATATACCTATAATATCTAATATATATATATATATATATATATATATATATATATATATATATATATATATATATATATATATATATATATATATATATATATATATATATATATATATATATATATATATATATATATATATATATATATATATATATATATATATATATATATATATATATATATATATATATATATATATATGTATATATATATATATATATATATATATATATATATATATATATATATATATATATATATATATATATATATATATATATATATATATATATATATATATATATATATATATATATATATATATATATATATATATATATATATATATATATATATATGTATATATATATATATATATATATATATATATATATATATATATATATATATATATATATATATATATATATATATATATATATATATATATATATATATATATATATATATATATATATATATATATATATATATATATATATATATATATATATATATATATATATATATATATATATATATATATAAATAGCGAGTGAAAATTTTTTAGCAAATCGAGTTTTTATCAAAATAGTTCAGAAATTATTTTTTATTTTATAAGTTAAATGGGTCAGCAAAAATTAAGTATACATAGTGAAATGCTGGTCATAATTTTTATACTGAACTAAATACATTCATTAAAAGAGATAAAATTATTTAAAAATAACTGGAACGTTTATGCATTTAATTTTCATAAATTCTACAAAAGTTGAATTTGACTTAAAAGGATGATGCATAACAATTTTTTTATTTTATTTAAACTAGAATCATTTCAATTATAACGACAGTTTAAAGGATTTTTTTCTATCAATCATTTACTAATTGGTCTCCTTTTATTTTAAAAGTAATTGAGATAGTTAAAAAAATTAAGTGTTTTTTTAGTTCATAGTGCAAATTCGATCCTAGGTCTTAGACTAAAATAAACGTATTCATCAAAATGGATGAAAATGTTTGTAAAGAATAACTAGAAAGTTCATATATTTAAATTTAAATATAATGCAAAGTTACAATTCAGGCCCTTTTCTAAGACAAACAGTAAGAATTTTTCTATCAGTGTCATTTGTTCAGCCTATGTTTGAAAAGATAATTCAATGTCTGTACAACATTATTCTTTAAAAAATACTTAATGACTTTTTATGTGAAATGGTTAATTAAGTCTAATTTGTTCCATAATAAAAAATCGATAGTAGTGCTGACACTAAATTAAACACATTATGAAACACCCGAAAATCTTTTTAAAGAAAGACAGAAGTGTTTACTGGTTTAAATTTAAAAAATCCTGGGAAAGTTGGATTTTACATAACACGGTGGTGCAGTACAAATTATTTTATTTTACATAAAATACCAATTTAATTTTAACAATGCACTAAATTATTTTTCTCATAATAATTTACAGAATTATTTTTTTATTTTATAAATTAAATGGGTCAGCAAAAATTTAAGTATCCATAGTACAATGTCAGTCCTAATTTTTACACTAAACTAAACACATTCACTAAAAAAGATAAAAATATTTAAAAGTAACTGGAATGTTTATGTATTTAATTTTCATACATCCTACAAAGTTGAATTTCGATTAATAATATGACTCAGAACAAATGATTTTATTTTAATTCGAATACCAGTTTAATTATAACAATATACTAAATGATTTTTCTCAAAACAATTCAAGAATCATTTGTTTATTTTATAAATTAAATTAGTCAGCAGGAAAATTAAGTATCCATAGTACAAAGCCGGTCTTAATTTTTACATTAAACTAAACACATTCATTATAAGAGATAAAAAATATTTAAAAGTAACTAAATCGTTTAAGTATTTAATTTTCATAAATCCTGCAAAAGTTGAATTTGACTTAACAGGATGATGCAATACAATTTTTTTTTACTTTATTTAAACTAGAATACCACTTCAATTACAATGATAGTCAAAACGATTGTTCTCTTAATTACTCACTAAATAGTCTTTAAAGCAATGCAGATGGTTAAAAAGAAAACAAAATTTAGTGTTTTTTTAGTTCATAGTAAAACTTCGATTCTAGGTCTTAGACTAAAATAAACATATTCATCAAAATGAATGAAAATATTTGTAAAGAATAATTAGAAAGCTCATATATTTAAATTTATAAATCCTGCAAGTTACAGTTCAGGCGCTTTTCTAAGACAAATAGTAAAAAAAAATTTCTATCAGTGTTATTTGCTCATCCTATGTTTGAAAAGATAATTCAATGTCTGTACAAAATATTTCTATAAAAAAGTACTTAAAATCCATGATATAATAAGTTTACTAAAGGTAACTTTTTTTAAAGAAATCTATTGAAAAAGTAATATGTAAATCAAATATTTAAATTAAAAATATTTATGCAGTACAAAGATAATAA
>CM063500.1:80795592-80798092 GCA_032207245.1 Pardosa pseudoannulata | reverse complement strand
GGGGATTTTCTTTTAACATTAAACAACGTACCTTTGCAATAGTCGAAGATGTTCATGTATTCCTTGGATACTTGTTTGGAATTTTTGTCCCACTTGAGACTCCAATTTGACGTTTGTATCTTTTTTTAACGATATTTTCTATCAACGCTTTAGATATCACAAAACCATGACTTTCGCATCGTTTTTGGATAACGGAATATAAATATCCTCAAGCGTATGGCTGGTTTCAGGTAGCAAAGTGAGTGCGATAATATTTTAATGATGAAGAACGGCTTATTATACTGTGATTATGCAAGGCTATATATTCCTGATAAAGTTCTAGACTTTTTACGGAAGAAGAGCATAGATATCATACCACAACAGCATTTATAAAGCAACAAAACATGTACAAAGGTGAGGAAGCGGTTTTACAATATTTTTCAAAACCTTGATGGACTTTCATCAATTTTTTTTAAAGTGATGAAATGATTTCAGGCAGAATAACCCACACTCGACGGGTTATCTCTAAGGATGTTAGCAGATTTTCAGGCAAAAAAAAAACAATCATTGATGAAGTACGGCTTCTTATTAAACTGTGATAATGCAAGGCCATATATTCCCACTAAAGTTCTAGACATTTTACGGAAGAAGAGTATACATATCATACCACAACATCATTTATAAAGCATCAAAACATGTGCATCAAAAAAGGTGAAAAAGTGGTTTTAGAATATTTTTCAAAAAATTGATTTATTTTTATTAATATTTTTAAATTGATGAAATGATTTTTTGAAATTGATGACTGGTTTTTTTTAAATTGATGGTTGATTTTTTGAAATTGGTGAAATGATTTCAGGAGGAATAACCCACACTCTACGGATTATCACTAAGGAGAGTCGTAGATTTTCAGACAAAAAAAAGCATCCATTGATGAAGAACGGCTTCTTATTACACTATTAGGAATATGTGAACATTATTAGGAATATGTGACTATGCAAGGTCACATATTCCTAATAATGTTCTAGACTTTTTTCGGAAGAAGAGCATAGATATCATGCCACAACAAAATTTATTAAGTAACAAAGGATGTGCAAAGGTGAGGAAGCGGTTTTAGAATATTTTTCAAAAATTTGATGGATTTTGATCAATTTTTTGAAAGTGATGAAATGATTTCAGACAGAATAACACACACTCTACGGATTATCTCTAAGGATGGTAGTATATTTTCAGGAAAAAAAAAAACATCCATTGATGGAGAACGGCTTCTTATTACACTGTGATAATGCAAGGCCATATATTCCTAATAAAGTTCTAGGCTTTATACCTAAGAAGAGCATAGATATAATACCACAACAAAATTTATAAAACAACAAAGCATATGCAAAGGTGAGGAAGCGGTTTTAGAATATTTTTCAAAAACTTGATGGACTTTCATCAATTTTTAGAAAGTGATGAAATGAATTTTTGAAATTGATGAAATGATTTCAGGCTAAATAACCCACACTCTAAGGATTATCTCTAAGAATAGCAGTAGATTTTCAAGCAAAAAAACATCCATTGATGAAGAACTTCTTATTATACTGTGATAATGCAAGGCCATATATTCCTAATAAAGTTCTAGGCTTTTTACAGAAGAAGAGCATAGATAGCATACCACAACAGCATTTATAAAGCAACAAATCCTGTACAAAGGTGATGAAGTGGTTTTAGAATATTTTTTCCAAAAATTGATGGACATTCATCAATTTTTTTAAATTGATGAAATGATTTTTTGAAAGTGATGAAATGATTTTTTGAAAGTGATGAAATGATTTTTTGAAATTGATGAAATGATTTCAGACAGAATAACCCACACTCTACGGATTATCTCTAAGGATGGTAGTATATTTTCAGGAAAAAAAAACATCCATTGATGGAGAACGGCTTCTTATTACACTGTGATAATGCAAGGCCATATATTCCTAATAAAGTTCTAGGCTTTATACCTAAGAAGAGCATAGATATAATACCACAACAAAATTTATAAAACAACAAAGCATATGCAAAGGTGAGGAAGCGGTTTTAGAATATTTTTCAAAAACTTGATGGACTTTCATCAATTTTTCCTTAGGGGTTTTTAAAAGGTAATTTGATGATTGATTTTTTTAATAGTATTTCACAAACTGATGATCTGTTATCAATTCCCAAATTGATAAGAATTTAAACAATCCCAAACACTTAAAAGTTGAGTAGTAGCAACACACTCTATTCCTTCTTTCACACGGCTGTTAAAAAATTTTACACTGTGATAATGCAAGGCCACATATTCCTAGTAAAGTTCTAGACTTTTAACGGAAGAAGAGCATAGATAGCATACCACAACAGCATTTATAAAGTAACAAATCCTGTACAAAGGTGATGAAGCGGTTTTAGAATATTTTTCAAAAAATTGATGGATTTTCATCAATTTTTTGAAATTGATGAAATGCTTTTTGAAAGTAATGAAATGATTTTTTGAAATTGATGATTGATTTTTTTAAAT
>CM063500.1:80790592-80793092 GCA_032207245.1 Pardosa pseudoannulata | reverse complement strand
TATATATATATATATATATACATATATATATATATATATATACATATATATACATATATATATACATATATATATACATATATATATACATATATATATATATATATATATTGTTAATACATTTGTTAACACTCTATATTCTATAACACAGCCCTATATATTCCCTAGCGGTGATTTTTGAAACTATTTTTTTTTCGCAGGATCCTTCGTCCCCCGTCTTGTTTAATCTTCCTACAATATGTGGCGTCATTCTCGGAAATAGATCGCACTACAGAACACTGTGAGCACTGTCAGTTTAATTATGGCCACCCGGTATATGTCACATAATCTATTATATGCTACCATCTAACGTCGATGTCAGAGTTTGACATTCGTTTAGGTGTGATATGAAGTGAGAGGGGAAACGAAATGCTATCCACTTCATTTAGTGACGTCATGATTAATATATGAAAATATCTTCATATCTTGATCATTTTAAAACTACTCTTGACACCAAAAGTATAACAAGGTTTTGAAATTAAATTACCTATAAATGATAGAATATACTAGTATTTGATAAACATGTATTGCTTTGTGTTGTGACTCAGATGAGCGTTCTAGTGTTAAATAGATACATATATACCGGGTGGTATAAAATAAACTTCTCCTACACATAGCTACCCCAATACACTTAGCATCATTTAGTGGGATACGCAGTAGAACCACCAATCGCAGAACACTCTTGCAAAGCACTGCTTGTGATATAAGCAGTGTAGGAAGATTATTTCTCCATGTTCGTGCCTATCAGTCTCGTTTCGTGCATCAATACATCTTCCCTTTTATTGTGATTGGTCCTTTACGATGCTCTTCTTTGCAAATGTTTTAAGCCACCAATTTACGTCATACGCGTCTCGTTCCAACGCCATTTAAGTTTTTCCCTTGCTCTGATCAATTTGAACACGAAAAAAATAGGTGTTGCTATTCGAAAATTTCGAAATAATTTTGTCACTGGTACCGTACTGTGAAAGGTTTATTGTTTTAAATCATCATAATCTGAACCCCATACTTTCAGATAACTATATCTAAACTTTCATTTTGATTGGTTGAACAGTTCGGCTACTAGGGACTCGTGAATAGGGAAAGTTTATTTTAGACCACACGGTATTTGTCCGTTGACGGGATAGCCGAACGCTGGCTGATTGGTTAGGGTGTTGGCCTTCGGTATCAGAGTTCGTGGGTTCTAATCCCACAGTGGTATGAATGTTCGTAGCCGTTCGAAATCGGCTTTAAGCTGTAGGTCCCGATCTCATTAGCCCTCGTGTTGCAAAAAGTAGACCGTAGCATGCCAAATCAAACCATTGACGGGATATGGTGAATAAAAGATGTAGGATGCTCTAAATGGCCCAATGTTTGAAACATATAGTGTAAAAAAATTACTTTTATCACATTATCAAATATCTAAATAATGTTTATGTGCTGTCATTGGTTGAATTAAATAAGTTTAAATACAGGCAATCATTTTTCACGTATTCGAAAAATAGCTCACTAAAACATGATAAAACTGAAAAAAGTGTATGTTTTGTAGGTTGCAAATATTTATACCTAGTAACAGACATACATACTGTCGTGTAGTCCTCGTTTTTATTTGAGTATTAACCTGTGATCAAATGTATAGTGGTATTTTATTTTCATTGCGTTGTGTAAAAGTATTTTAGTACTAAATTTAACCACAGGTTCTGAGAAACTACAGACATAAGATATTAAAATAAACTAAAA
The DNA here is from genome assembly GCA_032207245.1 of Pardosa pseudoannulata. Taxonomy (NCBI): domain Eukaryota; kingdom Metazoa; phylum Arthropoda; class Arachnida; order Araneae; family Lycosidae; genus Pardosa; species Pardosa pseudoannulata. Next base: position 80,791,337 of record CM063500.1, on the reverse strand, counting down.
GCTAAATTAACAGCATCCGAAACTAGCTTAATATAAAAAAAGTAAATTTATTATAATATATAAACATCTATGTACACACAAACTGATTCTAATTTTCGTAAAATATGCTTTATCAACACCTTCTAAAATTAGTTCTGACAATAATTTTTCAATACTTAAGTAATTATGTAAATATAAGAGAGAGGACCTAATATCAATTTCAAAATGTATGTAAAAGGGGGTACCTTTGGGGAGTTAAAATGGTGTGCCCGGAACACTGCTGGTTGTTGGGTATCTATGGCTGATCAGGATTGGGTATCTATAGATCCTCCGTCGGTCTGGCCAGGGGCTTCCTCCTGAGTGTTTGGGGAGCTGCCGTGCTATTTGATACAGGAACACTTCCCGTCGGACTTGACTGGACTCTCGAACACGTTTCTTCGGACTTCTCTCCTCGTCTGGACTACCGAACACCTTCCCTCGGACTTCCAAACACCTTCCGTCGCACTTGTCTAGTCTATTCGACTCCCGAACCTCTTTTGTCGGACTTTCTCCTCGTCTCGACTATCGAACACCTTCTAACTTTTAGATTTTTCTTATTTTATTAATTTCATCCTTGTCCCCTCTTCCTTCTTATCGTCCAGTCGGAATAGTTGAAAGAATCTAATTGGTCTGCTTAAACCCCGCCTTGAGACCGCCAACGGGGAAAACCTTACCCCTTCTAATTCGGCACTGTTCCTTAGGGACCCATAAATAACTCCACAAAGGT
>CM063500.1:80770592-80785592 GCA_032207245.1 Pardosa pseudoannulata | reverse complement strand
AAATGTAAGGGTGCAACTGATCCGCAATGATGTTCCGATACCCTGTAGCATTCACGGTCTTCTCTACCACAACCAGGTGTTCCAGAGACGCCCAAGAAAACGTCCCCCAAAGCATAATACCGCTACCACCGGCCTGTGTATAACCTACTGTAGATTGAGGGAGCAACTGTTCGCATGGAAGACGGCGTATCCTGACACGGTATTGGGCTTGATGAATGACAAACCGTGATTCATCCGACCAGGCAACTCTCTCCCACTGGTCCACGGGCCAGTCGCGATGTTCCTGGGCCCAGCGTAGGCGCAGTTGGCTATGACGCTTGGTCAGCAAAGGCACACGAGTGGAGTGCTGCGTAGCCTGATATCCTTTAGTGCCCGCTGAACAGTGTGCTCCGATACTATTCTACTTGGTCTTCATTGTATTGGGTTGACTGCTGAGCCACTGTCTGGCTCCGATTTTGCTTTACCATGCAATACAGTCTCCGACGACCTTTTTCTTTGATAGCGTGTGGACGTCTAACAGCATGTCATCTACTTCTGTTTCACCGTCATTCACCCAATTTGCATAAGTACTAATAACTGTAGATTCCGAACAACCCACGAGTCGTGCAGTTTCGGAAATACTTGTTCCGAGCTTTCGAGCCATTACAATCTGCCCTCTATCAAAATTACTTAGATCCACAGCTTTTCACATCAGACACAGAAGTAAGTGAATGAATGATTCTTCAGACTCTCCAGCAGCAGTTAAAAACCATTAAGGCATCATCCAGGCGAGTTCATTGTAAAATGTAGGATGGTCATAATGTTTTCAATCTTGAGTGTAATACATAAGCAATACGATTTTTAAAAAAAAACAGATTTCTTTTAGAATTTCTTTTCCTGAGGAATAATGCACTGATTTTTTGTCTGATTTTGACAAAATTTCAACTGACTAAAGGCCTGATCAAACAAACCAAATTAAATTGTTTGAAATATTTTCCTTATTACACGCGTAATAAGATCTTATAACAGGGGAACTTGTACGTTTTGGAGAAACTACAGATTCCATTTGGGATTTCTTTATCCCATGAAGAATACTTGGATTTCTTATGTGATTGTGAAAATTTTTCATTAAAGTCCTGATTACACATTAATTGAACCAAAATGAATCGGTTATAAGTTTTTCGTTAAATTTTGATAAATCCCAACCATCTATTACGGGAAAGAAAACACTGAATTAAATTGGTTAATATTTCAACACGTAAAGGATGACATAACGTAATCGTTTTTAATTTATGATAAATAAATCTCGATGGTGAAATGTTCTTATTTGGGTTCAAAACAGACAATTTTTCTATTAATAATACAAAATTAAATTTTCACACTCTTTTAAAAACTTATTTGCTGATAATTCTGGAAACTTTTTCACTCAATCACTTGGTATAATATACTTGACAAATATTAAAAATTTATCACAGTACGTAGGTGTAGAAAAAATTCTACGTGGTTCCCGTGAAAGTATAAGCATCCAATATGTCCAATACTCAACCACCTTAAACAGTAAATCCCTATCAGAGTTTTGCTTTGTTAGCAAAATCTAATATTTAACATATTGTATGCAGGACGCATACTAGAACGTTTTCAGACGATTGATATTTGAGACACACACTAGTACGGGTTTAGTGTAACCAATATGGTTTGTTTGTGTGTACAAAAATAACGGTATATACAGTAAAACGATGCTGAATGTTCTTGTCTACCACATAGATTCTGGAAAAAGTGTAGACAAATAAAAAAAACTAGTTTTTACGTTAGTAGTTTTTATGATTACTCTTTTCATTTTTTATAATGTAAAAATGTTTATATGTAACGTAATTAGAAAAAATGAAATTATATACTACTATTTCTATTTGATTTTTCATATTTACAATACTATTATAAATTTATCCACTAATATATATATATATATTGTTTACAAAAATCTTATCTTTGTTATTTATACATTTCTATTTATATATTTGTTTATATATTTCAATATAAAATACGAAAAGTTAGTTAAAAAATTAAATAATATTCGATCTATTGAGTAACTAATTTATTGAATAACTAAATTTATGCCCAAAACATTAGCTCCCAGTACAATTCAGTGCTTTTATGCACTATTTCTACTAAAATGCAAAAATTAGACAAAGTCTTGCAGCCTAGATAATAAAAAGAATTTTATATTCAAAATACAAATTCTACCAAATATATAATTAGTAATGTTTTATCATTTCAGTAACACAATTTTAAATCCATACATGAATTTTTATGTGTAAAAGTAGAACACGAAATTTCATGAAGCTATTACAAATAATTTAAAAGTTATCTTGCATGCGAATATAAATATGAAATAAGAGATAATGAACTAAAGTTTATATGATGTATGAACGTGAGACAAGATAGAAATCATTTAATTTGCAATAACTGTCGTAACATTCGAGATAATACAAAAGTTATGATATCAAAATGCGAAGAAAAGTTTGTTATTTAGAATATAAACAAATAAGTTTTCCTAATTGATAGTTTAAAATATCAATCGAGGTATAAAATGTTTAGCTAAAATTCTTGAAAGCACTTCAATTTATGAAAGAAAAATAAAATAAATTACTCATACCTTCTCTTTTAGCATTTCATAGCAAGTCCCTAAGACTTTCCTACTGCTTTCTGAAATGAAGATAATTTTCCGTTTAGCATTGATGTTTTGAAATACAGTTAAGGCAGTCAGTAATATACTAGTGAATATCAGCATAAAAGAGTTTCTAGGACACTGGTGTTAAATTATTAGAACTAAATTTAAACACTGCTCTTTTTAAAGTTTTAAATAAATTGTTCGCTGCATTTCAAACTTTTGTATTATCGAATTTGTTTTTATTAAAAACTCCAAGAAGTTATTTTAATAAGTGTAAGGTTCTGCTTAGAAATACAGTTCAGAAATTCGATTTCGAGACTTTAAAACAATTATAGCAGTCAGTAATACTTTAGTGAATATCAGCATAAAATAATTTCTCGAAAACTGGTGTTGGTTAAATTATTAGAAATAAATTTAAATCCTGATATTTCTAAAGTTTTAAATAAATAGTTCACTAAATTTAAAACTTTTGTATTATCAAATTTGTTTTTATTAAAAACTAAGAAATTATTTTAATAAGAAATGTAAAATTCTGCTTAGTGTTTAGGAAAACAGTTTAGAATTTTTGATTTCGAGACTTTGAAACACAGTTATAGCAGTCAGTAATATACTAGTGAATATCAGAATAAATTAGTTTCTCAGTTACTAGTGTTGGTTAAATTATTGGAACTAAATTTAAACAGTGCTATTTTTAAAGTTTTAAATAAAATGGTTCACGGTATTTGAAACTTTTGTATTACGGAATTTGCTTTCATTAAAACTCCAAGAAATTTTAAGAAGAAATGTAAGGTTATGCTTAGCAATACAGATTAGAATTTTGATTTCGAGACTTTGAAATACAGTTACAGCAGTCAGTAATATACTAGTGAATATCAGCATAAAATAGTTTCTCGGTTTCTAGTGTTGGTTAAATTACAAGAACAAAATTTAAACACTGTTATTTTTAAAGTTTTAAAATAATGATTCACTGCATTTTAAACTTTTTATTACCGATTTTGTTTTTATTAAAAATTCCAAAAAATTTTAATAAGAAATGTAAGGTTCTGCTTAGCAATACAGTTTAGAATTTCGATTTCGAGAATTTTAAATTCAATTGTAGCAGTCAGTAATACACTAGCGAATATCAGCATAAAATAGTTTCTGTTTTGCTAGTGTTGGTTAAATTATTCGAACTAAATTTAAACACTGCTTTTTTAACATTTTAAATAAATGGTTCGCTGCATTTGAAACTTGTGTATTACCGAAATTGTTTTTATTATGACTCCAAGAAATTATTTTAATAAGAAATGTAAGGTTCTGTTAGCAATACAGTTGAGATTTTCGTTATGGTAGTCACGTATTTGCAACATGAATACAATTTTCTTACCCAACAACTAAACCTCGGGGTAGACAGTTTTTTTTTTTTTTTTTTTTTTAAGTCACTCCAAGGTTTGTTAACCCAGTATCTGGTTGATAGAATAATTTCTTTTACCTCTGAACAATTTAATGAAAATATGACGTATTTATAAGGGAGCAGGGTTAAAATCACAAGGTGTCTGTTTCAAAAGTGCATACATAATTTAAGGATCCTAATGAATTCTCACTTGGAGGATTTAGTACGGAATAGTATAAAAATTAATAAAAGAATACTCTTACCCTTTCCTACGGGTTTACTGAAATGATAAATTGCTTTCACAATGATAATACAAATCAAAATATTATACGATTTGGAAGCAAAATATCCGTTACTATTCAGTTATAAGGACTTATCTCCCTAAAGATTTGGTTCGTATGTTGAAATTAATGCTGTAAGTGAAGAAATCTAGGAACACTGCATTTGGCTTATCTTCTACTAGTAGTACCTATATAAAAAGTATGACAAACACCTCTTTTTTTTCCATATAAAAAAATGTTGTGTGTTTTCTTCTTGGCAATACAGCATAGAATACGACAAGGTCATCGCAATAAGTTTGTTGCCATTGTGACTTATTCGGCGTAATGGCTCTCCATTTTGTTACACCAATTGTACCAATAAGATATTTTGGCAAAGGTCGTTAATGACCATTAGTATTTGTTTACTGAATCTCTAACTTGCTAAATTTTATTTAATTTTCAGATTACAAAATAAGTCATTTAATCAGTGAGTGCAAAGCACTATACTACCATGAATCTTCACATAACATAAGGATACATAAATCCATACCTCATTAAGTTATTTACAATTTTTGTGCCATCAATTTCGCTTATGTCCAAATTTTGTTTCAACACCAAGTGCTTGCAAAACACATCTGCTACAATGTTTTCTTTTCAAGCAAAACAAAATAATTAAGAAGTTTATTGTGTAATATTTCACACAAATTGTTACAATATTCAATAAAATATGATTTACGTAATGTTTTAAGTAATCTTTTATGAAATATTTAACCTTTTCAAAGGGACTCTCTGATCAACTAATGTATCCATGGAACATATGCTTGTCCCAGACCATCTGTAAAGGTTAAATAAGAAGCGAAATTGAAGTATTTTATATTTTTTCAATTTATTACACATGCTCTTAGATATGTATGTTAGTTTGACGCACGAGATATTTGAGTCAACTTCTTTGTTTTACCTGGTAGTCCTGGGCTTACCTCTATAGAGTTTAATCTTACGGGATTTAGGAAAATTAAAACCATCAAAGACCTCTTGTAGGTTAGCAGCAGATTAGTAGCTGTTGTGGGTTGATTTTTTAGTATTAGTATCGTATAATTTTGAATTAGTTGAATTGGGCTATATGGAACTCCTTTATAACATGTGCCCTCTAATGGGATGAAAATTGTAGCACCTGACAAAATGTTAATTCGTTCCTCGTCTAGGAACCACACATTTGACAAAACCTTTATAATCCCTCCACTATGAAAAACTAGCAAATAACCCGTCATGTGAAGGGATCAGTGAAATTTTTAATTTTCCAGAATTGTAAAGCACCCGATGAGGCAGATTTGTTTTTTGGCTGAGAATTATATGGTACACAGTCAATAATTTGTTTATCTTCATACTCCTATAAAGTCTCCCGATACTTTGAGTACAGTTCAGAAAACAAGTTGAATTAATTTAGAAAGATAATTCAAAGTTTTCTTAGCTACGTCGAAATTATCGTTAAGTTCTTCCCAATTATTTTTTGCCACAACAATTAATGAAAGTAAAGATATAAAACTATCATTTCCACTACACTCTGGAGGTAGATACAATTTGTTGTTAATACCGGTGATAAAATTTTCATTGCAACAAAAAATAATCGACGATTAAATTTAAAATTATCATATATGTACCTAATCTATTATTTAAGTCAAATATAAAAGAAAATTATTTACTTAATATCTAAGTTCAGTGACAAAACGTATGAAAATAATGCAGACAATATTTAAATATTTTAAAATAAGAAATGATTACATGAGATGGTTAAACGAATGACCTCATAATGCAAGAGAAATGTTATTTTTACCTATTTATTAGGGAATCAATTAATAAATTGAATCACCTGGTCTTAACCGGGGAAAAAAAGCTTAAAATAATGGCATTAAACTGGCGAAAATCGGGGAAGGGGTGAATTTTGAACTTTTTAAAGACGACAGTATTTTGTATTTTGTACTTGTGGACGACAGTACTTTGTATTTTGTATTACGTTGTGGATATAAGCACATTTATACCAATTTATTTTAGAATAAGGCGATTTCACGCAGTAGGGAAATCTCAATTTGTGACAATTCTGGCTTTAGTTTCTAATGGAAGGGCAGTCTGTTGTTTTCTATTGGCTATTGTAAACATGAAAATGCATGAGAAAGGCATTATAGTTGTTCGTGACGTTGCGATAAATTGCCTTATCGGATCTATATAAAATTTTCATTGCACCAAAAAATAATCGATGATTAAATTTAAATTTATCACATATGTACCTAATCTATTCCTTAAGCCAAATATAAAAGAAAAGTATTTACGTAATATCTAAGTTCAGTGATAAAACGTACGGAAATAATGCAGATGATATTTAATTTTAAATAAGAAATGATTAAATGAGATGGTTAAAGGAATGACGTCTTAAATGATAGAAAAAATGTTATTTTTATATATTTGTTATGTGATAAATTCGAAACTTTAATCTCCTGCTCCTAACCAGAGGAAATCGGGATTAAAATAATGGCATTAAATGCTATAAAAAGGGGGAGAAGGAGTGGATATCGAACGCTGCTAACCCTAACTCATCAAGAATCCAATATGGATGCTGCTATCCATTCCAGGTCCAACCGCTTCATAATTCGAGGACAGACGGACACATAACTTAGGTTATTATTGTATAGTAGATTTATGTTCTGTGAGTATTATTTGATTGATTAAAATTAAAATTATTACATATGTATCTAACCTATTACTTAAGCCAAATATAAAAGAAAAATATTTACTTAATATCTAAGTTCAATAATAAAACGTAGGAAATTAAGAAGATATTTATATAATTTTAAATAAGAAATGATTAAATGAGATAGTTAAAGGAATGACGTCATAATGCTGGAAAAAAGTGTTATTTTCATATATTTATTATGTGATAAATTCAAAATTTTAATCTCCTGCTCCTAACCGGAGGAAATAGGGATTGAAATAATGGCATTAAATGCTAGAAAAAGGGGGAAGGGGTAAATTTTAAACGTTGCTAATCCTAACTCATCAAAAATCCAATATGGATACCTGTATCTATTCCAGGTACAAAAGCTTTATAAATTAAAGGGCATACGGAGAGATAACTTAGGTTATTATTGTATAGTAGATTTATGTTCTGTGAGTATTATTTGATTGATTAAAATTAAAATTATTACATATGTATCTAACCTATTACTTAAACCAAATATAAAAGAAAAATATTTACGTGATAAGTTCAGTGATAAAACGTATGAAAATAATATATTAAAATAAGAAATGATTAAATGAGATGTTAAAAGGAATGACGTCATAATGCTAGTAAAAAATGTTATTTTCATATATTTATTATGTGACAACTGTAAAAATTTAATCTTCTGCTTTTTTTTTTCCGAACTGGAGAATATAGGGCTTGAAATAATGGCATTAAATGCTAGAAAAGGGGAAAAAGGTAGATTTCGAACGTTGCTAAGCCTGACTCATCAAGAATCCAATATGGATGCCTGTATCTATTCCAGGTACAAAAGCTTTATAAATTAAAGGGCATACGGAGAGATAACTTAGGTTATTATTGTATAGTAGATTTAATGTTCATGTGAGTAATATTTTATTGATTAAATTCTTAAAATTATCACATATGTATCTAACCTATTACTTAAACCAAATATTAAAACAAAATTATTTACGTAACATATAAGTTCAGTGATAAAACGTATGAAAAATAATACTAACGCTATTTATTTAATTTTAAATAAGAAATGATTAAATGAGATGCTTAAAGGAAATACGTCATAATGCTAGAATAAAATGTTATTTTTACCTATTTTATTATGTGACAAATGTAAAAATTTAATCTTCTGCTCCTAAACTGGAGAAAATAGGGCTTGAAATAATGCCATTAAATACTAGAAAAGGGGGAAAGGGGTAGATTTCGAACGTTGCTAACCCTAACTCATCAAAAATACAATATGGATACCTGTATCTATTCCAGGTACAAAAGCTTTATAAATTAAAGGGCATACGGAGAGATAACTTAGGTTATTATTGTATAGTAGATTTATGTTCTGTGAGTATTATTTGATTGATTAAAATTAAAATTATTACATATGTATCTAACCTATTACTTAAGCCAAATATAAAAGAAAAATATTTACTTAATATCTAAGTTCAATAATAAAACGTAGGAAATTAAGAAGATATTTATATAATTTTAAATAAGAAATGATTAAATGAGATAGTTAAAGGAATGACGTCATAATGCTGGAAAAAAGTGTTATTTTTATATATTTATTATGTGATAAATTCGAAACTTTAATCTCCTGCTCCTAACCGGAGGAAATCGGGATTAAAATAATAGCATTAAACGCTCGAAAATCGAGGAAGGGAGGGATTTTGAACGTTTTAAAGACGATAGTATTGTCTATTTTGTACTTGTGGACCACAGTATTTTGTATTTTGTATTACGTTGTGGATATAAGCACATTTATACCAATTAATTTTAGAATCGGATCTATATAAAAGTTTCATTGCACCAAAACATAATCGATGATTAAATTTAAAATTATCACATATGTATATAACCTATTATTTAAGCCAACTATAAAAGAAAATTATATTTACTTAGCATATAAGTTCAGTGATGAAACGTATGAAAATAATACAGATGCTATTTATATAATTTAAAATAAGAAATGATTAAATAAGATGGTTTAAAGGAATGATGTCATAAATGATAGAAAAAAATGTTATTTTAATATTTTTATTATGCGACAAATTGAAGAGTTAAATCTCCTGCTTAAATCTCCTGCTCCTAACATGGGAAAATAGTGCTTGAAATAATGGCATTAAATGCTAGAAAAGAGGGGAAGGGGTAGATTTCGATCATTACTAACCCTAACTCAACAAAAATCCAATATGGATGTCTCGATCCATTCCAGGTACAAATGCTTCATAAATTAGAGGACAGACGGACAGATAACTTAAGCTATTATTATCAGGTCTTCGAACCGGAACTGAACCGAAAACCGAAAACCGGAAAAAACCGTTATTTTGGTCGGAACGAAAACCGGAACTGAACCGAAAAAAATATCGGTTTATTTCGGTTCGATATATCTTTCAGTCATTTTGTTACTGTTACCAACTTATCAATATTTTCTAATTTAACGTCAACTTTATAATTATCATTACATGTATACTGCTTCTCGATTTCCTATTTTGATATTCACTAGTATTTTTCTGTTTCAGTTTCGCATGAAACTACTTGTAGAAGACATATTTAATTCAGTTGATTAAACTAGAAGTATAGATGATTTTTTAAGAAAAATATCGAGTTATATTTTATTTTTCACATCTCAGCATGCGATCATCCACGGAACAAATTACAATTTTTTGAAAAGTCCATTTCAGTAGTAAACGAGCGGGTCAGTCTTTGGCCTTGGCAACAAGAGCTTTTCGGATACTTCACTCCTCAGATTTGAAGGCCCTTCAAATCAGAATCAAATCAATCTTTTCGGCTGAGGCAGAAAAATCTCAGTTCTTTGTTCATCTCAGGAAAGCGGCATCAGCGGGAGTTTCTTCCACAGTCCAACTACTCCATATTGAGTTAGGATATATTGACATCTATACTCCAACTGCTCTATATTGATATGAAATCTTTTTTATGTGCGTCACCAGATTGTAGAAAAGGGAATTAAAGTATAAAAAAGTCTGAAAAAAATCTGCCGAGGGAGGGAATTAACGTGAGTTACACTATTGACAGAGGGACGAGGGCGATGTCAGTGACCCCCCCCCCCCCCCCTTCGACCTCACTGGACAGGAGGGGTGGCTGACACGGGTCAGTCGTCTTTGACCTTGGCAACAAGAGTTTTTCGGATACTTCACTCAGCAGATTTGAAGGCCCCTTCGTCTACTTTGGCAGAGGCAGAAAAATCTCAATTCTTTGTTCATCTCAGGAAAATGGCTGTAATGAAGATCTTCCCTTCATTACATATTTCTCTTGTGGCTTGTATAAATTTTAACCTACATTTTGCGTCTTTTTCGCATATTGCTCTATGCAGGTGCAGCTCTAGCTGTTTTCCTACCATAGCAGTTTTTCTTTTCAAAAAGGACCGCCCTCGATCTGGGATTAAATTTCGGACCGAGCGTCCAATTCTGGTCACCTACATCCACAGCCCTTAAAACTTTGGACCATAATTTACGCCCATTGGCTCGTCTTCTGACAGTTTTTGTAGTCATAAGTTTCATTTTGAGGTGACAGCCGCACTTTTGCAATGTGCCGCGTTGCGAGTTGTTGCCAAGCTCCGCTCCGCATCGTCTTTGGTGAATTTTCACCATTCACATTTTCGGTGGGTTGCGCCTCTCTGAGATTGGCTTTTTGTTCTCCGCGCTCCTTGTCTTGGCTTTTCATTAGTCAAAGCCCAGGGAACCCTACGTCTCCTTGAGAGCACGGGGTTTTCTTGGCGCCAGGCAACCTTCTTGCTGGCTGAGTTTCGGCGCTTTTGGCGTAAGCGCAGCCTAGACGTTCTTGTAATTTTTGAGAGACGGTGAGACAACGAGATGAAGTTTTAACACCCTTGCCGACGCTTTGTCATTTTGGTTGGAAAAATGTTTTGTTGGTGGCTAGCCTAAGCACTCTATCCTTGTTCTGTTTTACTGCGACGTTCCTGGCGTTATTTTTTACTTAAAGAAACAAATTAATGTCCATCGTATTTCATATAATGCAACAAATTAGTCTCCCTCATATTTTTATATAAAGCAACAATTTAATCTCCATAATACTTTTAAACAACGCAATTGAATGAATCTCAGTTACCCACTATTAGATCTAGGAAGAAGTGGACTATATTAGCTGTAGATTATAAAATGAAAAATTATTTGATCGAATACTAAATAAAAGGATATCTCTCCATCAAGTCATCGTCTGATTTTTATCTAGAGATTACTCTTAAAATAAAGCCCCCGACTCTTCAGTATAAAGGCATCAGCGGGAGTTTCTTCCACAGTCAAACTACTCCATATTGAGATTTGATATATTGGCATCTATACTCCAACAGCTCTATATTGAGATTAAATATTTTTATGTGCGTCCCCAGATTATAGAAAAAGGAATGAAAGTATAAATAAAAAAAAGCTCTGCAAAACGGTAAGTCTCATTTGTATATGGTGTCTTAACTCTTCGTATTATATCAACATGGCCTGGTATAAGTCATTGGTACGTAATACATATGTCTCGTTATTTGCAAAATGTAAATATTTTTTATTAGCACATATTTTTTATACAACATGGTTTTTGCAAAAAAAGGAGTCGAAAATACAACGGAACCGGAGTGCGTTGGTTCGAATCCCATTATGGCATGGATGCTCGTAGCCGTTCGGAATCGGCTTTAAGCAGTAGGTCCCGTTCTCGTTAGCCCTCGTGTTGCAAAATGTAAACTGGAGGGCTCCAAAACCAAACCTGAGTTTAGTGATCATTTGAGATTTTATGGTCCAATACCCACGCTTTCAATGTGCACCAAAACAGTTCTAAAAGATTCTAGAGTCGTTATTCATGGTTATTTTATTATTAGTTCAATACTCAACATTTTGTTATTATGCTGTATATTACTAAATTTTTCTTTAATATTTTCTTATATGAGAAGTTTTCTTTGAAAGCGGTGTGACTGCATTTTGGCAAAAAATATTAGTAATTGATAAAAAAAAGGATACAATTTACTATAAGCTTTACAAAAAAAATAAGTTTTATATGAAATTCCTAGTTTTATATAAAAATATAAAACTACTGTAATAACATATATCCATATTATTCAAATTATTCAAGTACAAAACCTTAAATATCTCCATAGAAAATTAAATACAATTACACCATTTTCAAAGAAAACGGCTCATATATCACCAAGTCATTAAATCGTAAAATTAAAAAACTTTTCCTGTGCCTTCAGATTCTTTTAAGTTTATTTCAATCATTAAAATATTTATTTTCAAATTTTATGAAATGTCATTTTTAAGTTTCATTGTTAAGTTAAGTGTAAGACACATCTATAAGAATTATTTTAAATCTTATTTAATTATCAAAATCCCGTTATATGGATTACATTACAGATTCCACAGATGTATACCCTCCTCTATATGATTTTTAAATTTATGTTGTTAAGTTATGTAAGACACATCTATAAGATTTATTTTAAATCTTCTTTAATTATCAAAATCCTGTTATAGGCACATAAAACATTACAGATTCCACAGATGTATACCCTTCTCTATATGATTTTTAAGTTTACATTGTTAAGTTAAGTGTAAGACACATCTATAAGAATTATTTTAAATCTTATTTAATTATCAAAATCCCGTTATAGGGATAACATTACAGATTCCACAGATGTATACCCTCCTCTATGTGATTTTTAAGTTTACGTTGTTAAGTTAAGTGTAAGACACATCTATAAGAATTATTTTAAATCTTATTTAATTATCAAAATCCCGTTATATGGATTACATTACAGATTCCACAGATGTATACCCTTCTCTATATGATTTTTAAGTTTACATTGTTACGTTATGTGTAAGACACATCTATAAGAATTATTTTAAATCTGCTTTAATTATCAAAATCCTGTTATAGGCATAACATTACAGATTCCACAGATGTATACCCTACTCTATGTGATTTTTAAGTTTACGTTGTTGAGTTACGTGTAAGACACATCTATAAGAATTATTTTAAATCTTCTTTAATTATCAAAATCCTGTTATAGGCACATAAAACATTAGATTCCACAGATGTATACCCTCCTCTATGTGACTTTTAAGTTTTATTGTTAAGTTAAGTGTAAGACACATCTATAAGAATTATTTTAAATCTTATTTAATTATCAAAATCCCGTTATAGGGATAACATTACAGATTCCACAGATGTATACCCTCCTCTTTGGGATTTTTAAATTTATGTTGTTAAGTTACGTGTAAGACACATCTATAAGATTTATTTTAAATCTGCTTTAATTATCAAAATCCTGTTATAGGCACACAAAACATTACAGATTCCACTGATGTATACCCTCCTATATGTGATTTTTAAGTTTACGTTGTTAAGTTACGTGTAAGACACATGTATAAAAATTATTTTAAATCTTATTTAATTTTCAAAATCCCGTTATAGGGATAACATTACATATTCCACAGATGCATACCCTCCTCTATGTGATTTTTAAGTTTACATTGTTGACTTACGTGTAAGACACATCTATAAGATTTATTTTAAATCTTATTTAATTATCAAAATCCCGTTATAGAGATAACACTACAGATTCCACAGATGTATACCCTCCTCTAAAACTATTAAAGAGCAAACATTAAAACATTAAAAGTACTTTGTCTATAGCGATAAATCAATGTTTTAATTTGTAGGAACTTAGTGTAATATTGTTAAAACAGAATGCATCAAACTGTTGATAAAATAGATTTAAATTAAAAAATACCTTCACCCTCTTTCTTAAAAGAGATTAAACTGGTATGGCCGGTATTTACTTTGCTGAGGGAAACTCTGGTAAGGAATTTTTACTCTGATACGGGATAAAATGTATTTAAGAAATCCTTTAAATTCGAGACTTTCATCGAAGCTTTTGTCATTAGAATAAAAAATAACCTATCCATTATTCCAATGTAAACATTTAGACACCTTAAGAAAGACATTTTTTTATTTATATTCTTTGCATTATACATATTAACACATTATATGCGGGACACTTACTAGTACTTTTTCTGACGATTGATACTTGAGCTCGGGACTAGTACTAGTACGTTTCCTGACTATTCATACTTGAGCGTGCGGTTTGTACTAATACGTTTTCTGACGATTGATACTTGAGAGCGGGGCACGTACTAGTACGGTTTAGGGTAACAACATGGTTTGTTTGTGGGTACAAAAATAACGGTATATACAGGAAAACGAACCCGGATGTTCTTGTCTACTACATAGATTCTGGAAAATTTTAGACAAATAAAAACTTGTTTTTACATCAGTCGATGCGGAACCACAGAAAGGAAAAAAATTAAAACTATATACTACTATTTGTATTTGATTTTTCATATTTACGATACTATTATAAATTTATCCACTAAAAAATATAGTGTTTGGTTTGGTTTGGTTTGGAGTGCTACGGTCTACTTTTTGCAACACGAGGGCTAATGAGACCGGAAACTACAGCTTAAAGCCGATTCCGAACGGCTACTATCATCCATGCCACAGTGGGATTAGAACCCACGAACTCCGGTACCGAAGTCCAGCACTCTAACGAATCGGCCATCGTTCGGCTTATATTTGTTGTTTACAAAAATCTTATTTGTTATTTGTATATTTGTATTTATATATATAGTTGTTTATATATTAAATAATTTTCGATAATTTAAATAATTTTCGATAGTTTGAGATTTAACTGAATAACTAAATTGACGCTCAAAACGCCAGCACCCGCTACAATTCCGCTGCGAAATGTACCCACACACTATGTGTTAAGAACATTTGGCTTCGTTTTCCTGTATATACCGTTATTTTTGTACCCAGAAACAAACCATCTAACTACCTACTACACTAACCAGTACTAGTACATAACCCGCGCTCAAGTATCAGTCGTCATAAAACGTACTAGTACGTGTCCCGCGCTCAAGTATCAATCGTCAGAAAGGTGCTAGTACGTGTTCCGCATACA
>CM063500.1:80748092-80765592 GCA_032207245.1 Pardosa pseudoannulata | reverse complement strand
ATATATATATATGTATACATATATATGTATGTATATATATATATATATGTATATATATGTATACACATATATATATATATATATATATATATATATATATATATATATATATATATCTTTTATATATCTTAATGTTATAATGATTTTTTGTGCTACCTATTCCTAGTTTGGATAAATTATTTTAATACTAATTAAATATGAATTGCATTTCACATAAAAAAGTCAAGCTATATTAATTTTAAAATATTTAAAAATTTTAAGGCGTTCCACACAATGGTCAGGAACAAAGTTATATTATTGGAAAGAGTAACAGAAAAACTTTTAAGCTATCTGTCTTCTTCAACTCAAAATATTTAATCTCAGAAAATTAATGTTACTATATAAAATAAGAATTTAACTAATCTATCTTTCGAAGAAGTCAAAATACTTGAAATTAGAATAATCTGTTTCCAAACTTTCTTTCACTTCCATGGTAGATTTAAAAACTAAGATGAATTCCTACTCCTGATCGATACATTGTAATGTATTTTAACCTGGATCGCTAATTAATTATGAAACTCTCTATTAAATGAATAATTATATTTACAAGTAAATGGTTAAATTAAATGTAACCAAATCCTTTACATATTTCAATATGTTAGCATGCTTTGAAGTATAAACTCTGAGCAGTTTTACTATATTATTTTAACTTTGTTTACATAAAAAGTATAGTATTTAAATACTATATATATAAAACTTGATAACAAATTATTAACCATTAATTTATGAAAATAAATGTTTATATATATGTATATATGTATGTAATTTCTATATATTATACATATTAATATATATATTTATTATAATATATAATTATATATATATATATATATATTATATATATATAAAATATATATATATATATATATATCATATATATATATATATATATATATTATATATATATATATATATATATATATATATATATATATATATATATATATATATATATATATATATATATATATATATATATATACATTTATGTATTATATATATATATATATACATATATATATATATATTATATATTATTATTATATATATATACATATATATATATATATATATATATACATATTTATTTATATATATATATATATATTTATATGTATATGTATATATATACATACATATTATATATTATACATGTATATATTTATATATATTTATATATATATATATATATATATATATATATATATAGATATTATTATATATATATATATATATATATTTATATATATATATTATATATTATATATATGTTTATATATGTATATATATATATATTTAAATATATATATATATATATATTATATATATATATATATATATATATATATATATATATGTATATATATATGTATATAAATATGTATATATATGTGTATATATATATATTATATTATATATATATTATATATATGTATATATATATATTTATATATATATATATTATATGTATGTATATATATATATAAACTTTTATATATCTTTATGTTGTAATGCTTTTTTGTGCACACAATTCCTAGTTTTGATATATTATTTTAATACTAATTAAATATGAAATGTATTTCGCATAAAAAGTCAAACTGTATTAATTTTTAAATATTTAAACATTTTAAGGCGTTCCCCACAATTGTCAGGGACAAAGTAATAGTGTTGGAAAGAGTAACATAAAACTTGTGTTATTAGCCATTAATTTATGAAAATAAATTGTGCAAAATATATGTGAATACTCTTTAAATATGAAATCTACAGTGTAAAAAAAATTACTGTTTCATGAAACTTAATATTAATTAATCTTGTATTATTTTTTACTAACATAAAATCTATATAATTAAATCAATGAATATATATATATATATATATATATATATATATATATATATATATATATATATATATATATATATATGTATATATACATATATGTATATATATATGTATATATATATATAAACTTTTATGTATTTTTATGTTGTAATGCTTTTTCGTGCAACCTATTCCTAGTTTTTATAAACTATTTTAATACTAATTAAATATGAAATGCATTTCACATAAAAAGTCAAGCTGTATTAATTTTAAAATATTTAAAAATTTTAAGGCGTTGCACACAATGGTCAGGGACAACATAATATTATTGGAAAGAGTAACAAAAAAACTTTTACGTTATCTGTCTTTGTCAACTCAAAATATTTAATCTCAGAAAACTAATGTTACTATATAAAATAAAAATTTAACTAATCTATCTTTCGAAGTAGTCAAAATACTTGAAATTAGAACAATCTGCCTTCCAAACTTTCTTTCGCTGCTATGGTAGATTTAAAAACTAAGATGAATTCCTACTCCGGATCAATACATTGTAAAGTATTTTAATCTGGATCGCTGCATCGGCATGAATTCTTTGCAAGAAATAGGTGAAAAGTATTAGAGAATATTTCTAGAGGTATGATCTTTACACAAATAGCTTGTCAATAAAAAATGATGGTCTCACACAAATAAGAAAATTAAATTAATTTAATATTAAAGTTGAGAAAATTCTATCATACTTAAGGCATTATTAGTACCTACACATAAACATTCTTGTGCTGTTCAATAAACTAAAACCAATTCCTAATCCAGATTAATATAAGCTATTTTGAACTTTATTGCTGCGACAATATGTATTCTTTGTATGAAGCAGATGATATGGGTAGAACAATGCCTCTACAGACACGATGTCCATACATTTACAAGTTGAAAACAAATGGTAGTATCAGGAGTAAAACTCTCCCCTAGATTTCTAGTTATTTATTGGTTATTTATAAATAGTTAAATTTAACAAGACCTCTAAAGAGATTTAGATTTCTGGTTATTTATTCGCCAGAACTATAAATAGTTAAATCTAACCCCTTCCACGTTCATTTTATTTCGGGAATATGGGTCAAAATATGTCAAATTTTTATGCTTATTTTCATACATACATAGGTGTTTAAACATAATAGCATCATTTGCATAAAAATTTCCCAAAATTTGATGTGAAAAAATCAATTTAAATAAATGAGTAATTTACCTATATAGTTGGCTTTCTGTGAGTCAGAAATCATTAGACTTTGGAATCAATTCACACTAACTATAAATATAAAACTTACAATACCTAACTTTTATTTTGAATTACATTTTATCCTTCACATTTACATATATCCTTTGCATTTACATAAATGATTATGAAATTATTAATCAAAATTTGATCATGTATGATACATTCGGAAACACGGTACTGCACAGAGTCCAACATCGCAATCTGGACAAAAGAATCTTGCTTCTCTCCTTACCTTCTTCCCTCTGCTGTCTCTCTTTAAGCAGCAAATAATCTAGTAGCCAGAAAAGTAAACTAAAGCATTCGAAACTATAAAAAGCAAATATGAGATAATTCGGGAAAAACTGATCGCACAGTGTAAACTTTCACAGTGCCCGAGCTACACTCGGGATGAGCCAGGTTGGTACATTTCGTTTGCCCGAGTTCAGCTCGGGAAAAACCGGGAAGGGGTTAACAAGACCTCTGAAAAGATTTTAGGCTCTGCCAGAGGTCCCTGGAAGTTCTGTTTTGGGACCAACTGTATTTTGTTGTGTTTCTGCTGGAACTAAAAAGGTAACTTCTCAGAGATGTAAAGTTGGTATTTTTGCTGATGATGTCCTCCTCTCTGACTCTGATATCAAGACCACAGAGACCCCTGCTATGGCTCGACGATTCTTAAAGAAATATAGTAAGTTACACAAATCAGAAAATTTAATTAATGTTAAAGTTGAGAAAAATATATCCCACATACGGAATTATTAGCACCTGCACATAAACATTTTTCTGTTGTTCAATAAATTAAAACTAATTCCTAATCCAGATTAATATAAGATATTTTGTTCTATATCACAGCGACAATATGTATTCTTTGTAAAAAAGAGATGATACGTTCATAACAGTGCTTCTACAGATTAGATGTCCATACATTTACAAGTTGAAAACAAATGGTGGTATCGGGAGTAAAACTCTCCTCTAGATTCCTGGTTATTTATTGGCCAGGACTGGTTACTTATTGGTTTTTTATAAATAGTTAAATTTAACAAGACCTCTGAAGATATTTAGATTTCTGGTTATTTATTGGAAAAACTGGTTACTTATTGGTTATTTATAAATAGTTAAATTTAACAAGACCTCTAAAGAGATTTAGATTTCTGGTTATTTATTGGCCAGAACCATAAGTAGTTAAATTTAACAAGACCTCTCAAAAGATTTTAGACTCGACCAGAGTGTTCCCGAAAGTTCTGTTTTGAGACCAACTCTATTTTGGTCTGTTTCTGCTCGAACCGAAAAGGTAACTTCTCAGAGATGTAAAGTTGGTATTTTTACTGATGATGTCGTCCTCTCTGCCTCTAATATCAAGACTATAGAGACCCCTGCTATGGCTCTACGATTCTTAAAGAAGTATAGTAAATTACACAAATCAAAAAATTAAATTAATTTAATGTTAAAGTTGAGAAACATATATCCCACATACAGACTTATTAGCACCTGCACATAAACATTTTTCTGTTGTTCAATAAATTAAAACTAATTCCAAACCAAATTTATATAAGATATTTTGTTCTATATCACAGTGACAATATGTATTCTTTGTAAAAAAGAGATGATACGTTCATAACAGTGCTTCTACAGATAAGGTGTCCATACATTTACAAGTTGAAAACAAATGGTGGTATCGGGAGTAAAACTCTCCCCTAGATTTCTGGTTATTTATTGGCCAGGACTGGTTACTTATTGGTTATTTATAAATAGTTAAATTTAACAAGACCTCTGAAGAGATTTAGATTTCTGGTTATTTATTGGCCAGAACCATAAATAGTTAAATTTAACAAGACCTCTGAAAAGATTTTAGGCTCGACCAGAGTGTTCCCGGAAGTTCTGTTTTGAGACCAACTCTATTTTGGTCTGTTTCTGCTCGAACCGAAAAGGTAACTTCTCAGAGATGTAAAGTTGGTATTTTTATTGATGATGTCGTCCTCTCTGCCTCTAATATCAAGACTATAGAAACCCCTGCTATGGCTCGACGATTTTTAAAGAAATATAGTAAGTTACACAAATCAGAAAATTAAATTCATGTTAACGTTGAGATAAATATATCCCACATACGGAATTATTAGTACCTGCACATAAACATTCTTCTGTTATTCAATAAATTAAAACCAATTCCTAATCCAGATTAATATAAGCTATTTTGATCTATATCGCTGTGACAATATGTATTCTTTGTCAGAAAGAGATAATACGTTCATAGCAGTGCTTCTACAAATACAATGCCCATACATAAACAAGTTGAAAACTTATGGTGGTATCAGTAGTAAATCTCTCCCATAGATTTCTGGTTATTTATTGGAAAGAAGTAGTTATTTATTGGTTATTTATAAATAGTTTTATTTAACAAGACCTCTGAAGAGATTTAGATTTCTGGTTATTCTTTTGCCAGAAATATAAATAGTTAAATTAAACAAAACCTCTAAAGAAGTTTTGGGTTCAACCAGAGTGTTCCCGAATGTTCTGTTTTGCGACCAACTCTATTAGTTAGAATTAACAATAGATTTCTAGTTATTTATTTTACTAGATTTAGATTTCTAGTTATTTATTGGCCAGAACTATAAATAGTTAAATTTAACAAGACCTGTGAAAAGATTTTAGGCTCGACCAGAGTGTTCCCGAAAGTTCTGTTGTGGAACCAACTCTATTTTGTCTATTTTTGCTGGAACCGGAAAGGTAACTTCTCAGAGATGTAAAGTTGGTATTTTTGCTGATGATGCCGTCCTCTCTGCCTCTGATATCAAGACTATAGAGACCCCTGCTATGGCTCGACGATTCTTAAAGAAATATAGTAAGTTACACAAATCAGAAAATTAAATTAATTTAATGTTAATGTTGAGAAAAATATATCTCACATACGAAATTATTAGTACCTGCACATAAACATTCTTCTGTTGTTCAATAAATTAAAACCAATTCCTAATCCAGATTAACATAAGCTATTTTGTTCTATATCACAGAAACAATATGTATTCTTAGTAAGAAACAGATGATACGTTCATAATAGTGCTTCTACAAATACGATGTCCATACTTTTACAAGTTGAAAACAGATGGTGGTATCGGGAGTAAAACTCTCCCCCTAGATTTCTGGTTATTTATTGGCCAGGATTGTTTATTTATTGGTTATTTATAAATGGTTTTATTTAACAAGACCTCTGAAGAGATTTAGATTTTTAGTTATTTATTGGCCAGGACTGGTTGTTTATTGGTTATTCATAAATAGTTTTATTTAACATGACTTCTGAAGAGATTTAGATTTCTGGTTATTTATTTGCCAGAACTATAAATAGTTAAATTTAACAAGACCTCTAAAGAAGTTTGGGGTTCAACCAGAGTGTTCCCGAATGTTCTGTTTTGCGACCAACTCTATTAGTTAAATTTAGCAAGACCTCTGAAGAGATTTAGATTTCTGATTATTTATTCACCAGAACTATAAATAGTTAAATTTAACAAGACCTCTGAAAAGATTTTAGGCTCAATCAGAGTGTTCCCGAATCAGAGTGTTCCCCAGTGAAGTTCTGTTTTGGGTCCAACTCTATTTTGTCTATTTCTGCTAGAACCGGAAATGTGACTTCTCAGACATGTAAAGTTGGTATTTTTCTGATGATGTCATCTTCTCTGCCTCTGATATCAAGACTATGGAGACCCCTGCTATGGCTCGAAGATTCTTAAAGAAGTGTCCGCAGGGATCGCATCATATATAAAACCATACTCAGAAGGGATTCACATGGTGCAGTTAAATAAAACAACTAGATCTAGACACATGCATTTATTTAAGATAGTATAATGAATGACGTAGAGCACTGGATATCAAACTGAACTAACGTTACAGAAGTTTAAAATACAGAAAGCACATACACGTGACATAAACAAACATCAGAACCTTCGATTCAACCGAGCTACCTGCCACTGTCACACTGACTCTTATACAGGCAGATAACATATACATACATTACAGATATTTGCATATTTAAAAAGATACTGTGTTGCCACAAATAAAAATACGATAATTATAAAACTTTACTCATAACAAATATCCATACATATCAATGAATTCATGTTACAATAATATGGGAAAATACATTACAGAATTTATAATATATACAAGACACTATTTACAAAGACTGAAAATTACGTCGACGGCCTTAATCAGAAATGATGTATATGACGTTAATCTTCGGCGAATCAAAACGAGGCAATGACTTTAGTTGTTATTGCGTAATCACCACAAGACTATTGAAGACAATATTAACCTCATCTTTAATGATAAACGTCAATATCTCTTTTTCTGATTATATCTTAATAACTAAACAGTTTAATATGATGGGTGCCGAGAAGGAAATGATAATTCAACTTTCGTTTTACAACTAAACGTTTAACAACTTAGTGATAATCAAAAGTGAAGTCATTCATCTTATTGTACTTTTTATCATTGTCTCATTTTACTTGTATCTTCTCATTAAAGAAATTCTTAATTTCGCATTACCATTTGTAAGTACTACAAAAATTTTATGGTTGTTTATGCTGTTCAGTATTTGTGTTTATGAGTAAACATTAATTGATAATATACCATTTCTTTTTCCTTGAGCAATATTTATTCAGAGATTTCTTCTGAGGAGTATGAAAGTTTATGACCGGACACTGGGTTCTACAATAACAACACTTAATTTAAAATGGTCAATATCTGAATTCTGGTGTCTATTGAAAGTAAAATAGCGATTAGTATCATAACATTCTCTGCCTGGGCTGTTACCATTTATAACGATCTATATTTTGTCTGGAAATTGACTTCTCTGCATATATCTTAATGATAACTAAACAGTTTAATATGATGAGTGCAGAGAAGGAAACGATAATTCAACTTTCCTTTATTCAACTAAACTTTTAACAACTTAGTGATAATCAAAACTGAAGACATTCATAATATTGTACTTTTCCTAAATGTATCATTTTACTTGTATCCTCTCATTAAAAAAATTCTTGCTTTCGCATCCCCTTTTGTAAGTAACATCAAAATGTTTATGTTCTTTATACTTTTTAGTACATGTTTATGGGTAAACAGTAATTAATGATGTACCATTTGTTTTTCCTTAAGTAATATTCAGAGATTTTTTCGGGTGAGTATGACAACTTAATGAATGGACATTGGGTTCTACAATAACAATACTGTATTAAAGAGGGGCAATATCGGAATTCTGGTGTCTATTGAAAGTAAAATAGCCATTAGTGTCAGAAATATCTCTGTCTGGGCTGTTGCCATTTATAACTTCAATATTTTGGCTCGAAATTGGCTTTTTGGCATATATCTTAATGATAATTAAACAGTTTAATATGATGGGTGCGATAATTCAACTTTCCTTTGCACAACTAAATTTTTAACAATTTAGTGATAATCAAAACTGAAGTCATTCTTATTATTGTACTTTTCCTCAATGTATCATTTTACTTGTATCATCTCATTAAAAAACATTCTTGCTTTCGCATTACCTTTTGTAAGTACTACCAAAATTTTATGTTCGTTTATGCTGTTTAGTATTTATGTTTATGGTTAAACAGTAATTTATAATATACCATTTCTTTTCCTTGGGTAATATTTATTCAGAGATTTCTTCGGAGGAATATGAAAATTTATGATCAGACACTGGGATCTACGATAACAACATTTAATAAAAGGGGGTCAATATCTAAATTCTGGTATCTATTGAAAGTAAAATAGCCATTAGTATAAGAAAAGTCTCTGACTGGGCTGTTGCCATTTATAACGATCTATATTTTGGATGGAAATTGCCTTTTCTGCATATATCTTAAAGATAACTAAACAGTTTAATATGATGGGTGCAGAGTAGGAAATGATAATGAAGTCATTCATCCTATTGTACTTTTCATCAATGTATTATTTTACTTGTATCCTCTCATTAAAAAAATTCTTGCTTTCGCATCACCTCTTGTAAATATCATCAAAATGTTTATGTTCTTTATGCTTTTTAGCATAAGCTTAAGGGTAAACAGTAATTTATAATACACCATTTCTTTTTCCTTAAGTAATATTTATTCAGAGATTCCGTTGCTATATATATGTTATGAAAATGGTACCATGGAACAAAAGG
Source organism: Pardosa pseudoannulata (assembly GCA_032207245.1). Classification (NCBI taxonomy): domain Eukaryota; kingdom Metazoa; phylum Arthropoda; class Arachnida; order Araneae; family Lycosidae; genus Pardosa; species Pardosa pseudoannulata. The sequence continues at coordinate 80,756,329 of CM063500.1, read as the reverse complement.
TTTAGAACACAAAGTTTACAGAACTCTGTGACAATCGAAAACAAAGTCAATCATTCCATTGATACTTGTCATCAATGTATCATTTTTCTTGTATCATTTCAATACAATAAATTATTGCTTCCACGTCACCATTCTAAGTTTTATCTACATTTTAATGTTTCTTTAATTTGATTATTATTTAAGGTTGTGTCTAATCAGTGATAAGTCAGTTTTCCTTAATTAATATTCATTAAGAGGTTCCGTTGTAATGTATATGTTAAGAAAAGGATTTCTTGGTACAAGTTTAAGGACTACTGGTCTAATACTTTATGAAAAGCATTATAACACTTGCATACGATTTAATATGCAAAGTCAAATTATTTTACGATAGGAGAATACAAAAATAAATCGATAAAATTGCTGATTATATCATTTTTAAACGTCATAATTTATCTGAAATTAAGGTAACCCACAAGTGCTGTTTACAAACACAACATCACGTAGCTATGTTCATCACTAACGAAAGCTGAGTGCAAGCGGCTAGTTTTCTAATAAGATCCATAACCATTTCACTAAATTCGTCCTATTTGCTTCGTCGAGATCTTGTTTGTGTCCTTAACGGTAGATATGAAATAGTATGAGCCGCGAATATTGATCGCAAGCACGTGGCATTAATTTTCCGCTGATGGGAGCAATAAAAAGGAAATTTCTCCCTTTGAGCTATTTTCATCTCATTCATTATTTTCATTCTTTATCTGACTCTTTTTAGCCGTTATATATAGCAGGAGGATAAATCAAAACATGTATTGAAACTATAAATAAATGAATGAGAATTTGTAGGCTAAAATAATATATTTAAAGATGAGAATATATTAGAAAAGTATATGACACAGAGCTATTATTTGAAATTAAATAATATTCAAATAGTTAAGGATAATAAAATGTACTTTTATTTTAAATATAAATAATAATAACATAGAATTTGGCAACAAAACAAACCAGAGAAACGCAGATCACAATGCTTTATTATTTTCAATTCAGGTGAGTAATTTCATTTGCTTGTATTGTGAGTTAAATTTTATGCAGTTTTTTTTAAATGTACGTTATGTGTTCAAGGAAGACAAACCTTACTATTTACCTACTACCAAAAGTACCGTTTCATTAGGTAGTGATTTTGATTTACACATATCCTACCTGGGGTAAAAATCCTCATTTCGATAAAGTCATATTGAATTAAACAATGATCAGGTACAGAAATGTAATAAAATAACAGTTTCATAAAATAGAAACACACCAATGTATTGTTTAAGTTTTAACAGTAAACATATATAATTGGGTAATAAACATGTTTCGATTCAGCGCAAACGTCACAATGTTAACATAATTCTGCAAGATGATAGCCCAATTTTTTAATTTATATCCTTTTATCAATTTTAATTTGCAAAACATTTGTTTCATTTTGAACTGAGTTCGATTTCAGACTCGAATTTTATTTCCATCGTTATCGTTATCATATCAAAAAATATTTAACACTATCATATAGCCCGTCATATGACGAGATCAGTAAAATTTTTAATTCTCCAGAATTCTAAAGTACCCTATGAGGCTGGTAAAAAAATTGTTCGTTTTTTGGATGAGAATTATGTGGTACACCCTCAATAAGGCGATTTCATGCAGCAATACACATCTCAACTTACGGTGATTTTGGCTTTAATTTCAAAAGGAAGGGCAACTTATTGGTTGACTATTGGCTATCGTAAACATGAAAATGAATTGGAAGGGCATTAAAGCCGTTCATGACGTTGCATGAAATCATTCTATAATTTGTTTATCTTCATACTCCGATAATGTGAATGCAGTTTAGAATCATGTTCAATTCACTTAGAAAGATAATTCAATGTTTTTTTAGCTACGGGGCAATTATCATTCAGTTCTTCCCGATTTTTTTATCACAGTACTTATTAGAAATAAAGGAATGAAACTATCCTTTCCACTACAACTTGGAGGTAGATAGAACTAGTTGTTAATGCCGGATATAAAATTGTCATTGCAACAAAAATTAATCAAAGATTAAATTTAAAATTATCACACATGAACCAAATCTATTATTTAAGCCAAATATAAAAGAAAATTATTTACATCATATCTAAGTTCAGTGATAAAACGTATGAAAATAATGCAGACGATATTTAAATAATTTAAAATAAGAAATGATTAAAGGCGATGGTTAAAGAAATGACGTCATAATACTAGGAAAAAATGTTATTTTTACCTTATTGTTATGTGACAAATTTTATAAATTTAATCTCCTACTCTTAACCAAGAAAAATAGGGCATGAAATGATGGCATTAAATGTTAGTAAACGTTGGAAGTGGGGGATTTCGAACCATACTAATCCTAACACATCAAGAATCCAATATGGATGCCTTTATCCATTCTAGGTACAACAGCTACAAAAATTCGAGAATAGGCGGACAGATAATTTATGCTATTATTATATAGGAGATTTATGTTTCGTGAGCAATATTTTTACTCGTTGTTAGTATATTTTACCGCAATTTTATATACTAAGCTAAACTTCTAGGAGCAACAGCCCCTAGGATGCTTAGGTCTACAATACCAATCTTCGTTTCGTAGATCAACGGCTCTGGGGTGCAAAGCATATGCTCTGGTTAGGTGGTCAATCTTACGAGGAACCTCCAATGTTTAATTCCCCAGCTTGCTTGGTCCTCAGTTTGTATACCTACTGAAGGGAAGAAAGGCTGAGTTAACCTTACACAGCCCGATGACCTAACCTCTTACCTGTGTAGTGAGAACTCCAAGTTCTCCCTCAGTGCCATAGGGCTTCAAATATTTTTCCTTTCAATTAAGGGCAAAAATTATTTAAAATATCATTCCATCGCTACCAGTGTAATCATTTGAAAAAGTATATAAAACAGTTTTTTCTTTGGTCAATACCTTATTTTTTCCTTTGAATGATTTAGCAAAAATTTTGAACCTATTCTATTAGTCCATGCCAGTATGAGTCGACAAAAATCTAAAAATACAATTCGTTTGTTTTTATACGTTGTATATATATATATATATATATATATATATATATATATATATATATATATATATATATATATATATATATATATATATATATATATATATATATATATATATATAATATATATATATATATATATATATATATATATATATATATATATATATATATATATATATATATATATATATATTATATATATATATATATATATATATATATATATAATATATATATATATATATATATATATATATATATTATATATATATATATATATATATATATATATATATAATATATATATATATATATATATATATATATTATATGTATATATATATATATGTATAATATATATATATGTATATATATATATATATATATATATATATATATATATATATATATATATATAATATATATATATATGTATATATATATATATGTATAATATATATATTATGTATATATATATGTATATATATATATATATATGTATATATATATATATATGCATATATATATATATATATATGTATATATGTATATATATGTATGTATATATATATGTATTATATGTATATATATATGTATATATATATGTATATATATGTATATATATATATGTATATATATATATATATATATATATATATGTATATATATATATATATATATATTATATATATGTATATATATGTATATATATATATTATATATATATATATGTATATATATATATAGTATATATATATATATATATATATATATATATGTATATGTATATATATATATATATATATATATATATATATATATATATATTTATATATATATATATATATATATATATGTATATATATATATATATATATATATATATATATATATATATATTATGTATATATATATATTTATATAAATATATATTATATATATATATATACATATTATATATTATATCAAAACTGTAAGGTCTCATTTTTCCTTAAATGGGGCTAACTGTCATTTTTCATTCCTCTTTTTAACCCCTAACCTAAATTGACCACTGGGACCCTTTTAAGCCCTCAGTGAAGGGGCCTGTCCAATTATAATCCTACATGGCCCTAGTAGATGTTACGTGTCTTGTAAATAAAACTTCATGATAGCTGACCCTTCAGTTTGTCCTGGCTACTTCTGTAATGCGACGAAATTCTCGATGACTGGTAGTAGTCTAGCCATAAAAATGATACCGTTTCAGCTAAAAACCTTTTATTAAGATAACGTTGAAGGACGGGTTTCCACTTCATGATAGGGACAGGAAAAACTGAAGGGTCAGCTAACATGAAGTTCTATGTACAAGACACGTAACATCTGCGTCAACATCTGTGGGAAAATATCTTTAGAAAAATCTGTCTCCGACAGCGTGTATCTCCTTTTTATTTGGAAATTTCCTAAATTGTCCGCTAGGGCCATGTAGGATTATAATTGGACAGGCCCCTTCACAGGATATTGTAAGGAAGATTTTCAGAGGTTTTCAAAATTTAAATCAAGGGCTAAAAATTCCCGCGTCATTTTGCATTCCCCTTTTTAACCCCTAATCTAAACTGACCACTGGTGCTACAGTTTACGCCCTCAGTGAAGGGGCCTGTCCAATTATAATCCTACATGGCCCTAAAGGACAATTTAGGAAATTTCCAAATAAAAATCAGATACATGCTGTCGGAGACAGATTTTCTAGAGATATTTTCCCACAGATGTTGACCCAGGTGTTACGTATCTTGTACATAGAACTTCGTTATAGCTGACCCTTCAGTTTGTCCTGCTCCTATGATGAAGTGGGAACCCGTCCTTCAACATTATCTTAATAAAGATCTTTAGCTGAAACAGTATCATTTTTACGGCCATGACTGCTATCACGAAGTCCGTCTCATTACACACACACACACACACACACACACACACATGTAAAATGTTTTCAAATAAATCATAAATTGGGCCATTTTGATGGAAAAATATTTTAAAAATACTTGACACCCCCACGATTACAGTCATCACAAACGTATATTAAATTAAAATCGCCTGTACTGAGATTCGATCATGGGATTTCTCGCACAGTTGCGCTGACCACTGTGCGCCACATACGTTGATAATGAAGGGTTTCAAGCGACATAATAATAATCTCAATAAGCGCGCAATTCTAGATTTTTAATTTAAAAAACATTTCCTATTGGATCAAATTGTGAATCTAAACCATTCTCGAATCAACATAATTACATACACAAAATTTCATTAAAATTAGTCCAGCCGTTTAGGTGTTCTATTACAAACACACGGCCAGAAGAATTTTATGTATAAAGATATATATAACATGATGAAAACTATATTGAAATTAATATGCTATTCGTTTGTGAATTAGTTACTTTAATTTCAAAATTGCTTATTATAAGTGCATTATTATAATCAAAATCAAGCTTGAAATTCCAAATAAACATAAACTCTATTTGGAAACCTTATTTGCCCAGAAGAAATGCTGAATGCAAAGCGGTGACTAATTTATATTAAATTAAACAATGATAATGTAGAAAATTATAATAAAATTACTGTGTATAGAAATAGGCACGTAATAAGGTTTTGTTTTAGATTGAACGTTAAGCTCATATAATTGGGTAACAAACGTGTTTCATCTCAAAGAGCCCATTAGCTGAATAGAATCAAGAGCTTAACAAAAAGGGTGAATGACCTTAAAATGTCATTTGCAAATCGTAATGTTATTAATATTAAATTCTAGGTAAAGAATGTTACACAAAGGTGTATTGTCTTATTCGTTAGAAGCAAAGAGTATATTTCCGTTAACACTTGTGTAGGTGTACATGGGACAGGTAAATGATTTAAGGCATTCTGAAACAAAAATGATATTTTACCAGAAACTTTGATTAAGATGATTTATTCAAAGATGTATATGCGTGTGCATGTGTGTGGGTTTGTTTGCATGAGTGTAACGAGTAAAAATTATCTTTATCGATTGATTACATGAAATTATAGCTGAGATTTTTAACATTTTGCGTGCGGACATCTTGCGTGTAGTATCATATATTTTATGTAAGAGCAATATTTATAACCATATGAATGCAGTTAAAAGCTGAATATATTAAAATTTCGAGTTTTAAATGGTTTTCGCCATTTAATTGGCTTTATTTAACACTTCAAATGCGGACAACGTATTTTTACGTTTTTTGCAGTCTGTCACTGGAGCGCGGGTTATGTAAAAATACGTATATAGAAGATTTATGGTGGATACCCGCTAACCACCACAAATCTACTAAATACGTATAATTATATGTATGTGTGACATTACATGAGCGTTGCAAAGCGTTGCTATGCAACGCTTTGCATTTTTTCTTTCTACAAGTTATGATTGTCGAGTTACTCGGTCTTTTGTTGCGTTATTTCGTCTTCAATCGAATTCTTAGCTCCAGAATGTACAAGTCGTGTTTTGTCAATTTGAAGCTTGGTTTTTTTATTGTTGAATACAAAATTGATAAAATGAGCCGTTGTGACAAAGATAGTGATAAAGAAATATGAGCTGACAGATTATCGGACTTTAATTTTAAAAATCGTTTATTTTTGTGATTTCGTAAAAATATTGTTTTTTTTTTGTTAAATAATCATACAGTATATATTAAAGTGTAAAATAAAAAAAGTTTCGTTCATAAAAACAAAGTAGTTTTTGATTTACTGCGATTTTTCTGAATAACTAAACTTTAGCGCGATTCACGAAAAGCTTCCCGCTGCACGTATAAGTTGGCGGTGAAGTATACCCGCATGCCAAGTGTTAATTGTTTGGAAAACCTTGTTACAGCAACGCACTGAGACTCTAAGACCAGCAAAATGGTTAACATCCATTTTTAAATCAGAGTACCGACTGATACACCTTAGACAGAAAAGAGACAAACGTGCATCTGATTTGTGAAAATGCCGTCATAACACATTGAAGGACAGTAGGAACAAGTGAAGTTCGAAAGTAACACTGTATGTTTTTGCAAATTTTAGAACATTAGAAGTATAGTTTTACTATTTCTGCTTAAATAAACTTATTTTTGATTCATTCTGCAGCTTTAAGTGGCGGCTACAACCGTCATGGCGCCAGTGGACTCTAGACACTAAGTAAATAGGACGATGGCTGCTATAACAGCAAAAATTTTAAGGTATCCGTCTACGTTCGAAGAACTTTTTTTTTAAACGTAGAAACTAGTTCATGTTTTTATATTTTTATATTTATTTTTTATATTATCCTACATAATTGCGCTTAAAAAAATTTATTCCTGGAGAAGTTTTTATAAAATTTCTAATAAATGAAGAAAATTTAGTAAAAAAATCGGGGTTTTTTTTTAAAAAAAAAATCTAATTGTTTAATAAATTAAATTATTTCAATACTTTTTGATGCAACACATTTCTTATACACTGAACTAGCGAATCACCTAAAATCTTTGCTTAATTTACATTTGTTAAAAGATTTGTCCCTTCAAAATCATACACATTGAATTTTTAACGAATTTTCATTACCTTTATATATAACTATGAGTGTAACATCATTAAAAATTATCCAAATTTAAAGCTTTTAGGTCATTCACTAGTAAATACTATCAAAAGCATTCATAATAATTTTCAACAAAATATTTTAAAAACTTTTTGAGAAATCACATTTTAAGTTTCAACATTTTATTAAAAATACCGTTCTGAGAAAAAAGCATTTGAAGTTTATAAAAGCAACTTTAACTATTAAAAAATTAAAACACATGTTTAAAATTCCCCACACTTTCTTGCTTCAAAACTTTCAAATTGGCAAGTTGCTAATTATTAAAAATACTAGAAAAAAGTTTAAACTAATCTTCATGAAAATTTAAAAAGTTTTGTCCAAAAAATGCTCTTTAAAAGGCTTTAAATTCTCAACTTCCGGTTCCGAAGTGGTTACTTCCGTTTTGTTTTGACAGCTGGCACTGATGTTTAAACAGCTGTACATTTTCTTTAAATTACCGTAGAGACAAAACAAAAGCAGATTTAGAAGCTTAAAAAATTTTACAATAAAGAAATAAAAAATTATGATTTTGGGCAAAAAATGACGTTTTCAATATAGACGGATACCTTAAAACGTAAATGACAAGTTTAATGAGTCAAATAAGCAATTTCTTGTGTGAAACAGAGTATTTTTGGGACTTT
>CM063500.1:80703092-80735592 GCA_032207245.1 Pardosa pseudoannulata | reverse complement strand
TAATTGATTTTCTATTGGGTTGTTCGGAAAGTAATTTCGTTTTTTCCCTCAGAGGATTTAATTGTATTTTTTTTCACCCAACTTCACATTTAAGCCGTATAATTTTTATATGCTTTGATAGCTCATATAGCAAGGCTTGTGTGTGAAAAATTCCAATTAATTCTACGCAGTAGTTTTTGGTTGGTACCCTCTTAAATATGGAGAGCGATAAGCAGCATTATTGACATATCTTACTGCTTTACTACAGAAATGGTAAAAATGCTGTTCAAGACAGAAAGAAATTGACCGATGTGTATGGAAAAGGTGTGTTGACAGTACGCCAGTGCCAGAACTGGTTCGCTAAATTTCGATCCGGCAATTTTGATGTCGAAGCTGCACCATGTTCGGGAAGTCCGGTGGAAGCTGATAAAGACGCGATAAAGGCATTAGTTGATGCGAACCGGCGAATAACAACACGTGAGATCAGATTGAGGTTAAATTTATCAAATTCAACAGTTTATGACCACTTGAAAGGCCTGGTATTATCCTCGAAGCTCGATGTATGGGTTCCCTATATTCTCACAGAGAGAAATCTGTGTCGCCGCATTGACGTCTGCGATTCGCTTCTCAAACGTCACGAAAATGATCCGTTTTTGAAGCACATCATCACTGGGGACAAAAAATGGGTTATATACAACAACGTCAAACGCAAGAGGTCATGGAGTAAAAAAGATGGACCGGCTCAAACCATTTCCAAAGTCGATATTCACCAAAAAAAGGTGATGCTGTCTGTTTGGTGGGATTTTAAAGGAATCGTTGTTTTTAAGCTTTTACCGGATAACACAACGATTAATTCGGAAGTCTACTGTCATCAGCTGGACAAAATGAATGATGAACTTCAACAGAAAAGGTCAGAACTAATCAACAGGAAAGGTGTACTGTTTCACCAAGACAACGCGAAACCTCACAGAAGTTTGGTCACTCACCAAAAGCTTTTACAGCTTAAATGGGATACAATACCACACCCACCAAATTCTCCAGACCAGGCACCATCGGATTATTATTTGTTTCGGTCATTCCAAAAATTTTTAGACGGTAAAACCTGCACCTCAAATGAGGAGGTCAAAAACCACCTCGATCAGTTTTTTGCCAGCAAAGACCAAAAATTTTATGAGCGTGGAATTATGCTACTACCAGAAAGATGGCAAAAGGTGTTGGACCAGAATGGCCAATATATAATTTAATAAAATATTTATTCATTATACGAAAACTGTCTTTCATGTTCCCCAAAAAAAACGAAATGACTTTCCGAACAACCCAATAATAACTTATTTGTTTAGCATTTATTGATATTTAGTCAGTCTGGGTTCTAATGATTTTTGTAACAGATTCTGACAACATAAAAATGTGATATATTTTCTTTTTCAATTTGTTTTCACACAAAAAGTAATTTTTTGTTGGAGAGGCTTCAAACTCAAAAGAATAAATATATAGAGTCTATATGTCTCACATTCCTCATTTAGAGTTACAATTGAGTATAACAGGCCAAATAACGAACATAAGTTAACAAAAATTACAGAGGGTTTTATTTAAGAAAAAAAAGATTTGATTGGAACAAATGAAAAAATAATTTTAAAGATTTACCCGAATTTCTGTGCTATAATTGCAGAATATAGGACCATATTCTTCAAATGGAAGTAGTTCAACTTGTTCAATTCCATCGCAAATGCCCGGTTGATTCGCCGTATCCACCAACCAAATTTTTGACTATTAAAACAGAAATAAAAAAACAAAAAGATTTACACACATAGTATAAAAAGTACAGTATAAATGTATGAGGCTTGTTAGAGGCGCCTATCGATATTTGTCTAATGAATTAATAAGAAGCGACTTTTATATGTTAACTTTTAAAGAATCTTATATTAAAGCTTCAAAAACTTTTACAATAGCCTTAATATCCTTCCAAATGAAATAATAGCTGAACTCATGAAGAATACACGGATTACTTATGTGATTGTGAAACTTTTTCATCTTATTAACCCCTTCCGGTAAAATGACGAGTCCAGCTCGTCATTAGTTTTTCATTCCATACCGCACAATGACGAGCTACACTCGTCATGCGATTAAAGTTACTGTTAAATATGATAATTAATTTAGTTTAAAATTTCTAGTGTACTGAATTTGGCAACACTTTTATCACTTGTGAAAATCACAAGTCACTATTGCATATTGTTTACTTAAAATTTCTTGGTACAAGTCATTGCCAAATGAATGAGTCAGAATAAAAGAAAACCTACTAAGAAAGGCCGTGTGTGTTACAAGAATCAAATTAAAAGTGAGACTACTTGGCGGTGTAAACAATTAAAAATTCCTTTGCACTTTGTTTTGAAAAGTACCACTAGCTTGAAGACTATTATCTGTATACCTTATTAATGTTTTGCTTTGATATTTTCTTAATTTTACTGTTTCTGATATTATTTAACACTATGTAAAAAGTGGATTTTAATTAAGAATATGTAAGAATTGTAAAATGAAACAAGTTTTTTAAATAAAAATTAAATGGTTATTTCATGCACAGTTTTTCATTATTAAATCATACTGGAAGGGGTTAAAAGCCTGACTACACATTAACCTGAACCAAAATGAATGGGTTATAAGTTTTTAGTTAACACCCGAAGAATCCGAGCAATCTGTGTCGAGAAAAGAAATACTAAAAGGAATCTGCTACATTTTCAACAGGTAAAGGCTGTCATGTGTTAACCGCTTTTAATTTTAGGATAAATAAAGATTAATGGTGAAATATCCTTATGTTGGTTCAAAGCAGACTATATCGGGAATTTTCTACTAATAATTTAAAATTAAAAATATCTCACTGTTTTTAAAAATTAAATAAGGGTTTACCCAGGAAAAGTTTTACTACCAGACTATGATATAATAGACCAACTAAATCTAAGCGTACCCATGCCACAGTGTGTTGTTGACAATAATAATATTACCATTTTTACTCCCTTTAGCTCTTATTACTTCATCCCTCCCTCTTATGTTATATGTTGTATGTAATGTGTTATAATAAAAAGTAATAAAATAAATAAAAATGTGTTAAACATTTTTTAAATAAATAAAAAATATATATGTGTCATTTTTATTATATGGAGCAGACAGTGTTCCGAGCTATGTTTATTCTATCTCATAAGACTTCAATTAGTGTATCGAACCGTACCTTCTAATGATATTTTTCCTTTTCAGGATATTAATAATATTGTTACGAACTTCAAAGCTGGGTTCGAGGATTGAATGGACTTTAAAAACTACAGCACGAAAACAATCCCTTATTAGCATTCAGTTGGATCGTGCTTACTCTGTAAACCGAGAGATCCACTTAACGACTCTCTCTGTTTGGGACTCTGACTGCCTTAAATAGGCCCGAAGAAACTGCTAGAATATTCCAGAAACCGGAACCGGAAGTTGTCACATAACGCCACACTAGGCAATATTTGGCGACATTTGGCGATAATTGGCGACGAATTTAAAGACAAAAAATAGGTTGCCAAAACTGTCGCCAACGAGCCGGTCAGAGTCCCATGTTAAATTTACGGTTCACTAAACAAATTTGTAACAATATGTTTATATGGTTACAGATACAAGAATTATTTCCAGCCCTACGATTACTGTGCCAACTTCATCACGACCGACATCTTAAAATTTACTCCTTCTCAAAATTTCTATTCCGAATTGTACTCACAGATTTCACCTTGCTAACGTTTTTATCTTTCGGATCTGGGATTAGGAGTTCCAAATGCCCACTTTTTAATATCGGGAAAGATTTACACACATAGTAGAATTAATCACCATCAATCCAATCACAAAAAGTGAATGAAATTTTCAACAAGAAAATAATACATATGTTTTGAAACACAACTGATTCCGTTTAGGATTCCTTTTACTAAGGAAAAATGCAGTGATTTCTTGTGCGATTGTGAAAACTTTTAACGGGTTAAAGGCCTGATCACACAAACTAAAATATATTGCTTCAAATTTTTTCACTATTACTCTCAAAATAAGGTCTTATAACAGGACAATATATGAATTTCGAAAAAGCTCCATATTCCATTTGGGATTTCTTTATCCCATAAATAATACGTGGATTCCGTTTGTGATTATGAACATTATTCATCTGATTAAAGGTCTGATCACATGAGCCAAAATAAATCGTATGAAATTTATTATACGCAAAATATGGTCTTAAAAACAAGATAATATGTACGTTTTGAAAAAGCTGCATATTCCATTTTGGATTTCTTTATCCCATGAAGAATACTCAGATTTTTTATGTGATTGTGAAAATTTCATGTGATTAAAGGCCTGATTACCCATGAAGAATCCTCTGATCACACGAACCAATATAAACCATTTGAAGTTTTTCACTATTACACGGAAAATAAGGTCTTCTAACAGGACAATATGTACTTTTTGAAAAAGTTGCATATTACATTTGGGATTTCTTTATCCCATGAAGAATATGTGGATACCTTATGTGATTGTGAAAATTCTTCATCTGATTAAAGGTATGATCACATGAACCAATATAAATCATTTGAAGTTTTTCACTATTACACGGAAAATAAGGTCTTCTAACAGGAAAATATGTACTTTTTGAAAAAGCTGCATATTACATTTGGAATTTCTTTATCCCATGAAGAATAAGCGGATTCCTTATGTGATTGTGAAAATTCTTCATCTGATTAAAGGTCTAATCACATGAACCAAAATAAACCTTTTAAATATTTTTAACAATTACACGCAAAATAAAGTCTTATAACAGGACAATATCTACGTTTTGAAAATGCTGCCTATTCCATTTCGGATTTTATTATCCTATGAAGAATACGTGGATTCCATATGTGATTATGAATATTCTTCATCTGATTAAAGGTCTGATCACATGAACCAAAATAAATCATTTGAAATTTCTTCACTATTACACGGAAAATAAGGTCTTCTTACAGGACAATATGTACTTTTTGAAAAAGCTACATATTACATTTGGGATTTCTTTATCCCATGAAGAATACGTGGATTCCTTATGTGATTATGAATATTCTTCATCTAATTAAAGGTCTAATCACATAAACCAAAATAAATCATTTGAAATTTCTTCACTATTACACGCAAAATAAGGTCTTATAACAGGTGAACATGTACGTTTTGAAAAGGCCGCAGATTCCATTTGTAATTTCTTTACCCCATGAAGAATACTCAGATTTTTTATGTGATTGTGAAAATTTCATGTGATTAAAGGCCTGATTACACATTAATATGAACCAAAATGAATCGGTTATAAGTTTTTCGTTAACACCCGAAGAACCCAATCAATGTATGTCGGGAAAAGTAATACTACACTGAATATGTTACTTTATCAACAAGTGAACGCTGACTTGTGATAATTGCTTTTAATTGTATAATAAATAAATATTAATAGTGAAATGTCCTTACTTGTGTTAAAAGTGGAAGATATCAAAATTTTTTTACAAATAATTTTAAAATGAAATATTCTTATTGTTTTTAAAAAGTTAAGTCATGGTTAAATCAGGAGAATTTTTTATTTGATCGCGTGATAAAATTTATTTTAAAAAATATCAAAAATTAATCACGCCAAGGAGTAAAATATGAAATCAGAAAAAATGAACTAAAGTATAAATTACGTATAAACTTGAGGCAAGATAGAAAGCATTTAATTAGTAATAACTGTCGTGACTTTCAAGATATAACAAAAGTAATGACATCAAAATGTGCAGACACGTTTACAGTTTAAACGTTTACAGTAAGAAATTTTTATAATTCAAAATTTCTTAAAATTTAACCAAGGCATAAAAATCTTAGTTAAATCCTTAAAGCACTTCAATTTAAAAATAAAAATAAAATAAATCTCTCATACCTTCTCTTTTAGCATGTCAAAGCAAGTCTTAAAATTGTGCATACTGCTTCCTGAAAAGTCAATAAAAGAGATTTTCCATTTAGCATTAAATTTCTGAAATACAATTAAGATAGGCAATAAAATATTCTATACCACTGAATATAAGCATAAAATACTACTTCTCGGATATCAGCTCAGGTTAAAATTATTAAAACTAAATTTAAACATTACTCTTTTAAAAGTTTTAAGTAAATGTCTCACTTTTTTATTACCGAATTTATTTTGTTTAAAAACTCTAAGAAATTAAAGCAAAGAAACGTCCTGCTTTGCAATACAGTTCAGTTTTAGTATAGCGTATTCACAAATTTGCAACATGAATGCAATTTTGTTACCCAACACTAAACCTCGAAGGAGAGAGTCTTTTTTGTTTATCACTGCATGGTTTGCTTATCCAGTAGCTGACTGATAGGAAAATGTCTTTTATGTCTGGATAATATAACCTATTTATAAGTTCACAGGATCCTAATCATAATCACGAGGTGTATACAAAATTTACGGACCAGGATAGATTGCTGACTGCGAGGTTTGCGTACGGAAAAGGATACAGAATCAATAAAAGAATACTCACACCCTCCCTTCTAAAGATTCACCTAAAGAGATAGATTATTTTCAGAATGATACCACCAACCGAAATGCATGTAGACGTCAAAATATAGAATTTTCAAGTTGTTAAGTGTTATCTCCCTATAGATTTGGTTTGCATGCTCATATTAATGTTTTACCTGAAGAGAACTAGGAATACTGTATTCATTACATTCCACCATTCGTGTAATGGTAAAAAGTACAACAATCCCCTCTTTTTTTACCTCTAAAATAAGATTTTGTTTTTCTTCTTCTAGGGAATTATGGTCTAGAACAGGACACGGTCGTGCTAATAAGTTGTTATCATCTTGATCTATGGGTCTCTAAAGCTCTCCAATTTGTTACACAAACTGTACCAATAAAATTTTGTGGTTAGAGATCGTTAATGAAGATTAGTATTTGTTTACTGATTCCCTTCCCTAATTTGCTAAATCCTATTTTCTTTTCAGATGCAAAATAAGTAATTTAACCAGCAAGCAAACGCACTGTAACAGCAAAAACTGTCATATAACTTACAGGCTATTGTTTTCCTGCTCTTTCTAGGTTACATAATTTCATACCTCGTTAAGTTGTTAGTAATTTTTATATCATCAATTTTGCTTACATCTAAACTTTGCTTCTAAACCAAGTGCTGAAAAATCACACCGCTTTCACAGTATTCCTTTCAATCAAATCAAAATAAATGTAAGCGTATTGATATGTTTCTCACAAATTGTGATAATTTTCAATAAAATATCTAAGGGCGTCAGAATTTTGCTTACATCCATATTTTGCTTCTAAACCAAGTGCTGGCAAAACACACCGCTTTCAAAATATTCTTTTCAATCAAATCAAAATAATAATAAATGTATGATAATATTTTTCAGAAATCGTTATAATATTCAATAAAGTATCTATGGGCGTCAGAATTTTGCTTACATCCAAATTTTGCTTCTAAACCAAATGCTGACACAGCACGCCTCTTTCAAAATTTTCTTTTCAATTAAAATAAAATAAACGTAAGTTTATTGTGTAATATATCTCAGAAATTGCTATAATATTCAATAAAATAGGATTTATATGTGATAGATTATGTAAACTTGTATGAAATGTTAAAATGAGAATCAATAACTGAATGTTTTTATGCGTTGTACAATTTACTAAAAGTGCCCTTAGATATGTGTATGAATTTCACTCACCAATTATACCTTAGTTAACTTCTTTCTGTTTTACCTGGTACTCCTGGTCTTACCTCTATAGATCTTTTCTTTACATATTTGGATAAATTAACACGACTATGAAGGGTCCCTTGTAGGTAAATAGCAGATTGGTAACTGCTAAGGGTTACTATCGTGACAGCTGATTTTTCAGTAGAACAGTATAATTTTGAATGATTAGAATTGGAAGTGCCCTTAGACATGTGTGCTAGTTTCACACACCCCATTATACCTGAGTTAACTTCTTTATGTTTTACCTGGTAGTCCTGGGCTTACCTGAATAGACCTTTTCCTTACCGAATTTGGATAAATTAACACGTCTATGAAGGTTCTCTTGTAGGTAAGTAGCAGATTGGTAACTGCTATGGGTTACTATCGTGGTAGATGATTTTTCAGTAGTACAGTACAATCTTGAATGATTTGAATTAAAACACACATAACTCCTTTATAACGCGTGCTCGCTTATGGGATGAAAATTAGCTAGTCTAGGGAAAATTTTAATTACATATAGGATTCCTAAAACACTTTTTAGTTCCTCCACTATGAACAGACCTGATGTACAACCAATGACAATTGGAGATTACAGCTTTGAAAATGTTGGGCAGTACAAATATCTAGGCTCAATTATAACAAAAAATAATGATATTGAAATTGAAATTAGGAACAGATTAAATATGGCAAATACATGTTATTACGGACTGAGAAATCACTTTAAATCAAAACACTTAGGCATAAAAACCAAAATTAATCTTTATAAAACTTTAATAAAGCCAATAATTATGTATGGAAATGAGTGTTGTACTATGAACAAATCTGAGGAAAATAAACTATTAATATTTGAAAAAAAAATACTAAGAAAAATATTTGGAGCTGTTAAAGAAAATAATGTATGGATAATCCGTTATAATCATGAACTATACTCTAAATTCGAACAACCAAATATTGTGAAAACTATAAAGATCTATCAATTAAGGTGGTTGGGACACATTTATAGATACAATGATTTAAACCCAACAAAAAAAGTTACATTTCAAAAAGTTGAAGCAAAAAAGGAAAAGAGGTAGACCAAACACCAGGCGGATTGATTTGGTTGAGAAAACGCTGCATGAATCAACCAATGGAGAACTGTAGTGGCTGATGGTTCCAGATGGAAAAAGCTTTTAGAGACAGACTTGGCCTATAGATGGTTTTAGTGCTACAGAAGAAGAAGATTAATAGACTTATAAACAAAATAGAAAAGGGACAAAAATCACCGCAATGGCAAAGATGGAATTCTGTACAATCTCGGACTCCGCTTTCACTTTGTTTTCTCTTTCTTCCCTCCGGTAATGTGACAAACCATGCTGCAATAAACACCATAGAAAAGAAGAAACTAAACACTGGAGACGACATTATGGTCCACTAACTATCTTCTCGGAATATATTACGTTTATATAGCTTTAGACACTAGAAAATATTTATTCATTCAATTAGGTCTATTTCAATAGAGTGACACCTTTTTTCATTGACAGATACTGGATGTGTTACCAGTGGTAAGATACAATGAAAGGTAAATAATTTTATAAAATAAATATTTTTTTTTCCTCAACTGTATTTAATATCTTCTTTCATATGTCATATGATAAATATGATAAATACTTCCTCTTACGAAGGTGATAATAATAAATTTTCACACAGCAGAATATATTTCCTCCTTTTGAAAAGTAAATACTACACGTTAGAATGTTCCAGGAAAAAAACCATGTTGAAATAAACGTTTGCCTTCCCATTGTCCAAACAAGTAACACAATCACATTATATTTCTTTGATGGAAGAACTGCTCAAAATATGTGCATACAACGCCATCGGTGTAATAAAACTACTTTAGTTTGAAAAGTTATTAAGTTATAAAAGTTATAAAAAATATTCTTGTTGAAGTTGTCAAACACACAGAAATATTATTGTCATATCGTTTTCTTCCGTAAAGCTCTATTTTTATGATAATCTGTCTTTGAGCCACGGTTGCTCAGTCAGCAAAGTAAGCAACTTCATATCGGGATCGATATTTTTTGTGTTTGATCGACAAACTGGAATGTTTCTTTAAATAACCTAAAGTAATAACTGAAACTTTTAAGTCGGCATATGATTGTATCAACCGAAAGAAACTTTTTGAGTCAATGGGCGAATTTGGTATCCCGCCGAAACTCATCAATCTTGTCAAGATGACCTTGCGAAGTGTTAAATGTAGAATTAAAATAATGCCTGATGTTTCTGAAGTCTTCTACACTGAAAGAGGACTTAGACAGTGTGATTCTTTGTCATGCATCCTATTTAACATAGCCCTTGAAAAAGCCATTAGGGACTCAGGGCTCAACTACAGAAGCACAATTCTACACAGATCCACACAACTACTAGCATACGCCGATGACATAGATATAATTGGTAGAACAAGGAAAGATGTCATAGAGGCGTTTGTAGCTCTGGAAACTGCAGCAAGAGATATTGGATTAACAGTAAACGAAGAGAAAACTAAGTTTTTAGTGGTAAGCACGAAAGTCCATGATGTACCAGCCTCTTCAAATTGGAAATTTTATTTTTGATCGTGTAACTCAGTTCAAATATCTGGGAACACTCATTACCAGTAAAAACGAGATTAAAGTTGAAATTGGTAACCGCCTTTTGATGGCAAACCGATGTTATTTTGGGCTAAAGAACCAATTAAAATCAAAATTTATCTCTGTTAACACGAAAATAAACTTACATAAGACACTAATTAGACCAATAATTTTATATGGCAGCGAGACGTGGGCGATGAACAAAACTGGAGAGAACAGGCTCCTAATTTTTGAAAGAAAAGTTTTAAGATGCATTTTTGGAGCAGTGAAAGAAAACAACGTCTGGAGAATTTTATACAATCATGAAATTTACATAAAATTTAGACAGCCTAACATCTTAAGAGTCATAAAATCCTACAGAATCAGATGGCTGGGACACATCTTTCGAAAAGAGTATCAAGAGCCTGTTAAAAAATTGACGTTTTCAAAGTTTGAGGGTAAACGCAAACGAGGAAGACCACCAATAAGGTGGATGAATTGTGTTGAGAGCGATTTGAGAGTACTGGGCATTAACCCTCTGACTGCTCATCCCGCGATTTCCACGGGCAATTCAAATGTAGCAAAATTTGCTCAACCCGCGATTTTAGCGGGCATGTGTTTTTCTTCCTTTATAAGAAGCACATTCCGCCTTTTCACCGTTTAACCAGTGGAATAAATTATACACAGTATTATACATTTAATTAGGTTATAAATAGATTTATATGACTAGAACTATTATAGTTATATTAGATAATAGAATGATAGATAGTAATATATATATATATGTATATATATATATGTATGTATATATATATATGTATATATATATATATATATACATATATATATACATATACATATATATATACATATATATATATATATATATATGTATATATGTATATATATATATATATATATATATATATATATATATATATATATATATATATATATATATATATATATATATATATATATATGTGTATATATATATATATATATATATATATATATATATATATATATATATATATATATATATATATATATATATATATATATATATATGTGTATATATACATGTATGTATATATATATATATGTATGTATATATATATATATATATATATATATATATATATATATATACATATATATATATATATATATATACATATATATATATATATATATATATACATACATATATATACATATATATACATACATATATATATACATACATATACATACATATGTATACATACATATATATATACATACATATGTATACATACATATGCATACATACATATGTATACATACATATATATATACATACATATATACATACATACATACATATATATATATATATATATATATATATATATATATATATATATATATATATATATATATATATATATATATATATATATATACTTAAACTACGCAAAAAAATGCGGAATTTTTAAAGAGATCTCGGTTTACAAATTGAGCAGTCAGAGGGTTAATAGATGGAGAAACATCGCTTCAAACCGTGCTGAATGGAGAAAACTGACAGAGAAAGCCTTGGCCTCCAGTAGGCTGTAGTGCTGCTGAAGAAGAAGAATAACTGAAACAAATATTTCAAGTTAAAAAAAAAATAAATAAATACAGTGGACTCCGCTTAATGTGATCAGTTCGGGACACCGTGATTTTGATAACAATAACCGATTGATAACAATAAACGATATTCAAAATTAGATAAATTTACCTCCCCCTTTAATTCACACGTATTAAATTTCAAAACAAAATGAAAAAAACTCATATACTTATGTATTTATATTATCCTTTAAAACATAAGAATTGTATCCATAATTTAATCCTCCTAGTGGAACACATCGAGGAAATAAATTCTCCAAAAATACGCTAAAGGCTTACTTTGTCAGTGACCAAAGCGTTCTGTGATTTTTTACTTCACCCTTAGTCAACTAGAATGGACTATGGGAAACCCACCCTCGTTATTGTCACTTTACTTCCGGTTATAAATAGATATATAAATAGATATTATAGATTGTTAATTTTAAAACACATAAAGCTTGCCTTGTGTTACTGAAGGTGATACTTTTATGAAGCAACAAAGGGAAATTCTCAAGGAAACTTTGTTGCAGAAGAAGACACTTGTTGTTGTTGTTTTCTCATGCCACTTGGATAAACCAAGCACGACTGATCCTGCAGGCTAACTCGTATTAAGGCCAGGGGCTGGGGTACAACCTTTCGTTTTGAAGAGCACCATTAAGGTGAAAAAACGACTTCGCTCAAATAGGTTCTCGTAATTTTGAAACAGGCACCAAGCAGAAGACCTATAGACTTGGCCTGTCACCTTCAGAGTATTTATTAAGAACTTGGAGGACAATGTGACCACGAACATATTTTACGTGCCCCAACACGGAGAAGAAGACACTGGTAACACTCAAGCAAAAACTAAAAATTGGTACGTGGAACACTAGAAACGATGTACCAGTGTGATAGAAAAAAATCCTCAAGGAAATGGAAAGTTGCTGGTTGGACTTTCTGGGAGTGTCTGAAGTTAGATGGACCGGATTTGATTGATTGAAAACTGGTGGTAACAAATAAACTATAATGTGTGCTCTGGAACAAAAATGGAAGACAAACAAGACAGAGGGGTTTGGAACTATATTTTCTGAAGGAGCTCATAGAAGCCTTAACAAGTGAGAGTCAATAAGCAAAAGAATCTTACGGGAGAAAAATTTTATTCTCTATTTGTGAAATTAACAGTTATTCAAGTATAGCTCCTACAAATGACAAAGAAATAGAGAAAAGTTTCTGTGAGCAACTGCAAAGTATTCTAGAAAAAATACCAAAAAAATTCGCATGCTGCTATTAATGGGAAATCTAAACATAAATTTGGCAAAAGATGTTCTAAGGCAAATAAAGCACTTGCTAGCGAGGATGTTGGTGAGAGAAGTGAAAATGGTGAACTATTTTTAAGCTTTGGTGAACTTAATAACTTAGGAATTGTTTTGGAAGTTTATTCAAGCACAAACTAATTCATAAGACCACATGGACATCTCCAAATGGAAATAAAAATAAACAAATTGACCTTAGAGCCATAAATCGCAAATTCGTAAGATCGCTAGAAAACGATAGAGCCATCAGCTTACATTTATTTTGTTATTATTCCAAATATTAGAAATTTAGAATGAAATAACAACGAAAAAGTAGATAAAAAAAATTCCATTTTAGGCCTATAATGCATTTACTGTGAGAGTTTTGAAATCAATCTGTGCAATACTTTATTTACAGTACGCATATTTTGAAAAAAACAACATTTTAAGTACAGTTAAAGTCTTTAAAAGCTATGATATTAAATGCAAAGATTGCAAAGCTGTACAGGTTTTAACTCTAATATATCAATACCGATGTATTTTTCAATGTATTTAATTTAAATATACAAAAAATGTCCAAATATATCGAAAATCTTTAAATCAGAAAGTCATATTTTGGAACTTTTAAAAGTGATACGTCAATAGTTTTTCGTTGAAAAATTAGAAATTTCTTATATATTTTTTTCACAGATCATAATGTCAGCTTTCGAAAGCAGTATTTTTATTTTGTTCTTTGGCTTTACAATACATGATATAGAAGTTATGAAACAATTTTTGACTTTTGATAAACCAAATGGAAATTGCATTTCTATAATCTGAATTTATAATTTAACACATTATGTACAGTTTACATTTCGCAGCGAAATTATACCGCGCGAGGGCTTTTTGCGCGTAAATTTAGTTATTCAGTTAAATCTCAATGGATCGAAAATTATTTAATTTTTTAACCAACTTTTCGTATTTCATATTGAAATATATAAACAAATATATAAATAGAAATATATAAATAACAACCATAAGATTTTTGCAAACAAAAAATATATTTTTAGTGGATAAATTTATAGTATCGTAAATATGAAAAATCAAATAGAAATAGTAGTATATATAGTTTTAATTTTTTTTCTTTCTGTGGCTCCTCATTGACTGTGGTGTAAAAACTAGCTTTTATTTGTCTAAATCTTTCCAGAATCTATGTAGTAGACAAGAACATTTGGCTTCGTTTTCCTGTATATACCGTTATTTTTGTACCCACTAACAAACCATGTTGTTACACTAACCCGTACTAGTACGTGACCCGCGCTCAAGTATCAATCGTCAGAAAACGTACTAGTATGCATCCTGCATACAATGTGCTAAATGGATTTTATTTGTAAAAAATCGTTAAATTGTATTTTTAATTTTAAAAATAGGCTTTCACTGATGTGTCCAGTCTAATTCCGTCTTATAAAGCTGAATAATTTTAAGTGGCTAGAATAAACATTTTATAACAAGTTTCTTCAACAAAAACTTCAAAATCATTTTCTGAGAAATTTTGTTTTGACTTTTTTTATTCAGGAATAAAGTGATAACAAATGTTTTTACTCTAACACCGCAAGCCATATAAAAAATAATTTACATAATATTTTGAACGTAAGGAATTAAAGATCTGATTGTAACAGAAATTTTTGAAATGTTATAGTGTTTTTTTATGGAATGATACATGGAATGTTAAAAGAAAATAGGTGAACTAGTTCTTCATTGATGAAATTCCTGTAAATTTTAATATAGTTCTTAGGGCTTGTTTTATTACTTTCTTGAATGTCTGTGGTATGTATGTAAATAAAAAAAAATACTTTTGTGTTCATATAAATTTTATTACATTGTTTGCAGTAAGTATCAAAATTTGTTGAATTTTCCACTTATATTAGAAAAAAATTTCAAATTTATTGGCTTTATACGATAATAAATAACCAAAAAACCAAAGTCCACACAAAATTCCCTGAGTAGTAAAACATAGAAATGGGTCAGTCATGTACTGCGAATACCTCTTGACAGATTACTGTCAGTTGCACTTACTTGAGGAGGTTCAGAAAGAGATAAAGTGGAGGATCCTCAATGAAGTGGAGAAGAATGACAGAGAGGGACAAAACTGCGCGGTAGCAGAGAATAATAGTAAAACAGACTGAAATCCTTGTTTGCCATTGGGCAGGAAGTAGAATCATGATGATGAGAAGGAAAAAATGCTTTTCGCATAACTGTTAAAGTGTTTTCATTTAAATATGCATTGATAAATACAAATACTGTAGAAACAATTATTAATACAGTAAATTTTGCTGTTTTTCAACTTATTGTACTATAACCCTGTCAGTTGCTTTACAGTGATAACAAAATTTTAATTTTTAAGGCAACAAATTACGTTTTGAGTAGAAAATTCTATATTAAAACAGCCTACTTTTGATTCATTACAAAACAGAAAGTTCTGCTCTGTGTAGAAATTTTTTTCTATATCATTAATAAAGGTGTAACTTCATAAATATTACTTTTGGTATATGATTATTAATGTATTATTTAAATATAAGAAACCACACTAAGTAAAAAAATAAAAATTAAGTATGCGCAAAACAACTTGATAAATAACAGAAATTTGTAATTTAGAAACATATATTGTGTATCTGTGGAAACTACTTATGTTTTTGAGCAAAACTGTATTAATAGGAGTTATATATTTTTTCTTAATAGATACATAAGCAGATAATATGCAACAATATTTTAATATTTTGTATAACTATCTATTATAGAAGAGGAAACGCTCGACTATTTATTCCTTAACCGAAAACTGTTTTACGGTTCGGATAAAAGAGGAAAGACACTGTTATTTATGAATGATACTTTAGTAAACCAAAATTAAGGTATTAAGACATGGATTAGGTATGACAATTATCCATTTTTAACTCAAATAATTAAAAAGATTTGATGACAAACAAGAAAAGACCTAAACAAAAAAAAAGGCAAGAAAAGGGTTATGTAAGAGTAGAGTAGAAAAGCCAAAATGTACAGAATACAAAAAAACATTAATTTTTCCGCAGCGTCTCGGCAAAACTTTTTAAGGCCGAAGCGATTATTTTTTAGGAACATGTTCTTATACAGCTAGGCAGATGACACCTACTGAAAAGGAACATTTTCTTTTGACGAAATGTGGGTTCTAGAATTTCAGGAGGGGACCGGTCCCCCAAATCCCCCCTTGTTTATGTCCTTGATTCGAACATAAGTCTCCACTCGACTAAATTGAACCTTTTAGGTATTTAACCGAATGAACGATTCACCCTCGATCATGAACGAATAGTTTCTCTCGGTTCATATAAATGTATGAAAGTATCAACTAAATAAGTTTTCTTCGAATTTGCCGTCATATTTTAACCATCTATATACGTTGTTATAGTATAGACATAAATGGAAATCTATAAATTACAAGTAAAATACAGATACGTCAAACCTGCATGAATAAGATACAACCTTATTTTTCAATCAATCTTTCAAGCATGTTTACCACTGCATTTAAATAAAACTTTTTTTTTTATACCACGATATTCGATTTCCATATATTTTCACTGATAACAAGCTTCCATGCCTGTTCAAAATCAATATTTTACTTTATTGTACTCTATTCGTAGAAAGTAAATGAAATCTATGTTATGTGAATGTCAAAGAATGATCGTGTGAAGATATAAATATTTATGTCAGCCCATTTCACACGTTTATAATATTTTCTTTTTATTCGAAGCGCGATTCAAAAGGCATTCTTATTCTAATTTAGAAATCAATAGAATCTCATGGTTATTTTAAACAAAGTAACACCTGACAACATAAAATGTAACTTTCCTTCCTTTTCCATAAAAGATATGGAAAAGGAAGGAAAGTTACATTTTATGTTACATTTTATATACATTTTATCTTTTTCTATTCTTAACTGTTGACAAAGTAAATTTAAATTAAAAAAACATCTTCATTTTATTTCTTAGGAGAGACTGGGGCACCTTAGGACACTTTTCAGTTAAACATATTTATGAATTATTTTAAAGCTAATTTAAAAAAAAGTATGCATGCATATATTGTCATCATATTTGCTTCTTATAAACATTAAATCTACTTAATATCTCATTTAGTTAGAGAGTAAGAAAAGAAATAAAATACCTTTCCAATGTCCCAACCTGCCCCATTGTATGGGGTAGGTTGGGACACTAAATGACAAATACAAAACACTGTTCAAATTATTTTTATTAACTGTTATAAAAGAGAAATGGCTGAAAATTGTTCAAGTTTGTAGGTGATTGCTGTTGAGGTTGCGTGTAGATTTTACCTACTAGGTAACTGACTCCATTTAAGATAAAAACATTTATTCAAGGCGTACGTACTTCGTACTGAAATGCACTCTCTTGGTTACATTTTTCCCTCGGCTTTTATACCTGCCGAGAAGCGAGAAGAAAAACATGCAACTTATATCTTTGGCAGGATGCCAGGCACGCTTGCAAGTGCAAATGTCCTTGAGAGTCGCTTGTGTTCCCATGGAGTAACTTCAAGTTAATACATTTTTTTTAACAAATCTTATGTTTGATGCCAACAAATTCTTCTTTAAATTCTAAAAAAAATGCACCTTTGGCCTATTGTTTTTTTAGGAGTGTTCAACTTCACAAGAATGTCAGTTTTTTTCTACAAAGGATTTGTCTTCTTTGTTAGGATTAAAAAATAACCAATCATCTTGGTCTCTTCCTCTCAAAAAGACATTTCATACTCTCTGGTGTTTTCATTATTAATGTAACCTACAAATGAAACAATTCTTCTTTTACTTACAAATTTTATTAGTGCATAGTCTCCTACTTCAAGCTTTCCCTTCTCCTCAGGCGTGTAAACAGGATGGCAGACTTCATATATTTCAGCTAAAAATTTTTCCCGAAACCCCATAGGGGACCGTCAACAAGTTGAAGAAAAACGAATATGTTTTGGATAACCCTGTAATGTACAAAAATCGTTGAAACTTTAGCACATTAAGATGTTTCTTGTAATAATCTGTATTCATTATTATAAGGATAGCACGTATATTCGTGGAGAAATTAATGTTTTTACATAAAAACAATCGCAAATTTCTCCAAGTGGTTTTCTTATAATTTGAGGAGTTATCAATATCAAAGAATGCTATTTTCAGGAAGCGTGTCAAACGACATTGTACACAATACCCTGCAATCGGAATTAAATAATAAATATTGGATGAAAAAAACAGGTTTACTAAATGTTTCACTGCGCATGCGCGAATGAAATCAAAATATGTGCATAATGTATCAGCTAAATGTATCTATAGATCAACCTCTATTTTTATCGATAATTAACAAAATGTTTTAAATCGCAGTGAACCTGTCATCAGGCAAAAACAGTGTAGATTAAATTAGTTTGACGGTATTTACTTTGTTACGAGATCAGTTATGTTATGGAATTTTTCGTACTACTACAGGATAAATCCTGTTTAAGAAATCCAACAAATTCGAAATTTCCCCTCTCTAGAATATTTTCTTAGATAAAGATAATTAAATCCATTATTCTAATGTAGACAGTCGCCTGAAATACAAAAATTTTCAATTATGTCTTTGAATTATACATTTTTAAGGGTAATTTCATATCATTGAACTTAAAAAAAAAATGGTAATGTTGAATATATTAAAATTTCACGTACTTTATGACTTTACTTGAATTAAAATTAGAAAGTACTGTAGAGCCAGATCTGCATTTTGTCACTCCGATCGCAACGATAAGTCAACAGCAACTCATAGTTTCACGGAAGATCCGTCAGAAAAAAATGCTGGAAGTCTCACTGATGTCAGGTGAACCAATTGCCATGTAATGCTCAAGAAATATTTTGTTTTGCAATATCTTGCCTAGATCGTTAATGTTTGAATATATTTTTGTACATTGGATATTTTGATTCTTTGTATCTATTTAAAATTAATTTCTTAACCCAAAGTTCTGACAGCCTACAGACAATTTTAGATATAATTTAATTTTTTAATGTTATTCATTAGAATCCTGAAAGAAATGTGTACAGTTATTCATGGAAGGTTTAGATAAATATACTTTCATTAATACTTAAAATTGCTCTTCAGTTTTCAAACAAATTATGTATGTTATATTTTGAGCCTAATCAATTTTGCACTCAATTCTTTTATAGATTTAAAATCTAAATTCAAAAGAGAGGATCTCAATCATGTAATTTTTATGTAAAATCTTCGTACTTTTGTTTAAGCAAGACTACGGGATTCTGTTGATAGAGTTGTAACAGGTAAAGATACATTTTGGCTCTCGGATCTGGGATAATTTCTTTGGTTTGGACTTTAGCAGCTACTGACACTACTGCCAGCTGATACCAATTTTCCCTTTCCACTACTCTCAGGCTCTAATAGACTTCTAAACACTACTGCAACTGTCAATCCATCAACAACGTCGTACTACAATTCTGCCAACAAATACAGGCCTTCAACAACAGTACCACAACTATCGCAACAACTGATCGACCTTTGAAATCATTTTAATGTTACAAAAATGGAATTGTTTGTCTTTATAGATTCAATTAATGCTCAGTTATGCGAAATGAAACATTTTACGAAATCTTTCAACACAACACATTTTATAGAATGCAATTTTGAAACAAGAAGCTACACTATTTACATTGGAGTTCATTAAAACGGAGTATAGAGATGAGTTAAAGGTGTGGGAAAGCAATATGTTACACATGGTATAGATATATTTTTTGTACAATTCTATTATATACTTTTGAATTGCATATGTTCGGTTGATTGAATAAATTCCATTATTCCACATTTTAAAATTAGAAAAAATGTGAGTTAAATATTTAGATCTGTTCATGCGTATTCTCGAAGTATTTTCTTTAATTATCCATTAATTTTAACTTTAGTACAATACATTGTTAAAAGGCAAATAAACATGGTATATGAATCATTTTTAGTATAAGAGAGTGTTAAAATTTCTACTAATATGGAATTTTAACCTTTTACAAAAGTGACAAACATTTGATTTCCTTTGCAAAGAAGGACAATTAATTTCTCTTTCAGTTAATCTTTCGACTATTTGACTTCTCACAAAATTTTAAGTCAAAAAATGAGCCGCTTAAGAACTTTTATTATTAAATTCTTCGGGATAAATCTCCCTTACCCAATTAGAAGCTAACTATTTTATGGAGCTGAGAAGGACCAAGCAGATTAAGACATTGTTTCCATATTTAAAGTATTTGGTATATGTTCTCACAACTGAGATAGGTGTTTCATTTGACAACATGCATTACTGAATTGAGAGAAAAGACGAGGAATTTAAATATTTTCACATGGTAGCAACAATTCAAATTTTTCTACTCCACCTCTGAAAAACGACCAGTTTTTAAACGCATGTTGAAAAAAAATAGTGCTGATTGACGAAAATTTAAAATCTTTTCTACATACTAACGTCTTTAAAACCATAGCAATATTAACAAACAAACGGAACTATCACATGACTATCAAAGTAATCTTTGCTACAACCTATTGCATTAACCAGGAAGTAATTTCTAAAATATAATTTTGAATTATGGACATCTACGGAAAAAAATTTGAGATACTTTAGGGCGATATATTTCGAAGGAAACAATCTGGGAAGTTCCGTTTCCTATGTGACGAACTATTGGGTTGAAAAATTACAGCTTTCTTGCAGTAACCATCTTTCAAATTTGACTTTACCTCCAATCTTAGATCTGCCGTTAATGAATTTTAATTGGCCTCCAAAGGAATGTACTCCAAAAACAATGTCGTACATATCAGATTTTTTAAAAATCTGTATTCCCAGCATGATTAGTAAATCATGCATAGGCCTTTTATTGGCAGAGCTTTATTTTTTCCTCATCGTATTTTGCTTTAAACACATACACTAAGCACTATACCTTTTTATACAGTGAAGTACAATTTTTATTTACGAACTATAATTTCAAATTTCTAGTGCGTACATTATAACATTAGAAATTTGACTTTTTTTCTACAGTTTTATTTCTACCTATGCCTAGTCACCATTTTCTCACAATGGGGAGAGGTACCTTTAATTTATTACAATAAATTCACAACTTTAAGTTCATATTTTTAGTCCACGGTGCCAATATGAAACAAACTGCAGCGCATTATACTAAACATCTTTTCAAAAGGAGAGTTAAGCCAACTGGGGGAGCGTAAAATAGATTCAAACCACATAAATGTTAAATCTGATATTCTCAGCGGTAGGGCTAAACAAATAATGTACAAGTTTTAATGTAAATCAAATATAAAAGAAAATAACGATTTTAAGATTTTAAATACTTTATTTTTGTCTCTAGATATGAATACAGATGAAAGCACAGTTTTGTTTGTATACATACAGAAATATAATACACAAAAGTAGTTTTAAGAATGTTTGTATATCATTCTACATTCAATACAACTGTTGTCAATAGTAAGCATCGAATAAAAATATAAAAACTTTCGAAGTTTTTTTACAACTTCACATTTCTCTGTATAATACAATTTTTTAGTATAATGATTATAATCAACATAATCTCAGTTTTGTGTTAAAGATTATTCCCAAGAACAGATAAATATATATGACAAAGTCTAAAGTATTGTATATACAAACTGGAGCCATACTTCAATACATTTTGTTTTCAAATGTAAATTTTCACTTGTTTTCAAGTATTTACCAAGCGAATCACCTTTAATGTATTCAAATTGAATATTACCATATCATGTAATCTTTCAGAGTGTGAAATTTGTTAAAGTTTTGAGATAATTTTAAATACAGACATACAGAAAATATTTCCCCATTTATGTACAGTGTCAGAATTGTCCTCAGTCTACAGACTTCTGAATTATTTTTACAACACATGAATTTGATATATAAAAAGGCTTGTTTCCAGAATCTATTACTCTTCTACAAACTACTAACACTATACTAGTACACTACACTATTAATCTATACATATACACTTATACTAATCTATATATAATCTATATTCTAATAGCTAAACTAAATAACTAAGTTAAAAACATGGCCATGTTACAATCTATATTGCTACAAACAGTCAATGCATCAGATGATCAATACCAGATTTCACGAATAGGAAAGTTTATCACGTTGTACATATCAATGATTTTTGTTTTGTTATATTTTTGTATGCGTCGTGATAGGTAAAAATATTTGTAGGTTGGGATTGCACAAAGTTTATCTGAATTAAAGAGATCACACACAATAAAAATATCAATAGAGGAAGAACTTAGTACCATCTACACAGAGAGAAAATTTGTGATTTTTGAAATTCTTGTCAGTTCAGGCTCATTTAATTTAAAAAAAAGTTTCACAATAAAAAGAATACAACTTTGGATAGACCTGATCAAACCCCACAAAGTAAATGAAGAAAAGTTAATATAATTTTCACATCTTGCTTTGTATGAAATATTCAGAAAGGTAGGGAAGGTTACCAATGTTCAAAAATTTCTTTTCACCAAATGCAGTATTCAAATCTGTATTCTTCCAAATTGACTGCAAAAGTTCTATAGTCCGTTGCTTTAACTTTTCCCTGAGAACAGCTAAAAAGGTAATATTCCAAACATCTGTGGTCGCTATAAACGATAAAAGTAAAAACCGTTACTTTTATATAAACTGTTAAATAAGTCTTGAATTACATTTGAGAATGTTTTTCATTATATGAATATCTCAGAAATAGGATAAAACTATATTATCAAAATTCATCTTTTTATCCTTGCATATTGCAACTTTACACCATTAAAGAAAATTTAGCTTGATACAATAAATTTACTCCTTCAATGACTTATCTACATGTTGTATTACATGTCAAAACGTACATATTGAAAAAGCAATGATTTCGTTCAATTCTTTTTCCCGAAGCACAATGTGCAGATTTCTCACATGATAAATTTTGACCAATATATATGTTCAGAATGGCAGGTGACGAGATCTTTATATTCGATTTAAAACTGTCACTTTTTTAAAGCTACATTAAGACCAAATTTACAGATTTCTTACAAAGCTTCCACAAAGTTTTATTTTTAATAAATCTGAAGTGACGTAAGTATTGCTTTTTGGGTCTCGTATTAATTTACATTAACTAAAGTTTATACAAGAGAAAAAAAAATCGCGTTTGGTTTGGAACGATACCTCTGTTTTACTACACAAAGGATAATGAAACGTACCTATTGCTTAAAGCCAATCGGATATCATTCGACAATGATACAAAACTAATCAAGAAGCAAATGAAACTTCGGGAAGGTAAACTTAATTGCCCATTTGACTGAGGAAATGGACATCGACCTTGTTAATTAGATATGTCACAAGAAAAGAGTGAATTAAAAACGTGCTTCTTACTTTAAACATCAATTAGAGTTTATCTAAATGTCTGAAGAGATCCAACAGTTGATACGCACTCCTATTTAGGTTTCAGGTTTTCTTCCAGCCTGTATGGCATATTCATTGATGGTATTCTCATAATAGAATATATTTGGACTTCTTACAGGTGATTCCACAATACACATCTATAAGAATTAATTTTTAAATCTTATTAATTATATTACCAAATCTCGTTATAAAATAACATTATTCCATCGATTCCACAGATGTATACCCCATCCTCTATGTGATTTTTAAGTAATATTGTTAAGTTACGTGTAAGACGACACATCTATAAGAAGTTATTTTAAAATCTTATTTAATTATCAAAATCCCTCCGTATAGGATAACACTTACAGATTATCCACACAGATTGTATCCCTCCCTCCTCTCTATGTGATTTTTAAGTTACATTCGTTGTTGAGTTACGTGTAAGACACATCTATAAGAATTATTTGTTTTCAAATCAACAGGCATTTATATTTAAATGCCTTAGAATTTTTAAATATTACATATTTAGTCATAGAATAGGCTAAAAATGAGGAGTTAAATTTGGAATATGTCTAGTGAAAATCTTATTTAATTATCAAAATCCGTTATAAGGGATAACATTACAGATTACACAGATGTATACCTAGGGAAGTTTAGACTGTTTAGAATTACTTAGTTTATAAGTTTATGTATATCCCTAGAACTTAACCAGTTGTGTTCTAAATTAGATTTTATTCCCAATAGTCAAGTTTAAAATGTTAGAGTTGCCCTAACTTATTGACATTAAGTTTAATAAGGGTAAGAAATTGAGTTCAAGTGGGATTATTAACATATGGTGGAGAGCCAAGCTCTACGTTGAATTCGTTGTTATAAACATTGAGAGTAAAAGGTTATACGTACTTAATTTACAACGAATACAACATTTAGGTTTGAAAAGAAAATTATACTACTGCTCCAATTACATATTTCAATGCTGAAGAAATCAGTTTATAATGGAAATAATTTTAATTATGGAAGTTAGTCTTAAATAACGGTTGATATACAAAATTTAGAAATAAGTGATTATTGAAGAATAATTTTGCGAGTGTTTACAATGTAACGAATTTCAATACAAGAGTTAGCTACCAGTCGTTTTTCCAGTTGCGTTATGTGATTTTTAAGTTTACATTGTTGAGTTACGTGTAAGTTCAAAACTCTAGAAATTCAGAAGAAAACTAGTATAGTACGAAATCTAAGTGACTTGTTGAGCATAATTATTGAGCTATTAAAATTATCACTAAAATGTCTTACCTTTAGAAAGGATATCCGATGTGTACTTCTAAGAACTTTAAGCTTTACTTTCGCATCAGACTGTCTGTCGAAAGTGTCAAACTCGACGATGGCCATGTGCTGTGTAGGCAGACTTCTCGACTGATATCAGTGCATATAACTCCCCGGTATCCAGTTTTGGTGGTGTTCCCATGAAGATTCAAACGTAGCAAAAGGAAATGACGGTTTCTTGGATGATATATCTTCAAAAATATCTGCAGTTCCCAAAACACACATGTTCTCTTACAGACGGAGAAACAAGATTCCAAAGAAATCCGAAATATCATTCATGGCTCGAAAGCGCATTGTAGTCCAAAGCCTAAAGCCCTAGATTCCAGGCACATCTGCTTACTGCGAAACTTCTCGATTTCTTGTTCTTTAGGACAAGACAGTTCTCATCGACTTCGTTCACCCGTCTACACCTTCTTGCATTGTAGAGAATGGACAGAATATTTATCTAGGTGTCGTAAAATGGCAATTCTTTCCAAAGTCTTGAGGGAAAGTTTTCTGCTTGCAATATAGCCTCTATACACATTATCGGCAATAGGTTTTTACAAAACGATAGATTTGTAATTTCATGAACGTAGTCTCACATTAGAACTGTTACTCTATGAGGCTCATGTTTTAGATTTAATACGAAATATTTAACTGTTCTCTGAGGAGGATTTTAGAATTTTGATAAGATTTTTCACAGACGTAGGTCCCACAAAATTTTGATGCTTCGATAATATTTAGTAGTATTGCTCTGTGGTACTGAGACTCTATTAACTCTATTTAATTGATACGATTCTAAAACATTTCAATTTTTGTGGCTGATGAGTTTTTAGCGTTTAGTATCGAACATTCTTGGCCTGTTAAGTGTACAAAGTAAAGTTCATGCTGTACTTACTGTATTACCTTTACACGAGAATATCAAAAATAACA
This sequence comes from Pardosa pseudoannulata, assembly GCA_032207245.1. Taxonomy (NCBI): domain Eukaryota; kingdom Metazoa; phylum Arthropoda; class Arachnida; order Araneae; family Lycosidae; genus Pardosa; species Pardosa pseudoannulata. The sequence goes on along the minus strand of CM063500.1, from coordinate 80,709,731 downwards.
GTTTCAAGCAAAATCTAGTCCAAACATTTAGATTACCAGTAAAATTAATTCAACGATATGTGTTCGGAAAACTATCCATTTTGAAAATCTAGAAATTTAAATATTATGTAGTAAGGACTCAAAATTTACCCTAATATTTTCTTCTATGTATCTGTCACGTTTTCTTAATTGGTCAATGTGGAACGCAGTGGTCTAGTTTTGCTACATGAGGATCAATCGGACTTGGACCTATCGCTTAAAGTCCATTCTGAACGGAATTCAATACCCATGCCACCAGTGGGATTTGAACCCACGAACATTGTCTCTGAATGTTTTTAGATGCATTAATGTCAGGTTTGACAATATATATCTATATTCATCCACCTTAATCTATGTACTTTTAATTCTCGTTTCCGGCTGTATAGAAAGAAAATTAGAGAAAAAGGACAGAAGAAATATGAATTTACTGTTAACCCCCAACTAAAATAGGCAAGTTTAACGGCCGGAATCGAGAAATTCTATCCTAATTTTAAAAATTTCGAAGATAATTTGGAATCAAGTTACGCTTTTAAGCATAAAGTGCCAAAGAGAATAGACCACAATTACTAGCTGACCTAACTTATTAACCTGTCAAACCTGGCACATATCTGCACCTGAACTTAGCACGATATTTTTAAGATTTTGGATACATTATACTGAGGATTTTAACAAAATTTGTACCTATTTAATATCAGTATTTAACACTTCTAATGATTAACACTTATTACTAAAATTTCTGGTCAAAAACGGCGAAGGCAAATAATTAAAAGTGTCATAATCTAAAAATAGAGCGAAATGAAAGAAGCTAAATAAGTCATCCAAATTATATTACAGCATATTTTATGAAAATAAAAGACAAAATTCATTTATAAAAAAGGAAAAATTGGAAAGACAACCGCTGTTGGAGACTATGTTGCATGCAGCTTTAGCATACTGCAGATTATACTGGAAATAAGAAAAAAAGCAGAGACTGCATTTCTGATAGCTTACGCCATTTGTGCCGAAACTGTCAAATATCTTTGAAGAGCAATAAAGACAGTAAAAAACATAGAATATGGTACACATTTCAATAGTGAAAGATAAACTTCTACAAATCAAAAAGTAGTTATAAGTGAGCTGTTATATTTGGGATTCTACTCGGCCAGATAAAGCTAATTGATGTCTATATGCTCTACAGTTCTAATATCAGTATTAAAGGAAAGTCGCCCAAAAGTTCTTTCAAATGCAAGTATGGCTAAGACAAAAGTGAAAGAAGGTTGCCTTTAATCATTAAAAGAAATAAGATGCCTCTAATGTATGTATTGTACTTAAAACCAATTTTTTCTAATCTAAACGAAAAGTATAAACTTTTCAACTTAATACCAGAGTCACTTCAGCCGAGTATACGAGTATTTCAAACAATTTATAATGAACTACAGACTAAAATATGAAATCTGAATGACTTTGCATACTATAGCTACTCTTCATTAGTGGTCAACTATCATTGTAAACATAGGATGCCATCCATAAAAAAATGGAGGTACTTGATATAACACGTTCACAAAGTATCGTAAATTGAAGCTTCATGGTAAACAAAACTAATAGTCATGACTTTAGTTGATAGAACGGCCAAAAAAGTAAACCGATGTTCAAAACCTAATAAAAATGAGATCCAAATAGCAAAGTTATAAAGAAAAGATTTGAAAATCAAGTAGATCGTTTATAGGATTGACGTTTAGACTGAAAGGAACTTTTTATCTCACATTTTCAAAGGAAAGACTTTAGATGAATGTTTTAATGATCGGTGTGTACTACAGCTGTATTAGGAATAGGTACCACGCATTCATTCAAATCTACAAATTCTGTAATATCAATCTAAAAAAATAACTTATGAAAAATCCTGTATATGGCAGTAATAACCGCAGTTTTGATGTTTCATCACCGAGTAATTGAAGGGGAAAGTGAAAGAGTTAATTAGCATTAATATTACATTCGAAAACAGCATAGCAAAGTTTGTTCAACTATTAAATGTATGCTTCTACTAGATCCCTCTCCACAAATAGCAAGTTGGCTAAATTGAAACATTCTACAGCAAGAATTGTTCATATTGATACCGAAACTCCAAGAAAACTAAGTCAGTACTTTAGTATTAAATAAATGGACAAATTGAGAGGAATTGAATACACAAACGTTAGTAATACATAAAATGCTTGAATTACAACGCGACAGTTGACCGTTTTTCTAAACGCTGGCTAACATATCCGGGTTTGTGACTCCGAACACCTATATCAGTAGAAAGTGAACTAAAATGCTTTTAATGTATAATCATTAAATTTTTGTTTCTAGCGATAAATTTGCAAGTAGGGATTTTATTTATATTTAAATATTTTTGAGGATTTAAGTTGCCTAGAATACCAGTTCAATGTAATACTTAATACACAATTTGTTTATTGAATTATACTTGCAAAATTCTTAAGTTCTGAAAATCTAAATAAATTTCGTATTTGGAAGTATATAATTCTTTAAATTTACATCTTAAGTTTAACGCTATTAACTTCATCAGCCACTTCCGTATCTTATTGATAAGTTTTTCACAAGTTCTCAAGCCACATTGTTTCCAACAATTTTAACAACATATTCTTCGTAGAAACAAGTCATTTTGATTTTTAATGAAGTCAAACTAAAAATTAAAATCTTTAACAAGATCATTGCTGCGATTTTCTAATCTTGATAACATGCAAGCCGTATTAGAAATTTAAGTTTTAAAGTTTCTTTTTCTAAAATTCCATCATTTTACGAGCTTAGATTTCAATCGATTTCTAACAGATCCCGAACAGAGGAGCACTTGCATTTATGTTGAAAACTTGAATATGCTTGTTAATGTTCAAACTTTGCACAGCATTCAGTAACGAGTTAATGTCACAAGTAGATATGCATTATGCAAACTTTAAAGAAAAATTTGCAAGTCTACGGGAATAAGAACACTCGAGATGAGACGCATTGATGACATTCTTTTAATAGAACATATTCGGACTAGCTACCGTTGATTCACTAATACTTGCTTGCACAAGAATAGCGTCATCCAGTCTACCTATAAAATAGGATTAGAATTTGAAAATGTTACCAGTAGCTCATTGCTAGTTTTCAATCAAGATGCATAACTTAGAATTCTTTTATAAATTTAGCTTCGTATCATTACTTAATGTTTTATTCAAGATTTTTCGTTGTAAGTGTTGCAGAATATTTTTAATACTGCATATTTATAGTTATGGAATAAACTAAATATGGAGAGTTAAATTTCGAATATAGTAAAGTATTTAGTCACCACGCAGTAGAAAACATTGCGAGTAAAATAGATACAAGATATGAAAAACGATCTTGTTTATGGAAATCCATTACGTATTTCAGAGGTTTTGGTGTGTCATTAGAGTTTAACTTTAGTTTTTATCATTCCCAATATTCTAGTTTAAAAAATGTTACAGTTGTGTCAATTTACTGACACTTAAAAAAATAAGTGGAAGAAATTTTGTGTTAAACGATTGGGAACAGTAATATAAATACAGTGTATTCGTGGTAAATTATTAGAGACCAAATTATTAAACATACCGAATCTACAACATTTTGTTCGAAAAGAAAACTTACTCTCTCCAACGTTATATTTCAATGCTGTAGAAATCGCTGTATAATTTAAATAACTTAACCTATGGAAGTGGTAGTCTAAAATAACGATGGTCATGCAAGATTTTGAAATAAATTCATTAAAAAAGTAATGTTTCAAGTTGTAAAGTGTGTCAAGATTTTCAATACTAGAGTTAGCTACCAGTCTTTTTCCAAAGTTACGTTTAAAATTTCTTTCCATCACTGGAAACTAAGGCATCCCTCACTTTCCTATTTCAATTTTTACGATTTCAGAAGCTAATTAATACAGCAAGAAAACTAAGGACTCATTAAGCACGATTATTTTGATAAGTAAAAAGCCTTACCTTTAGAGAGGATATCCTCAGGTACTTCCAAAACTTGGAGGTCTACTTTAACATAGGCTGCCTGTCGTAAGTGTTCTCGAAATTTATGGTAGCCATGTGCTGTACAGACATATCTTTATATCTGTGCATATTATTCCTGGGTATCCAAGAACTCTTGTAGCAGCGTTTTCATGTAGACACAAAAACAGTAAAAAGACTTTCTTGGATGAGTTCTCTTTAAACATATCTATGTAGTTTCAAAAAAGTTAATGTTCTCAGAGATTGGAACACAAAATTAACAAAGAATATTTAAATATTCATGGCTCGAATGCCCAGGATCGGCCAAGCTCTTCTACAACAGCAGTAGATTCCGGGCTTCTACTCGCAGCCAGACTCCACCATTTCTTGAGTTTAGGGCAGAACAGTCCTTGACTGCGTTCACCCATCGAAGTTTGGATCTTCCTTAATTGTTTTGGTCTATCCAAAACATATCTAGGTGTTTTAAAATGGCAGTTCTCTTCAAAGTCTTAAACAAAGTTCTCGGCTTACAACATAGTCCATGCATATTACACGGTAGAGAATTCTTTAATAAAAGCCACAGATTTGTAATTGCCTGAATGTAGATTCACATTAGAATTATTACTCTTGAATTATTCTTGCATTTTAGATTCATTATGGAATATTTAATTCTGTTCACCAAGGATAATTTCACTATTTTTCGATAATAGTTTTTCTAAGATATAGATCCTACATAATTACATCGATTCTTGGTCTGGACAAAATATTTATCAAAGTGTCGAAAATGGCAGATCTCTTCAAAATCATTAGGGGAAGTTTTCGTTAAATATAATCTTATACATATCGACAGACTGTACTTCACAAAGATAGATTTGAAATTGCCCGATTGTAGTCTCACATTAGAATCATTACTCATTAAAGTAGTAACATGTTTTAGATTTAATACGGACTATTTAATTCTGTTACCCGAGGAAGATTTCAGGATTTTTTGGTTTTTCACAGACATAGATCTTAAAAAAATTATCTTGATGATTCAATAATTAACAGTATTTCTCGTTGGTACGAGATGCAAGTAACTTCATTTAATGAATAGAACAAGTTTTCTATAACATTTTAATTCTTGTGGCTGATGAGTTTTTGCGTTTTATATCAAGAGCATTTTCAGCCTATTAAATTTTTTGGCCTATTAATGTGTATAGAGTAAAGTTTATGTTGTACTTCTTGTATTTTCAAACGAAAACGAGGATATCAAAAATAAAACTTTAAACAACTTTTAGTAGAAGCGTTTAGATGATCGCCAGTAAAAAGGATTCACCGATTAGTGTTCGGTAATCTTTCCTTTTTGAAAAGCTACTAATTTAAATATATAGCAAGAGGGACTGTTTGGAGTGCTACGGTCTACTTTTTGCAACACGAGCTAATGAGACCAGGACCTATAGCTTACAGCCTATTCCAAACGGATACGAACATCCATGCCACTGTGGGATTCGAACCCACGAACTCCGGTACCGATGGCTTGTATGTGTAAGAGGGACTCAAAGCGGAACTTAATGCCTTCTGCAATATATATGTCATGTTTTCTTAATTGGTCAATTTCGAATGCAATGGGTTTTTTTTTTTTTTTTTTTCGCTACACGAAGTTTAATTGACTTTCGACTTAATGTGTAAAGTAGGATCTGAACGGCTACAAATACTCATGCCAGCAGTGGGATTTGAACTCACAAAATTCATCTGGGAACTTTTCTTATATGAAGCATCACTATGTCAGGTTTGACAGAAGTCAAATATATATTCATTTACCTTAATCTATGAATTTTGATTCCCGTTTCCGGCTGTATAGAAAGAAAATTAGAGGTAAAGTAGGACAGAAGAAAAATTAATTTACTGTTAACCCCCAACTAAAATAGGCAGGTTCAACGGCCGGAATCGAGAATTGATATCCTAAATTTAAAAATTCAGAATATAATTTGGAAATAAGTCCCGCTTTTACACGTAGACTGTGCCAAAGAGAATATGCTATAATTACTAGGTCAACTTACTTTTAAACTGTCAAACCTGGCATATAGCCTCACCTAAACTCAAAGCGAGATTTTTTAACGTTTTTAGTGCATTATATCGAGTATTTTCAACAAAATTTGGCCAAAATTAACAATTTTAACATTTAAAAATTGTCACGTATATTTTCTGATCAGAAATTCCGTTCAACTAAAAGGAAAATATTTAAAACTGTCATACTTTGATAAACAGTAGGAACCAAATAAAAAAACCAAGTTATCCAAGAGATCTCCAAGCTAAAGAAATGAAAAAATTAGAACTTTTGCTGGAGTAGTTCCAGCTATGATGCATGCCACTTTAGCACAATTCAAAGCATATAATGGAAATATAAAAATCCCAGACTGCTAAAGATTTTCTTATCAAATGATAGAGTAAGAAAAGTCAAATATCTAAAGAACAAAAAAGATAGAGAAAATATAGAATATGGTACTGATTTAAATAACGAAGGAAAAACATTTACAAATCGAAACATAGTTGTAGGTGAGCTACCATGTTTATATTCAGGATTATAAACAACTAAATAAAGCTAGTGATTAAAATTTTAGATGTTTTCGAGTACTAATTTTCGATATGAAAGGAAAGCTGTCACTAGAAAATTCTTTCAAAT
>CM063500.1:80690592-80695592 GCA_032207245.1 Pardosa pseudoannulata | reverse complement strand
GGAAATGAGTATCGATGTTTAAGACTTATTACAAATTTTAAGAAGTATTGAGAAATGACTATACTGTAGTGTATGTGTTAAAAGTATTCAACCTCCAGATGGAAATGAGGATCGATGGTTAAGACCTATTAGAAGTTTGAGAAATGACTATCCGGTATGTATAAAAATTAGATACATTAAATTAACAGCAAAATGAGTTACTTTTAAGGGCTACTATTCAATAGAATTATGTAGAACAAATTATTCTACAATACCATTTAAATTATAATGATTATCAAAGTGATTTTTTCTCTTAACCATTCACTAAATAGTCTTTTTAAAAAAAAAATAATGGAGATGTGCAAGAAAAAAAAATTAAAAGTTATATAGCCTATACTGAAAATTCAATCAGAATTTTTAAACTAAATATATTTATCTAAACGACTGAAAATGTGTTAAAAGAATAACTGCAAAATTTTGTATTTAAATTTAATAAATACTGCAACATTACAATTTCAGTAGCATTTTAAAACAAACAGTTAAGAAATTTTCTATCAATGTTAATTTTTCAGCCTACGTTTAAAAAGATAATTGAATATTTCAACAAAATATTTTCTATAATAATTCAAGATATTATAAATTTATTAAAAGAAACTTTTTTTATGAAAACTTAATAAATAAGAAATGTATAAATCAAATACTTAAATTGAAAATAAATATACAGTATAAAATAACAAAACTTTATTGAACATTTTCTTTCAGTCGTATTCTTCATATATTGATTATTATTTTGTATAAAAATTTAGTTAACATATTATGTCACTTTCCTTTGATTTTCAAACTAAATAACCATTTCATTTCTTCTTCGTAAAGTTCCTAAAAGAAAGATATTTTAGATCACTTAAATATATGAGTTTAAAAATTAATTTGTATAGATGTAGTCTAAACTTTAAAAAATAAATCTATGCAATAAAATATACTTGAAATGCATGCTTTACTTAGTTTACATTCGCTGTTTGCCCCTTAGGCCGTTCAGTAATTAAAGATAATCAGTTTACTGTCAAGAAACCATCCATAGTATTAATAATTTCTGCGCAATAAAATAAATTATAGTGTTTGTATGCACCTTTAGACCCCAAATTATTTTCAGAAAACTTGAGCAATTAAACCTCATTTTAGAAAGATAAAAAATTAAAAGTACACAAAAATGTATTTTTTACAATAGACTGCGAAATCTTATTATAAAACATGAAATATTTTATCTGTATTTGATTCAATATTAACGTACATCGGAGTTAGATGGTTTAACAAAACAAGTCGATAGAAAGAGCTTGTGGTGCCCACCAATTGTAAATATTTTTTGTTGCCAGTAATTGTCGTTATTTTTATTTGGCATTTGGTGGTGGAATCCATCAAGTTTTGTCCAAAGGAACTCTCCATCGTGTTTTGTCCAAGGGAACTCTTCAGTATTCATCAACACTTGCAAACTGCAAGTTTCGTACAAACCCTAATGTATATATATTTTTATCTCGTTTCTATTATTTGAACATTAATATTTCAATAAAGGGTTCTACGGAGAGCTTCTTTTGGTATTTGACTTTTTGGATACAACTACAATAGTGGAAAAACCTACAAGCTTGTGCGCTAATATAACAGAGTGTCACATAACTAAACGCAAGCATTTTTTGAGGCACCTGCCGTGTTCAATCATTAAAATGGAAAAATCCTCAAAGTGGAGGCATAAATGATTTAACAAAATAAGTTGATAGATTGTGTATCTGGGCTAATATAACTAAAAGTAAGCTTGTCTCACCACTTCTGCAGTACTCATTCCTCAAAAGAGGATTCATTTCCTGAGAAAGCGTCCTCAGTTTTATTATACAGAACAATGACCGAATAGGAAGGAAGCTGCTCTTCGATGATTCAGTTCATGGATTTGAATATCGTTACTGGCATTGTTGTTTATATCTTTTAAATCGGCTTTAAACTATAGATACAATTAAATGATTTAACAGAATAAGTTCATAGATTGTGCATCTGGGTTAATGTGACTAAACACAATTTTGTCTCTCCGCCCCCGAAGTACTCATTCCTCAAAATGGACGCATCCTCAGTTTTATTATACAAAACGATGGCCGAATATGAAGGAATGCTCTTCAATACATCAGTTCGAGAATTTGAATATCGTTGCAGACAAGGTTGGTCATAGCTCTTTTGAATCGGCTCTAACCAATAGATCCAGGTTTCATTAGTTCTCGTGTAGCAAAATAGGAGGCTGTAGAACTCCATATCAAACTATTTTGTGCATCTGGGCTAATATGATTGAACATAAACTTGTGTATCCACCCCCGAAATACTCATTTCTCAAAATGGAAGCATCCTCAGTTTTATTATACAGAACGATGACCGAATAGGAAGGAATGCTCTTCAATACGTCAGTTCGTGGATTTGATTATCGATGCAGACAAGATTGGTCATAGCTCTTTTGAATCGGCTCTAACCAATAGATCCAGGTTTCATTAGTTCTCGTGTAGCAAAATAGGAGGCTGTAGAACTCCATATCAAACTATTTTGTGCATCTGGGCTAATATGATTGAACATAAACTTGTGTATCCACCCCCGAAATACTCATTTCTCAAAATGGAAGCATCCTCAGTTTTATTATACAGAACGATGACCGAATAGGAAGGAATGCTCTTCAATACGCCAGTTCGTGGATTTGAATATCGTTGCAAACAAGATTGGTCATAGCTCTTTTGAATCGGCTCTAACCAATAGATCCAGGTTTCATTAGTTCTCGTGTAGCAAAATAGGAGGCTGTAGAACTCCATATCAAACTATTTTGTGCATCTGGGCTACTATGAATAAACATAAACTTGTCTCTCCGCCCCCCGAAGTACTCATTCCTCAAAATGGAAGCATCCTCATTTTTATTATACAGAACGAAGGGCCGAATATGTAGGAATGCTCTTCAATACGCCAGTTCGTGGATTTGAATATCGTTGCAAACAAGATTGGTCATAGCTCTTTTGAATCGGCTCTAACCAATAGATCCAGGTTTCATTAGTTCTCGTGTAGCAAAATAGGAGGCTGTAGAACTCCATATCAAACTATTTTGTGCATCTGGGCTACTATGAATAAACATAAACTTGTCTCTCCGCCCCCCGAAGTACTCATTCCTCAAAATGGAAGCATCCTCATTTTTATTATACAGAACGATGACCGAATATGTAGGAATGCTCTTCAATACGCCAGTTCGTGGATTTGAATATCGTTGCAAACAAGATTGGTCATAGCTCTTTTGAATCGGCTCTAACCAATAGATCCAGGTTTCATTAGTTCTCGTGTAGCAAAATAGGAGGCTGTAGAACTCCATATCAAACTATTTTGTGCATCTGGGCTACTATGAATAAACATAAACTTGTCTCTCCGCCCCCCGAAGTACTCATTCCTCAAAATGGAAGCATCCTCATTTTTATTATACAGAACGAAGGGCCGAATACGTAGGAATGCTCTTCAATACGTCAGTTCGTGGATTTGAATATCGTTGCAAACAAGATTGATCATAGCTCTTTTGAATCGGCTCTAACCAATAGATCCAGGTTTCATTAGTTCTCGTGTAGCAAAATAGGAGGCTGTAGAACTCCATATCAAACTATTTTGTGCATCTGGGCTACTATGAATAAACATAAACTTGTCTCTCCGCCCCCCGAAGTACTCATTCCTCAAAATGGAAGCATCCTCATTTTTATTATACAGAACGAAGGGCCGAATATGTAGGAATGATCTTCAATACGTCAGTTCGTGGATTTGAATATCGTTGCAAACAAGATTGATCATAGCTCTTTTGAATCGGCTCTAACCAATAGATCCAGGTTTCATTAGTTCTCGTGTAGCAAAATAGGAGGCTGTAGAACTCCATATCAAACTATTTTGTGCATCTGGGCTACTATGACTAAACATAAACTTGTCTCTCCCCGAAGTACTCATTCCTCAAAATGGAAGCATCCATTTTTATTATACAGAACGAAGGGCCGAATATGTAGGAATGATCTTCAATACGTCAGTTCGTGGATTTGAATATCGTTGCAGATAAGATTGTTCATAGCTCTTTTGTATCGGCTTTAATCAATACATCCAGGTTTCATCACTTCTCGTGTAGCAAAATAGGAGGCTGTAGAACTCCATATCAAACTATTTTGTGCATCTGGGCTAATATGACTAAACATAACCTTATCTCTCCGCCCCCGCAATACTCATACCTCTAAATGGAAGCATCCTCATTTTTATTATACAGAACGATGGCCGAATAGGAAGGAAATTGCTCTTCAATACGTCAGTTCGTGAATTTGAATATCGTTGGTGACAAGATTGTTCATAGCTCTTTTGAATCGGCTTTAACCATAATCCAAGTTTCATCATTCTCGTGTAGCAAAATAGAGGCTGTAGAACTCCATATCAAATATTTTGTGCATCTGGCTAATATTAAAAAGAAGCTACATACTCATTCCTCAAAATGGAAGCATGTTATTATACACGACAATATGAAAATGCTCTTCAATACGTCATTCGTGGATTTGAATATCGATACCACAAGAATAGCTGTTTGAATGCTTTAATCAATATATCCACTCATCATTTCTTAGCAACTAGGATGTAGAACACCACATCAAAAAAACTGATATTGAAAAATACACCATCTAAGACTAACTTTATTCCAGATCTGTTACCACATCTTTCCTACTTAACAACAGACAAAGGAATGTCACAGAGATCACTCTGATCCAACAGAGGTACAACCAAAAAGTTAATAATTGAATTAAATGCAATATCAGCAAAAACGCGAAACAATTTTTCCGCCGACAGCTGCGAAACCTATTGAATAGACAGAAAGTTTACATTTTTTAGAATGCTTTGGAAGAATGTTAAGTGGAAGACACTCCTTTGATTAAAATTTTCAAAGGCTGGGAAAAGATTGAAAGGAATTAGAATGGGAGAGAGGAGATTTTTAAGGAAATATT
>CM063500.1:80648092-80683092 GCA_032207245.1 Pardosa pseudoannulata | reverse complement strand
CGTAGACTGATACCTTAATTGAAGTTCCATTCACAAATAAAGTTGTCTTTCTTTCTTGCACCCCTTCCGAAAATAATTGCTGGCTATGGTCCTGTGTGCAGTCTATTACATAATTACCATATATTGTAGTGAGAAGAAACAAAATTATATGTCAAAATTTCTATACTAAATAATTAACGATACATCATAAATATTAATATTTATTTCTATTGTTGTTATGTAACTACCCTTATAAATTCTGCAATAAAGAATGCAACGCAAGCCTAGTACACGAAAAATTGAGATTTTTATTTCAAAATGTCTCTCCAAAGTTGCGGCAATTAGGATACAATGGATTTCCAAACTCGTTCAAACAACTTCGAATGATTCCTATAAACTTTAAACTAATAGTCACTTTATTTCTGACGTTGAACACTTTTGAATTACCTGTGTATATATACATATATATATATATATATATATATATACACACACATATATATGTATGTATATATATAAATATATATATATATATAAATATATATATATATATATATATATATATATATATATATATATATACATATATATATATATATATATATATATATATATATTTATATATATATATTTATATATATATATATATATATATATATATATATATATATATATATATATATATATATATATATATATATATATATATATATATATATGTATATATATATATATATATATATATATATATATATATATATATATATATATATATATATATATATATATATATATATATATACATATATATGTAAGTATGTATGTATATGCATATGAATAAATATATATATGTATATATATATATATATATATATATATATATATATATATATATATATATATATATATATATATATATATATATATATATATATATATATATATATATTTATATATATATATGTGTGTGTGTGTGTGTGTGTATATATATATATGTATGTATGTATGTATATATATATATATATATATATATATTTATATATATATATATATATATATATATATATATATATGTATGTTTATATATAAGGGTAGTTATATAACAACAATAGTAATAAAAATTAATATTTATGATGTATCGTTAATTATTTAGTATAGAAATTTGACATATAATTTTGTTTCTTCTCACTACAATATATGGTAATTATGTAATAGACTGCACACAGGGCCGTAGCCAGCAATTATTTTCGGAAGGGGTGCAAGGGAGAAAGACAACTTTATTTGTGTTGAACACTTTTGAATTACCTGTACACGTATAAATGGCGGACAAGTAACGCCATCTAACAACAAACGAGCCCACTATTTCAAATACCATTTTTCCCCTTTACGCGCCAAACGAAGACCGAATCGCTTTGGCGCTGATCGTCAGTACCGGGCTCGCGGGTTTAAATCCCATTGTGGCAAAAATGTTAGTAGCTGTTCGGAATCGGCTTTAAGCAGTAGATCACGTTCTCACTAGCCCTCGTCTTGTAAAAAAATATAAAAGAAAATTATTTACGTAATATCTAGGTTCAGTGATACAACGTACGAAAATAATGTAGACGATATTTAAATGATTTAAAATGAGAAACGATTAAATGACATGTTTAAAGGAATGACGTCATAGTGCTAGAGAAAATTTTTTTACCTATTTATTGTATGATAAATTAATAAATTTAATAGCCTGCTCTTAATCGGGGAAATAGGGTTTGAAATAATGGCATAAAACTCAGAAAAGGGGGCGAAGTGATGAATTTCGAACCTTTTGAAAACGACAGTAATTTTTGCTATTATATGAAGCATATTTATATCAATTTATTTTAGAATCAGACAGATAATTTAGGAAAAAATGAACTTTACTCGCTTTAAATTTTGCTAACCTTAACTCGTCGAGAATCCAATATGGATGCCTTATTTCATTCCAGGTCAAACCACTTTTTGAATTCAAGGAGAGATGGACAGATAACATAGGCTATTATTATATAAAAGATATATCTTTAATAAAATAACCTCAAATACTTATAAAAATAATAAAAGTTATATTTAAAAATATATATTTATAATTTGATTTTTTTCAATAAAACTGTTCTTCCTTACGGGCATGATTAAAAGAAATATTTTATCACAAATATTAAATTTTAAGCTTTTAATGATTAACATACTTCTAGCCTTGAATCTAACAAAAAACTCCATAAGTTTAAACATTTGCATTATTAAAACATGTTTATAATTTTACCCCTTTTGGGAGTAATTTTGACATATACTTACCTCTCTAAACCAAAAAAATATTTCTCTCATAGCAATAATTTTAGTTCAATTACAAGAAAATATCATTATATTAAAATGCTTAAAATTTTGTTCAAGATCATTGTATAGGGTCTGAGATATCTTGCAACATTAAAAATTTGCATTTTGAGAAAAATCAACTTAAAGTAATAAGTAAAGAAAACGTGGCTATCTTTATAAATACTTCAATAATAAATGCACTTTTTGTACTATTTTAACAATATAAATAACGGGTGGTCTAAAAGAAACTTCCCCTATACATGAGTCCCTAGTGGCCGAAGCGTTCAACCAATCGAAATAAAAGTTTAGAGTCTTCGGTCCCTTCCTCTGGAAGTTGCCGTTCGGTTCGGACGTTCGTTGTGACGTCACTTTGACGTCAGCCTGCGAACATTTTGCGAGTTTGGTTTGGTTTGTTTGGAGTGCTACGGTCTACTTTTTGCAACACGAGGGCTAATGAGACCGGGACCTACTGCTTAAAGTCAATTCCGAACGGCTATGAACATCCATGTCACTGTGGAATTCGAACCCACGAACTCCGGTACCGAAGGTCAACACCCTAACCAATCGGCCATTGTTCGGCACATTTTTTTTTTCTTTCGAGTAAACGATAAAGCTGACTTTAAAATGACTTCCCAACGAACGTTCGAATCGAACCGCAACTTCCAGAGTAAGCCCCATAGTTATTTTAATGTATCGGGTTAAGATTGTGGTGATTTACAAAAATAATAACTCTCTCAGTTACGGTTACAGTGACACAATTTCGAAATTTTCGAATGGCAACACCCATTTTTTTCTTGTGTAAATTGATCAGAGCACGGAAAAACCTTAAATGTCGTTGGAACGAGACTCGTATGACTTAAATTGGCGATGTAAAACGTTTACGAAAAAAGAACATCGTAAAGAACCAATCACAATAAAAGGGAAGATGTAATGATACACTTTGCATCATTCACTGTGATAGGCAGTGGAAACACCAATCACAGAACACGCTTGCAAAAGCATTGTGATATAAGCAGAGTGGGATAATTGTATCTTCATGCTCGTGCTAATCAGTATCGTTTCTTGCATCAATACATCTTCCCTTTTATTATGATTCGTTCTTTGGGATGCTCTTCTTAGCACTTGTTTTAATCAGCCAATTTTATGTCATACGTGTTTCGTTCCAACGCCGTTTCAGGTTTTTCCATGCTCTGACCAATTAGCACACTAAACAAATGAGTGTTGCCATTCGAAAATTTCGAAATTCTGTCACTGTAACCTTAATCGTGATAGGTTTATTCTTTTAAATCACCACAATCTCGACCCTATACACTCAAATGGGAAGGCATGGATTCATTGTTTAAACTATGGTTTAATATTGATAAAAATAAAAGTAATGGATTCGATCTCACCTCCAATAAGTAATGCAGTTGTTTATACAAAGTTAGAATAAAAATACGTATTATGAAGAATTATCTTCCATTTTATGAGAAATATAATATTAATTATTGATCCAACCTAATTAAACTTTAAATTTTAAATGTATGCATCTATATTGAGAAATATATTTTTGCCAAAATATAATTTAAAATTTTAATAAAATTGCAATGAATTACTTGTGGAAATTAATCTACTTGTTGTGCAATTGTTTTTCCAATAAGTGTTTGGAATAAACCCGGATTTTCTAACTTAAAAAATTCCAGGATGACTTCTCTCATAATCACAAATGTGTTCTGTGCAATTAACAAAATGTGAAAGAAAGATTCTTATAAAAGTATATGTATATATATATACATATATATATATATATATATATATATATATATATATATATATATATATATATATATATATATATATATATATATATATATATATATATATATATATATATATATATATATATATATATATATATATATATATATATATATATATATATATATATATATATATATATATATATATATATATATATGTATATATATATATATATATGATATATATATATGTATATATATATATATATATATACACACACATATATATATATATATATATATATATATATATATATATATATATATATATATATATATATATATATATGTATATATATATATATATATATATATATATATATATATATATATATATATATATATATATATATATATATATATATATATTTATATATATATATATATATATATATATACATATATATATATATATATATATATATATATATATATATATATATATATATATATATATATATATATATATATATATATATATATATATATATATATATATATATATATATATATATATATATTATATATATATATATATATATATGTATATATATGTATATATATGTATATATATATTTATTTATATAACATATATATATATTATGTATATATATATAAATATATATATATATATGTATATATATGTATTTATATATGTATATGTATATATACATATATATATATATATATATATATATATATATAAATATATATATATATATATATATATATATATATATATATATATAAATATATATATATATATATATATATATATATATATATATATATATGTATATATATGTATTTATATATGTATATGTATATATGTATATATACATAGATATATAGATATATAAATACATATATATACATATATATATATATATATATATATATTATATATATATATATATATATATATATATATATATATATATATATATATAATATATATATATATATATATATATATATATATATATATATATATATATATATATATATATATATATATATATATATATATATATATATATATATATATATATATATATATATATATATATATATAATATATATGTATATATAAATATATATATATATATATATATAATATATATAATATATATGTATATATAAATATATATATATATAATTATATTTATATGTATTGTAATAAATATGTTAATACTTTCATATAGTTTGATTTAAGCTTCTTCTTTTTACATTAGATATCTGCAGTGTTAAATGATTTGAATTTTCTTATTTTAAATACATCAGTGCTTTAAGCTGAGTTATTATTTACTTGCTGCGTATGTCACACTTACCACATAAGTTCGAACCGCGTCATTCAATGTTTCAAAACACGGGCTCTAAATGAAAAAAAAAGAAATGGGTGAATGTTAGGTGAATGGGTAAATCTTATATGTTCTTAACAAGACAACAAGATGAACATTCGTTGTTGAGGAGGCATGTGAGAATATACATTCTTACACAAAACAAAATCAACGCACAAAGAACATGTAATGCATGTCAAACCCTAAGTGATATGCGTAGAGGTTTCTATGGAAAATGCAAAATTTTAAAATTTGGCGGCCAATGAATAAACGTGTGTCGTTGCAGTACAAGTTCCCTGCTCAATTGGCAGGATAATTAAGAAGAGAAATTTCAATTTCAGGTCATAAATTCTTTGTGAATTTCATTCTGTGTACTTAGGTAGACAGTAAGTATGCCTCGCATACAGTTGCGCGAACGATATGCTCAAAGATGTCAAAGATGTCAGTTGGTTTAACAGGCGAATCTCTCGATTTTAAGGCAGGATCGATTCCACTATTCGATAATATTGGCAGGAATGGGTGAAACATGGCCGAACACAGTCAAGAATGAAGCGGTCGGCCTAGAAAAACGACAGAACTTGAGGATCAAGCAGTTGGCAGATCGGTATTCAGAACTTCAAATGCATCATTTACGAGCAACTAGTGCTTCAGCGACCGCAAGGACCATTATAGGTGGTTTACAGGAGAATGAGATCATGGTGCCCCTTCCGGCGACTACCACTAACCTCTGTACAACGACAAGCCTGTTTACAGTGGTGTCGGGGTCATTCGAACTGGAATATCCCTGACTGGAGTAGACTAGTCTTCAATGATGACTTCCGGTTTGAGATGAGCCCCGATAACCAACGAAGACGTGTCTAGAGACGCTACAGACAGCAGCAAGATACCAACCTGACTGTCTTCCGGCATACAGGCCGACAAACTTGAGTGATGGGTTGAGGTACCATTTCATTTCACAGTAGAACCCCTTTGGTTGTCATCCGTGACACCAATACAGCACAGCGGTACGTGTACGAAGTTCTACACCCATTTATGTTGCCCTTCATGCCATGCTATCATGAACTTACATTTCAAGAAGATAATGAATTACGAACGGTAATGAATGATACAAAATACTATTAAGAATTACCACTTTAGAGTTATGAAATTTATTAGACTTATTCAATCAATTATAAATAAATAAATAACATCTAAAAAACATTTAAATATCAGATACTGCTAAGCAAAATAATTTAATTTTCTGCAATAATCTGTTAACATTTAAAATGTTTCTTGGGAATTAATTTTTAAATTTTCTTTCTAGTTTTTTTTCAGTTCCTACAATTAGTTCATACTCCATATAAACATTTATATATCTTGTTCAAGTTTTCAGTCATTAATCAAATATTTTGTATTTATTCACTCAAGTTCAACTACATTTTTTAAACTTGTAGTGGTTGACACTTAATGTTTAATAGTCTTTTCAAATATTAATTTCTTAATTAAATTTTGAATATACATTCTTACGCAAAAACTCATCGCACTTGTTGATATGCGTAGGGTTGGGTACTATTGTTTTTTTTGGGGAATGAATGTGTTTCGTTGGTGTTGCATTGTTTATTTAGGTTTTCAATTTCAATTTTTTTTGTTATTTGTTTACTTAGGTAGATAAAGTATTCCTCTCACACAGTCATTTGGGATTTTTGTTTCTTTCTATTTTGGGATCGATTCATTATTCGATTATTTCAGGGTGGTGTTATTGATTGGGTTGTGGGGGTGAGTAGCAGTTTTCGGTTTTTGGGGTGGGGGGGGGTGGGAGCGTTGGTTAATGGGGGTTGTGGGTGGTTTGGAGGTTGGGTTGGTGGGGTGGGGGGTGGGGGGTGGGTAACGACGGGGGGGGGGTTTGGGTGGGGGGGGGTCATGGGGGGTGGTATGTCTTGGGGGTGTTGTGATAGTGGGGGGGTGGGGGGGGTGGGGGGGGTGAGGGGTGGGTGGGGGTGGGGTGTTGGTGGGTTGGGGGGGGCAATGAGGTTGTGGGGGGGTTTGGGGGGGGGGGTGGGGGGGGGTGGTGTAGGGTGGGGTGGGGGAGTGTGGGTTGGGGGTTTTGGGTGTTTTGGGGGGACAGGGGGGGTAGGGTGGTGGGGGGGGGTGATGGGGGGGGGGGGTTGTAGTGGGAATGGGGGGGGGTGGGGGGGGGGGGGGGGGTGGGGGGGGGGGGGGGGGGTGGGGGGGGGGTGGGGGTGGGGTTTTTGTTTTTTTTTAGTTTTTAGTGGTACTTTTTTATTATCTTATTCATTTTTCAGTTTAATAAAATATTTTGTATTTATTCACTCAAGTTCAAATCATTTTTTTTGTAGTGGTTTGACACTTAATGTTTAATAGTCTTTTCAAATATTAATTTATTAATTAAATTTAATTAATTAGTTTTAGTTGGGGGGTTGGCAATAATGGTATTCACAGAATCGGGCCAATATCAGTACAATTCCCCATCAAATTGCTGAACAAATAATTCTACAATTAATACTATCACGGGCGTCAACGAGTGCATAACATACAAGGTAGCACTGCAGATTAGGTAGTAATATATCTAGGACAAAACCTCTTCTCCGTAGGTCAAGCATATGTCGCCTTGAGTCGTGTGAAATCATTAGATGGACTATTAATTGAGGAACTGGACTGCTCGAAACTCACTGGAAAATGAACCTTTCCAATAATGAAGAATTTTCCTTTGCAATAATGAAGCATTACAAGAGATGCATAGAATGAGAAATTATAGATCACCATCAGCTTCATAAATTAGAAACGAAAAAAATACAAAGGAAATAAATAGTCACAATCAAAAATAATAGTGCAACACCATATATAGCAAGGAAAATGGAAAATCGTTTCTATTTTGCCACTTAATAATGTGATTCATTCATATGTATATACTTACCTATATTAAATGTAATTATTTGATAAAAAGTAATTAAAAATTGTTTTCTTTGTTAACCTAAGTAGGAATTGACTTTAAAAAATATTTTATATAATCTTTAATATTCCTCATTTAGAGTTACCTTTGAGTATAACATAGCAAATATCAAATATTACTTTCTTGTGGATTCTGACAATAGTGGAATTTTGGGCAATGAGAAGGTTGATACACTCTTTAAAAAGGGAACCTTGATAGATCAAATTATGAACGGCCCTCTTTCATTTCATACAACTAAATTATTTATTAATCTTAAACAAGATACAGTTCAACATGCTACAAATAAGAAGTGGAGGATTTTAGTGTTAGAGAGAGCTATTCCCAGTTTTCCAAGAAAGACTGCAGTGGCCCTTTTATGAGGTCTGACTGAACATGACTGTTTACAAGACCATCTTTACAGAATTGAAGTGGTGGATTTACCGGACTGAGTTTTGTGTGACTCTAGTCATCCAAGAACTTTTGGGGGGAGAGAGAGAGCTGTTCCCAGTTTTCCGAGAAAGACTGTAGTGGCCCTTTTATGAGGTCTGACTGGACATGACTGTTTACAAGACCATCTTTAGAGAATTGAAGTGGTGGATTCACCATATTATGTTTTGTGTGACTCTAGTCATCCAGTGACTTTTGGGGGAAGAGAGAGCTGTTAACACTTTTCCGAGAAAGACAGCAGTGGCCCTACTTAACGGTCTGACTGGACATGACAGTTTTAAAACAACTTCTCTATAGTGGTGAATTCACCGGACTGTGTTTTGTGGGACTTTAGTCTTCCAGGGAAGAGAGAGCTGTTCCCAGTTTTCCGAGAAAGACTGCAGAGACCCTTTTATAAGGTTTGACTGAACATGACTGTTTACAAGACCATCTTTACAGAATTGAAGTGGTGGATTCACCATACTGTGTTGTTTTGTGGGACTTTAGTCTTCCAATGACTTTTGGGGGAAGAGAGAGCTATTTCCAGTTTTCCGAGAAAGACTGCAGTGGCTCTATTTAGGGGGTCTGACTGACATGACAGTTTTAAAAGACCTTCTCTATAGTGGTGGATTCACCGGACTGTGTTTTGTGTGTCATATGTGTTTGTTAGTCATATAATGACTTTTGGGAGAAGAGAGAGCTGTTCCCAGTTTTTCGAGAAAGACTGTAATGGCCCTTTTATGAGGTCTGACTGGACATGACTGTTTACAAGACAATCTTTACAGAATTGAAGTGGTGGTATTCACCATATTGTGTTTTGTGTGACTCTAGTCAGGTAATGACTTTTGGGGGAAGAGAGAGCTTTTCCCAGTTTTCCGAGAAAGACTGCAGTGGCCCTATTTAGCGGGTCTGACTGGACATGACTGTTTTAAATGACCATCTCTATAGAATTATAGTGGTGGATTCACCGGACTGTGTTTTGTGTGAGTCTAGTCATACAATGACTTTTGAGGGAAGAAAGAACTGTTCCCTGTTTTCTGCAGTGGCCCTTTTATAAGGTTTGACCGGACATGACTGTGTACAAGACCATTTTTACAGAATTGAAGTGGTGGATTCACCATGCTGTGTTGTTTTGTGTGACTGTAGTCATATATTGACTTTTAGGAGAAGAGAGAGCTGTTCCCAGTTTTCAGAGAAAGACTGCAGTGACTGCAGTTAATTTAAGGGTGTGACTGGAAATGACTGTTTTAAAAGACTTCCTCTATAGAATTATAGTGGTGGATTCACCGGACTGTGTTTTGAGTGAGTCTAGTCATCCAATGACTTTTGGGGGAAGAGAGAGCTGTTCCCAGTTTTCCGAGAAAGAATGCAGTAGCCCTTTTTAGGGGTTTGACTTGACATGACTGTTTTTAAGTCCATCTCTACAGAATTGAAGTGGTGGATTCACTGGACTGTGTTTTGTGTGACTTTAGTCATCCAATGACTTTTGAACATTTAAATAATTGTGTTGCAAATTCTCAGTATGAGGGCATTCTTAAAAAGAACTGAAGATCCCTTGAACTAATGGCTTATGCTCTAATTGTTCAGCATTTGTAAATAAATAATATTATTTTAACTATTATAAAAGGGGATATTTAAGTGAAAAGGAGATTCGATGTAGACAAATGTAAAAAGAATTTGAAAGATTTACCCGAATGTCCTTGGTATAATTGCAGAATATAGCAGCGTTTTCCTCATATGAAACGAATTCAATTTTTTCATTCACTCCATCACAAATGCCTGGTTCATTCGGCTTGCTCGTCAACCACCTTTGTGACTATTAAAAAAAATGAAAAATTAATAGAATTCACCCATATAAGAATTAATCGCCTTCAATCCGATCACTAAAATGAAATGAAAGTATGATCATATAATCATTCATAAGCAATTTTTACTGGCTAGTTGCTATAGACCAGCAGTTCTCCAACTTATTATCCCGAGAAACCTTTTTCTAAACACATACATCTCAACAGAACCTCTGAATAAATATTACTAAGGACCTATTATTTATCACTAATTACATATAAACATAAAAACTAAGCAATATAAAGTAGTTTTAAAATATAGATAATGCGTTCAAAAGATAATGTCCAATCAAGATTTTTTAATGAAATGATACAAGTAGAATGGCATATTGATGAATGCTTCACCCCTTTTTGTTATGTACTGCCTCGTATGGTCGGAACGACTTGTTATCACATTCCTTATGTGTTCCCTTATGTGTTACTTAAAAATCAGAGTATGAATTTGGGGGATGTTCTTTAAATTTCGATCTTGTTCCTAGATGGTAGTTGTGGTGTGAAACCCCCCCCCCTTGTTCAGAATACTAATCGGCCAAGCTGGGTCCCAGGATTGTGTGATGAAGTGATTTAGATCAGTAATATAACTGATTAATTAATATGAGAAGTAAAAGACTTGGGATCTAAATCTAACCTCACCACATCTTTTGTAAAGGACAGAGAACCATAAAATATATTCAACGGATTTTTCGTCCTGTGCGGGATCCTCGGGAGAGGTTCTGATCCTACTCCCAGATTAGAATCACGTTTCCGTACATGACACTAAATAAGAATGTATCTTTGTGGAGTTCTATATAAGTCCCTAAGGGACAGTGCCCAATTAGAAGAGATAAGGCTTTTCCACGTTTGCGGTTTCAAAGCGGGGTAAAAGAGATCAATTGGAGTTTTACAGCTCTCCTGGTTGGACGAAGAGAGATAAGAATGGGCACAGATGAAAAATACATAAAATAAAGAAAAGTCAAGGGGAGTGTTCGGCAGTCGAGTCGAGGAGACAAGTCCGACTGTCAGTGTTCGAGAAGTCGAGAAGTTCGACTGACAGAGTTCGAAAGGTCGAGAGTTCGACGGAAAGTGTTCAGGACTCGAGGATAGAGTACGGTGGTCAAAGTAGTGGAGCCCAAGAAAAAACCTTGACATCTCGCAACGACCAGAAGTTTCCAGCTCATCCGCTTTTCAGTAACACCCCGAGTTATTTAGAAGGCCCCAGACCAGAAGTGAATTCTGAGTCAACGTTGTCGTCCCATTAATTGAGATAACAAGCAAAGTATCTACGTCATTTCACAAGAGCGTCCGACCGGAGTACCGCCTTGGCACACCATATACACCCACAAAAGTACTTATTTTAAGTATCTGAAATAGAGATTAGGTCCTCTCTCTTATAAATAGTTAGCTAAGTGATAGGAAGTTATTATTGTCAAATCTAAATTAGTATAACACCAAATTGATCATGTTAAAAAGTAAATTTTATGAAACGAATCAAAATGTTGTATATTAGTAGTGTTTATACAGGGTGTCCCAAAAGGTCGTTTACAAACTTAACATGCTGGTCTGTAATATCATGATGAACAAGATTTGCATAGGAATTTGTGTCCGAAAATGCAAACTGTGACCGCTAGAGGGCAATAATTGCAGGGAAATCGTTGGATCGGTAGAAACGGACCGCCGCGATCCCCCGACCTTACTCCCCTGGATTTCTACCTGTGGGGACACATGCAGTCCATGGTGTACGAGACACCCTAACATCGGACATAATTCTTATCGCCAAGATCTCGGAAGCGGCAGCAAGTGTCCGTAACACTTCTGGCCAAATTGAACGGGTTCGTGAATCCATGCGCCGACGTTGTGAAACGTGTATTGTGGCCAAGGGAAACAATTTTTAGCATTTGCTGCGATGTAATCCTAAAAATGATATTAACACCGCTGTCGATATAATTTTTTTCTCCTGCTCCACACTCGTGATCACAGCACTCTAGCGGTCGCAGTTTGCATTTTCAGACACAAGTTCCTATGTAAATCTTGTTCATCGTGATATGACAGACCAGCATGTTAAGTTTGTAAACGACCTTTTGGGACACGCTGTATAATTGTAATAAATTGACTTATTTTTATTCTAAATCTGATTTCAATCACTTTTAATTTAGCGTATTAGTTTACTATTTCTTTTAAGTCTGTAGTCTCTCAGAACATGTGGTTGAATTTAAACTTAAAATATCTACACAACGCAACCCAAATAATATTTAGTCTTTCTGACTAAAAGAAATAAATAACCACTATAAATTCGATACACAGAAAAATGCCTAAATTTTAAACGAGAGCTACACGACACATTGCCTTGAGAATTCTAGAAAGGGACAGCTAGCGAATGAAAATTCGACTAAATAACTAGCTGTAACCTTAGCTGGAGTTCTCGGGTAACTTGAATCGTAACTGACCAGGAAACGGTTGGCGGGACCGTAACTGACCCCCAGGTATAAAAAGCCTAGAATTTTGCGACTCGGGACTTTTCGACATTTTTTACGTAGGTGTGTTGACCTCGTGGAGGCTCCGAAACTTTAAACCGGAGACAGCTTTTCAGCAATTACGTTCGGGAGACTCGTAAGGTCTTCTCATACAAGGAACGGCAAAGTCTCGGAGACCGAACGGGGGATAGATTGGGTTAGCGTTGCACCCTTGAAAAGCCTCCCCACAGCGTGAGAATAGTTCATTCTTTTTTTACGACTGTGATCATCATGGATATGTTATCCAAGCAACAATCCTTTACATTTCGAATTGTTTTGGAATATAAGAATCCCTTTGTGTATAGAAATTATTTAGAGAACCTTTAGAGCAAATATTTTTTCTTTTAAATGAATTTCCTTGAATATTGACTATGTTATTAGTACTATTGACATATAAATATTTTAAAAATTTGAAGGCAAAATATTAATTAGTTTTGGAGTTATTAATTATTAATTGTTTCATAATTAGCTTAATTGAAAATGCTCCAGACGCATCAATTTTGCATAAAATATTATAAAAAAAATTTTTTAAGTATACCTTATAGACTTTACAAAAAAATGTAGTTGTTTTCATAAGCATTTATAGAAAATATAAAGAGAAAAAAAAATAATTATGATGATGATACCCATATTCTGCAGAAAAAACAGCTATAGCGATTAATTAAAATACATAACTAACATATTATATGCTTCAAAACATACCCGTTTCAACTAGACTTTATTTTATAAACTCTAACGTAAATAATATTGGAATTTCAGAGACAATGATCTATTTGCAATGCGCCTGGAGTACTTTAAACATTTGTAATACATGAAAATTTTACTTCTGAGTAAACAGAATTTGAAGTTATTATTGCTATACCCATAAGTAATGATAAACTTATTATGACCATATGTAATGATAAAATGGTGGGAATGAAAAAATTCTTTTTGCTCTGTATTCCTAATGATATATTCTTTCACTATTCAGTAAAATAGAAAATTCAAATTTTAGCCAATTTGAAAGTCCACCATGGCCTTAATATCCCTAGTTTTGACATTAAAAATTGACAATTTAAAACTATAACGGTAGTAATTATAATGGAAGATAAAACTTTGATGCTAGAACGTAGAATAAAATGCAAAGCTAAGATAAGTAAAGCATAAATCGAATGAGAAAATACACAGACAACTGCAGTTGTTTCATTGTTTTGAGAGAGCAACATTCTCACAACATTTTCCATTCAAAATCACCAAATGGCTTATAAAAGCATACTAAGCAAATTCTTTTACAAGCTCAGATTGCTGTTGAGTAGTCTGTAACAAGCAATTGAGAGCCCTCGAAAAAACAAAACAACTGCCTGCGTACTTGTCCTTTTGATTTGGGCTTTAATTACGTTGGCTTTGGATTTTATACTATAATAATTAAATGGTTTAGTATATAGCTCGCAATACACATCTATTTCTATTAGTGTGCTAAATTTCATAGAGCTATAAAAATATTCTATAAGATAACTTGCATAGGAACTAAAAATATGAAATAAGAAAAAATGAGCTAAAGCTTATGTAGTGCATGGATGTGAGACAAGATATAAGTTATTTAATTCGCTATAACTCTCTTTAAATTTGAAATAAATCAAAAGTAATGATATCAAAATGTGCAAAAACGTTTAAAGTTTAAAACATAAGTAAATATATTTTCTTAGTTGAAAATTTTCAAAATATAATCGAAAGATAAGAATTTTAACTAAAATCCCTTAAAGCACTTTAATTTATGAAAGAAAAGTAAAATAAATAATGCTTACCTTCTCTTTTAGCTTATAATAGCAAGGACTAAAGAAATTTCTACTGGTTTCTGGAATGTCAATGAAAAAGATTTACCGTTTAGCTTTGAGATTCTGAAATACAGATAAAGCAGACAGTAAAATCTTACATACTAGTGAATATTAGAGTAAAATACTTTTTCTCGGATATTAGCGTGGTTTAAATAATTAGAACTGTCTTAAAGTTCAATGAAAAAGATTTACCGTTTAGCTTTGAGATTCTGAAATACAGATAAAACAGACAGTAAAATCTTACATACTAGTGAATATTAGAGTAAAATACTTTTTCTCGGATATAAGCGTAGTTTAAATTATTAGAACTGTCTTAAAGGTCAATGAAAAAGATTTACCGTTTAGCCTTGAGATTCTGAAATACAGATATAAAATAGACAGTAAAATCTTACATACTAGTGAATATTAGAGTAAAATACTTTTTCTCAGATATTAGCGTAGTTTAAATTATTAGAACTGTATTTAAAGACTAGTATTATAAAATATTTTCAGTAAATGACTGACTCCATAAGAAACTACCACATTACCAAATTTGAACTCCAAGAAATTACTTTAATAAGCTATGTAAGGTTCTGCTTTATAATACTGTAGAGCTTTTCGGTTTTTTGTGGGCTTGATTCTTGCTAATTCCAAGAGGATAACCTGTATGGTATTCACATATTTGCAACATGAATACAATTTTGTGACCCGAAACTAAACCTCGAGAGTGACAATCTTTGTTATTTGCTACTCCATAATTTGTTAATCTAGTAGCTGGCAGACAGGCAATTTTCTTTTACCTCTGTGCTTAACCAATTTAATGGAAATATGACTTATTTCAAAGTGCGTAAAGTTACAATTACAAGGTGTTTGTTTTGAACGGGCATACATAAATACATGGATCCAGAGGAGTTCTTGGGAGGTTTGCTTATGAAAAAGGCTGGTAAAAGAAAACTCCCTATATTCTATAGGTTTACAGAAAGGGATAGATTGATTTCGCAGTGATACCATGAATCAAAATGTGTTGTGGCGTCAGAATATGTGTCCTTTTCAAGTTATCAAGTGTTATCTACCTGTAGATTTGGTTTGCGTGCACAAATTAATGTTGCATCTGAAGGTAACTAGGAACGCTTCATTCAGTTTAACCATCCACTAGGCATTCCTTCATAAAAAGTACAAAACTTACCCCCCTTTTTCTCAAGAATACAATTTTGTGATACATGGATACTACAGCCTATTACAGACCAATGCCATCCCAATAAGTTGTTGCTATCTTGACCTATTCAGCGCATGGCAGTTTGTTATACTAATTGCACCAATAAGATTTTGTAGTTAGTCGTCGCTAACCCCTTCCGGTAAAATGACGAGTCTAACTCGTCATTAGTTTTTCATTCCATACCGCACAATGACGAGCTACACTCGTCATGCGATTAAAGTTACTGTTAAATATGATAATTAATTTAGTTTAAAATTTCTAGTGTACTGAATTTGGCGACACTTTTACCACTTGTGAAAATCACAAGTCACTATTGCATATTGTTTACTTGGTACAAGTCATTGCCAAATTAATGAGTCAGAATAAAAGAAAACCTACTAAGAAATGCCGTGTGTGTTACAAGAATCAAATTAAAAGTGAGACTACTTGGCGGTGTAAACAATTAAGAATTCCTTTGCACTTTGTTTTGAAAAGTACCACTAGCTTGAAGACTATTATCTGTATACCTTATTAATGTTTTGCTTTGATATTTTCTTAATTTTACTGTTTCTGATATTATTTAACACTATGTAAAAAGTGGATTTTCATTAAGAATATGTAAGAATTGTAAAATGAAACAAGTTTTTTAAATAAAAATTAAATGGTTATTTCATGCACAGTTTTTCATTATTAAATCATACCGGAAGGGGTTAATAACCATTAGTATGTGTTTACTGAATCTATCCCCTCGATTGTAGAATCTTATTTTAATTTAATGTTAAGAAATAAATCATTTTAATCAAAGCAAATGCACGACAACATCAAAAAACTCTCGTCTAACATCTAATCCAAGTTATTGTTTTCCTGTTCTTTCTATAATACATAATACCATACTTAAGTTCTTTGAAATTTTATAACATCAGGTTTAAGTCAAAATTTTGCTTCAAAATCAATTGCTGGTAAGACGCATCAGTTACAGGGTTTCCTTTTCAAGCAAAGGAAAATACTTAAGTTGTGTATTATTTCTCCCAAATTGTTACATTATTCAATAAAATAGGATTTCTATGTAATATCTTATGTAAAATTGTATACAATTGTATGCAATATTAAAAAAAAAGAATCAATAAATAAATATTTTTATGCGTTGTATAATTATAACACATGTCCTTATATATGTGGGCGGGTTTCATGCTCCCAAGATACCCCAGCAAGTCTCTGTGATCTACCTTGTAGTCATGGGCTTACTTTTGTAGAGTTTTCCCTTACCATGTTTGGCCAAATTAATACCGACCATGACAAGTCTCTTGTAGATCAGCAACAGGGTAGTCGCTATGGGTTGCTGTCGTAGCAGCTGGTTTTTCAGTAGCACTGCATAAATCTTGAATAAATTGAATTAGGTCATGTGTAACATCTTTATAATACGCGCCCTCTAAAGGGATGAAAATTGCCCTGCCTGGCAAAATGTCTTGATTCATCTCACGATCGCAGATTCCGAACACCAATTTTAACCCTTCCACTATGATTAGACTCTTAAACAAATTGAAAAAGTAATAAAACAAAAATCACCGCAATCACAAAGATGGAATTCCACACACTCTCGGATTCCTTTGACATCACTTTGTCCTTTCCTTCTTCTCCCCTCCGGTGATATGACAAACCATGCCGAAATTAACACCATCGAAAAGAAGATACTAAACACTAGAGACGACATTTTGATCCTCTAGCTATCTTCTCGGAATATGTTATGTTTAAATAACTTTAGAAACTCGATTACAAAATTGGACTTTTTTTAACTACGTTTATTTCAACGGGGTAACACCTTTGTCCGTTGAAGGAGACAGGATGTGTGGCCAATGGTTACGACACTATGAAGAGTAAATAAGTTGCAAAGTAATTTTTTTCCCCAAACATATTTAACTTCTTCTTTCTTATGATTAATATGGTACATACTTCCTCTTACGAAGGTGCTAACAATGAATTTTATAACAGTTGAATATATTTCCTCCTCTTGAAAAACAAAAACTACACGTGTTGTTTTCCAGGAAAAAACCCTGTGCATGTTAATGCTTGCTTGTGTAGAGCAGAAATAAGTAACACTGATACATTTTATATGTTTAATGGCAGAACTGCAAAAGATGTGTAGATGCAATGTCCTCGTTGTAATAAACTATATTAATTTTAATACTTCTTTCATTAGAAAGTTTACAAATTTTCATGTCAAAACTCTAACAGACAAAAAAATTATTAGCATATTATTTTTTTTCCGTAAAAACTATTTTAATTATAGGTATTTTTTAACACTAAACATACCATATAACGGGTCAAATGACCCATAAGGTTTGTGTAAAAAATGCGATAGGAAATGAATTAAAAATTCTTATTCTTCGTGTTTGCAATACATAAAAATTGACAGACAATATAAAATTTTGTTTCATTATAATAAAGTTTATTTTTCTATTTCCTTCCAATTTTCATATTTCATACATTTATAATCAGAAAAAATAATGTCCGGTCATTTGACCGGCTATGGTAGAAATAGGTATGTATTAAGTGTTGATATGTTTAGTGTTAAGTCGCGGTACGTCAGTCATCAAAGGCAGCTATATCGTAACCAAGAGGTTGCGAGATCGAGACTCTAGCTCAGTGGTGCACAAACTAGGGGTCGCGACCCCTGTAGGGGTAGCCAGAAGTTTTTGGGGGGTCGCCAAATTTTTATGAAATGCATTATCCCTGCATGCTTGCTGCATACCATACAGTGTACATATAAAGAGTGAAGCGCAGGGTGAGAATTCAAGTATCATAACTGCATCCAGTAAAATTCAAGCTTTTAAGAATAAGCTTAGTCTCTGGCAAACTGAACTGAATAAAAACAACACCGACATGTTCCCTTGCTTTAAGAAAACATTTTCGAGAAGATTCGAGGATTTTCCTGAAAACGATCTTGGTTGGATTCGTGATCCTTTCCGTTTCCTTTGACATATGCAGTTCAACTCTTCAAATTAGTGAAAAAGAGCAATCTATAAATCTAATTAGTGATTATACTCTTCGAAATCAATTTAAGACTCTTGCCAAAAATTTTGGCTATCCGTGGAAAAACAATATCCCGTTTTATGCAAGAATGCCATCAGATGGTTAATACAAATTTCCACCAACGTATTTATGTGAAACTGGATTTAGCAAACTATTTTCAATAAAAACTAACTATTAATCGCGTTTAAACCCTCAAGATGATATGCGAATTGCAATTAGCAACATACATCCAAACATCGATGAGATAATTAGAAACTAAAATAATATATTTACAACGGTCACTTAGGCCTATGTTAGTAATTTAACCTTGTGGTTAAGTAATAACGCATTATAAAGAGAATTGTAATAATTATGGTGTAAATATAAGGCATAAATAATTGATGATTGTAATATATGATAATCAAGGATAAATTTGTAAATGAATGTACAGAATAAATATCTAAATCTCAATATAAAGTATCATATTCTTACTGTGTTTCCCCTTTGTAAACGAACACTGGTGTTAAGGTTGTAAGTATATTACAACAGGGATATTTAATTGGTATATATTGAGCACCCTACTCTTTTGTAGTTGCTTAACCCATCATAAAAAATGGTCCTTA
The DNA here is from genome assembly GCA_032207245.1 of Pardosa pseudoannulata. Taxonomy (NCBI): domain Eukaryota; kingdom Metazoa; phylum Arthropoda; class Arachnida; order Araneae; family Lycosidae; genus Pardosa; species Pardosa pseudoannulata. The sequence continues at coordinate 80,663,341 of CM063500.1, read as the reverse complement.
TCGTATAGAACAGTAATTCTCAACCGTTTTCAAGTTACCAACCCCCTTCTTCTTTTTCAATGGCCAGACAGCCCAGGATGGGCCCTTGCCTTCCTCAGAATTGAATTCCAAGCTCTTCTGTCCCTGGCCATGGACATCCAGTTAGTAGTTAATAAAAGTCTCAAGTCTAATTCCAAGCAGTCGAGCCACCTAAGTTTAGGTCTCCTTCTTTTTCGGGTGCCAAATGGTCTGGCCGAGAAGATCTTTTTTGTTACACGATCTTCATCCATTCTGCACAGGTGTCCTGCCCATTTAATTCTCTGAATCCTCATATATTATACAATATCTAGATCTTTAAAAGACTGATAGAGTTCATAGTTAGTTCTTCTTTTCCAGATATTATTATGTTTTACGCCGCCAAAAATACTTCTCAAAATTTTTCTTTCAAACACAGAAATGATATTTTTTACTTTTATAAAAAAAAGTAAATACCAACCCCCTACTGTGCCAAAATTTGTTTCAAGTCCCCGTAAGGAGCTGAAATGTTTTCAACTCCCTCCTTTGTAAAAATTCCGTAACTTAAAGTGTAGAGGAGAAGTACTGAATTATAAGAGGCAAAATGTTTAAGTAATTTTCTTCAATATAATTACCTTCGAACGCTGGCCGATTGGTTAGGGCGCTGATCGTCGATACCGGAGTTCGTGGGTTCGAATCCCACTGTGGCATGGATGTTCGTAGCCGTTCGGAATCGGCTTTAAGCAGTAGGTCCCGGTCTCATTAGCCCTCGTGTGCAAAACACTAGACCGTAGAGCTCCAAACCAAATCAATATAATTACAAATCAAATTTTTGTAACTGAGACAGTCAACACCCAAAGGAATTCTGTGGCCTGACGGTTAGGGCACTGACTTTAATTCTGGAATTCATGGGTTCGAATCTCACTGGGGCATACATGTTCGTATCCCTTCGTATTCGGCTTTTAGTAGTAGGTTCCGGTATCAATATCGTGCTTAAAAGAGTAGACGGTAGTGTTCCAAACCAAACGAATGGTGTGGATTAAATAAATTTTTCTAAATGTCGGCCTGATTTCACGCAGAAGATAGGGAGTGAAAATAACTGGTTCTGGTACCAACGCGTAAGTTTGATTTATTAATGTTAAAAATCTTGTAAATTAGATAATTAATGTAATAAATCTATTTAGTATTTTTAAAAGTAAGTTCAAATCTCCCCACAACTGCCCACCAGCATCATCCCACCGCCGCTGGGGGGCCGGTATCACCCCCGCTGAGAACCACAGGTATAGAAGATCCTCAAGCAATTTCTTTATATCAGCACATTACAATTTTCGTATAGGAGCTTTTCACCTAATTTCTCTTTCATGCAATATTTTGAAAATATTTTTTTTTACTTTTCAGTGTATTTTTAATCTTTTTTTAACAATATTAATAATTAATAAAGCCTTTATTCCGATCTGACAATGCAAGCCCAGTAAAAAAACTCACTTTTACTAATCCCATGGGAAACAGAAGTGAAATACCACCAATTAGGTGGCTTCAATCAGTTGAGAGAGACTTTAATATTATTGTAAATAAAAGAAACTGGAAGAGCTCTGTAATACTAGACTCAAGACTCTTGTTTGTGTTACATGGACACCTGCATTTTTTACGGCGGTCGACGACGGACTCATCGAGAGTAGGTAGAATGGTAGGTCCATGGCTAGGGACGGAAGAGCTTGGAATTAGATTCTGAGGAAGGTAAGGGCCCATCCTGGGCTGCCTGGCCATTGAAGAAGAAGAAAGGGGTTGGTAACTTGAAAACGGTTGAGAATCACTGTTCTGTACAATAAGAACCATTTGTTATGCTGGATTATACAACTAAAAATAAAAGTGTAGGGCACTCCATATATACCAATTAAATATCCCATTAGTATTTTAATATAAAAATCACCTTTTACAATTATATCTGTATTGAAACTGTGTTACTTTGATATTTATTTCATTTGCGACCCGAGCTTTTATTTTTAATCTCATAACCCATCATAACATCCAGACCTTATCCTATAGCAGCTCCTCAAGCAATATCTCTTATACCAGTACATGACATTTTTCATATAGGAGCTTTAACCACAGTTTCTCTTTCATGAACTATTTTAAAAATATTTTTTTTATTTTTCAGTGCATTTTTATCGAGGAATCACGAAGGCTAAAGACAGACTAGAACTCAAGAATGAAAGGAGTGTGCATACCGTTTGTTAAGTAAAGTAACGACTTTGTTGAAGTAGATCCTCTTATATTAATACCAAGGACCAAGCAGAATATTCCAAGGCTCGGAATACATCCTCCAGATTATTTGTGAGCTTGGAGATCATTGCGACCACAAACTACTTTTTACAAGGAGGGGGGAAGGATACCACCCCCGCCCGTGCCAGCTACAGAGAAGAGGGATATTTTCCCAGGGAGGCAAAAGTCTGACTAAGAGAGGGGGTTTCCACCCTTGCCCTCGCCAACAGCAGAGGGGAAGATGCCCGCTTGGAAAGAGAGAGAACGGACATGCTTGGAAGAGAGCTGAAGCCGAGTGAGACGCGTGCAGACCGCTCGGCATTTTTCGTATCCTCTGACCGTTTCAGCTAGAGATTCGCTGTTCCTATAATAATGTATAATTTTCATATGTTTGATAATTGTAAATAATAAATACATAGTCCAGTATATGGTCGCTGCAGTAACTAATTGCCGGCAAGACAGACTTTAGTGAACTCACGATACCTACTCCAGTAACAATAGGCTAGCAGGTACAGAAACAAGGCGTGCGGTCATTGAGAAAGACAGCTTTGGATACCTCGATATCTTATAAGATCGCTATGCATAGGACCAGATGGAAACAACTATTAGGAAAGGCCTTGACATCTAACAGGCAGTAGTGCCTTGAAAAAAGAATAAAAGGGATTTTTAAAGATACTTTTTATATTGAATTTACTTCTATCTATCGTCTGGTTACACTCCACTACATAACAATACGTACAGAGGTTTCCATTTGTCTAAATTCGGCCTCCTAGGTGGCCTTCTTCTTCTTTCTATAATCGAATGGACAATTCATCCTCGAATATGTCAGATATATTCATTCACGTCTCAGATAAAAGTATACCCATGTAAACTAAATAATTTTTCTTTCATTCTAAATAATTTTTCCTCCTAGGTGGCCTTCTTTTTCTTTCTATAAACGAATGGACAATTCATTCTCGAATATGTCAGATAATATTCATTCACGTCTCAGATAAAAGTATACCCATGTAAACTAAATAATTTTTCATTCATTCTAAATAATTTTTCCTCCTAGGTGGCCTTCTTTTTCTTTCTATAAACGAATGGGCAATTCATTCTCGAATATGTCAGATAATATTCATTCCCGTCTCAGATAAAAGTATACCCGTGTAAACTAAATAATATTTCATTCATTCTAAATAATTTTTCCTCCTAGGTGGCCTTCTTTTTCTTTTTATAAACGAATGGGTAATTCTTTCTCGAATATGTCAGATAATATTCATTCACGTCTCAGATAAAAGTATACCCATGTAAACTAAATAATTTTTCATTCATTCTAAATAATTTTTCCTCCTAGGTGGCCTTCTTTTTCTTTCTATAAACGAATGGACAATTCATTCTCGAATATGTCACATATTATTCATTCACGTCTCAGATAAAAGTATACCCATGTAAACTAAATAATTTTTCTTTCATTCTAAATAATTTTTCCTCCTAGGTGGCCTTCTTTTTCTTTCTATAAACGAATGGACAATTCATTCTCGAATATGTCACATAATATTCATTCACGTCTCAGATAAAAGTATACCCATGTAAACTAAATAATTTTTCATTCATTCTAAATAATTTTTCCTCCTAGGTGGCCTTCTTTTTCTTTCTATAAACGAATGGACAATTCATTCTCGAATATGTCACATAATATTCATTCACGTCTCAGATAAAAGTATACCCATGTAAACTAAATAATTTTTCATTCATTCTAAATAATTTTTCCTCCTAGGTGGCCTTCTTTTTCTTTTTATAAACGAATGGGTAATTCTTTCTCGAATATGTCAGATAATATTCATTCACGTCTCAGATAAAAGTATACCCATGTAAACTAAATAATTTTTCATTCATTCTAAATAATTTTTCCTCCTAGGTGGCCTTCTTTTTCTTTCTATAAACGAATGGACAATTCATTCTCGAATATGTCACATAATATTCATTCACGTCTCAGATAAAAGTATACCCATGTAAACTAAATAATTTTTCATTCATTCTAAATAATTTTTCCTCCTAGGTGGCCTTCTTTTTCTTTCTATAACGAATAACAATCACTCGAATATGTCAGATAATATTCATTCACGTCTCAGATAAAAGTATACCCATGTAAACTAAATAATTTTTCATTCATTCTAAATAATTTTTCCTCCTAGGTGGCCTTCTTTTTCTTTTTATAAACGAATGGGTAATTCTTTCTCGAATATGTCAGATAATATTCATTCACGTCTCAGATAAAAGTATACCCATGTAAACTAAATAGTTTTTCTTTCATTCTAAATAATTTTTCCTCCTAGGTGGCCTTCTTTTTCTTTCTATAAACGAATGGACAATTCACTCGAATATGTCTGATAATATTCATTCACCTCTCAGATAAAAGTATACCCATGTCAACTAAATAATTTTTCTTTCATCTTCGTATTTTTACTGTTTAGTACTTTTTTTAAATTATAGACATAAACGTTAATGTTTAACGTACAAGTAAAATATAGATATGGTAAACCTGCTTGAACATGATATAACGTTATTTTTAAATCATTATTCGAAAACGGACCTGTCGACCCCTTCTCGTTCGCACTCGTATAACACACTTTTGAGGAAAAAAAATATTGCAAAGCGATAATAAATGAAAGAAACTAATTTTGCGTAACAGAACTCCTTTACCTTGCAGGGAATATAACTTAAAAGTAGCCTGACAACTTTTAAACCGGCAACTCTAGTATGGTACGGTAAGTTCCGTCTGGAATTTACGAAAATTGACTGTTTTGAAAAAAAATATGTCGATGGATGTTAACAGTTATTTTCCAAAATACCAAAAGAGTTTTGTAAAGTGTAATTTTATAAACCGATACACAGTTTTCTGACAAAAAATACAATATATCAGGAATGGCCAACCAGCGGCTCGTTAGCCACATGTGGCTCTTTGAAGGATTATATGTGGCTCTCGATAAATGTACCCGACTTCCCTTTTCATTTCTGTGGTATTATATTTTTAAAAATATCACAAGTGATGGAGCTCCGACAATGCTAGGTAAAAAAAAATCGGTCTTATTTCTTTAGGAGATTATTCACAAATTCCACAATTCACGCCGATTCTCTGCATAATTCACAGAGAACATCCCGCTTCAAAATATTTAAAATATCCTGATGTTATGAAAAAAAGTGTAACACTTGTAAATTGCATTCGCCCCAATGCAAAAAATCATCGACAATTAAAGAATTACCTTTAAAAATTAAAGGACGAAAAGCTTCCAAATGACATTCAATAAATTTACCTTTATTAATACCTTTTTTGCATAAGTTTTAAATATATATTTAATTGCGGTTCACGACAAATTTGAAATGTGGAAAAATGGTTCCGACTATCAAGGAGCTTGGCCACCCCTGAAATATAATCTAGAATTAACAACTGAAAAGGAGAAACCATCTATCGTCTTCCAAAATTCCTCTTAATTTATTTGTTACTTGAATTTTAAATGTTAAATCTCATATTGACATAATTTTTAACATTTCCATTCAACTAAAAATGTTAAAAATTAAATATGTCACAAACAAAAAATGTTTGAAGAAAATGCAATACCAGATTTAAATATTTCAATGCAACATTTTGAGCATAGGATTTTTAAAAATCAAAATTTTGTGAGTGAATATTATAGTGAAACAATATATATATATATATATATATATATATATACATATATATATATATATATATATATATATATAAACCGTCCACATAATTTAAAAATAGTGTATTCATCACTGTGAAACAATTATTAAATGTAGTAGCCGAATAGATTGATGCAGACGTTCACTTACAAAAATATTCTTTATTTAGAACATAAGATGGTACTAAAAACCCAAATCACCGGAGGAAAAAAGGTCACAAAACACAAAAATATTTTTATGATATCCTTTACATCGAGGAGGAAAAAAGCAACGAAATCTTTGTGCCATTCCTTCTATTAACTATTGGAAGGGGTGTGGCTACAGAAATGATGTCCTTCCGGTAGCCAATCATGTGTATTTAACTACTTCTAGTTTATTCTAGAAGATATAGTACCTCTACAAAACGCGAGAAAAATGAATTAGCGGGGTTGCGATTCTAAATTCAAGGTGCTCAGGAAATGGGTGTCCGCCGCCATTATTATTAAAAAATGTTCCTTAGAATTTGTCAATAGGAAATCTTTATTTTCAATGGAAAACAAAAAACATTTAAGTTAGGATTTTACTTTAATATAATTTTATTATTACAAATATATATATATATATATATATATATATATATATATATATATATATATATATATATATATAATCAGGGCCGGGACTAGTACGCGCGCAGAAGGCCAAATTACTAGGTCGACCAACAGAATACCTATTATGCATACAATTCTAAAAAATGCGTATGCATAATAGATATTACTATATTATTACGCATAATAGGTATTGCTATGGACAATTGGCTGTCAAATACTATCTTATACTCAGGAATATGGGACTGTTATTTATGTTGTTAAATTGCTTACGTTTCATTATATATACATATATAAAATATATATATATATATATATATATATATATATATATATATATATATATATATATATATATATATACATATATAAATATATGTATATATATATATATATATATATATATATATATACATGTGTGTGTTGAGAAATTAGTTTGTAATGATAAGTTCAGCACTAAGTTTAAAAACAATTAAATTTCGGTGTATTCAATTTTAAGTTTTCAAGATGATTGCCAGTGAACGAACTATTACACATGGTAAAAATCTGTTTTAATTATTATACTTTTTCTTCGGCTTGTTAAAAAAATAAAATCTTATTTAACCCGTAATAAGGGACCAGTACGGGCTGATAAATATTAAGAATTTTAACTGTCATAATTAATAAGAATTGTGTTTGTTGCACCTATTTCCCTCTTCCTGTTTTTTTTACAGTGGACCTGCCGTATACCGATGTGAAATGTTATATACCACATCTCACTTATATAAAATGGCAAGCTTGTTGGAATAATTTTTTACTGTATAAATTGCATGAAATTAAACCAGAAATTAATCAGTGGCCTATTCAATCCTCCACAAAATGTGATGCTTTCGTAAATCGTCTCTGAATTGGTAACACCCGTTTTACTCTTCATCACCTCCTGTTCCGCGAATCTCCTCCAGTATGTCACCCTGTAAACAGCTTATGTCTTGTGAAGCACATCATCACCGAGTGTCCTGCTTTCACTCGCCACCGTATAAAACATTTTCATATTCCCAACAGCTCCACAGCTGTTCATAAACTGCTCTAAATATAGACATCTAGTAGAAGATATCTTTTTTTAGACATCTTGTATACAGATTTGTATACAGATATCTTGTAGAGTAATTATTTTATATTTTTGTAAACTTATTTGATGTTTATATACTGTTTAATATTTGTATTTTATGTAAATGCTTATCGTTAAAAGAATTACATTTTATTCCAAGATCCAAATGGAATCTTAGAAATAAAACTTGCTACACTACTTCTGAAATGAATACTCATGGAAATTTAAGATAACAATTATTTTTAAACAATATATTATTAATAGCTTAAAAATAAATAACTTCTTACTTCCCACTTTTAAATACTTTTCCATATTTACGTTCTTATGGGGATTGTACAGTTTCAAGCAAATTAATTATAAAAAGTTTATTTTAAGAATCTACGGTCCCCTTAATTTTTATACGAATGAGAGATTTCTTGAAATAGAGATATTTTTCGTTTTGATTGAGAATCAGAAGAGACAAAACCCTTATTCACATCTTTAGAATAATTCAGAAACTTCGATTATCAAATAAATTGCTTTCGCTGACCAAAGTGCTTATTTTCTGTATGCTCCTCCATCAGTTGTCAGCACCTTAAATCTCTCTATATATGCATGAAGTTTGGAGATGTTTCGTTTGTTGTTAAAGTAAAGAAAATGTACCGGATAAATTCTGTACTCTCATATGAGTCTCTGAAAACATAACATTTTCATCTTTCGAAAGTTCAAAGAAGCGGCTTAAATGTTATCACCCAAAGTGTAAATTTGGAACAATAGCACTTTTTAAAACACAAAATATACATTGAGTAAATTTTGTTATCGCAATCTACATATTAAAAAGTAAAAAGTGTCCAACCTCCAGATGGGAAGGAGTATCGGTGTTTAAGACTTATTAGAAATTTTAAAAATTATTAAGAAATGAATATCCGGTAGTGTATGTGCAAAAAGTATTCAACTTCCAGATGGGAAGGAGTATCAAATTTTAAGATCTATTAGACATTTTAAAAAGAATTGAGAAATGAATATCCGGTGGTATATGTGTAAAAAAGTATTCAACCTCCAGATGGGAATGAGTATCGATGTTTAAGACCTATTAGAAATTTTAAAAAGTATTGAGAAATAAATATCCGGTAGTGTATATGTAAAAAGTATTGAATCTTCAGATGGAAACGAGTATCGATGTTTAAGACCTATTAGAAATTTTAAAAAGTATTGAGAAATGACTATCCGGTAGTGTATGTGTAAAAATTATTCAACCTCCAGATGGAAATGAGTATCGATGTTTAAGACTTATTACAAATTTTAAGAAGTATTGAGAAATGACTATACTGTAGTGTATGTGTTAAAAGTATTCAACCTCCAGATGGAAATGAGGATCGATGGTTAAGACCTATTAGAAGTTTGAGAAATGACTATCCGGTATGTATAAAAATTAGATACATTAAATTAACAGCAAAATGAGTTACTTTTAAGGGCTACTATTCAATAGAATTATGTAGAACAAATTATTCTACAATACCATTTAAATTATAATGATTATCAAAGTGATTTTTTTCTCTTAACCATTCACTAAATAGTCTTTTTAAAAAAAATAATGGAGATGTGCAAGAAAAAAAATTAAAAGTTATATAGCCTATACTGAAAATTCAATCAGAATTTTTAAACTAAATATATTTATCTAAACGACTGAAAATGTGTTAAAAGAATAACTGCAAAGTTTTGTATTTAAATTTAATAAATACTGCAACATTACAATTTCAGTAGCATTTTAAAACAAACAGTTAAGAAATTTTCTATCAATGTTAATTTTTCAGCCTACGTTTAAAAAGATAATTGAATATTTCAACAAAATATTTTCTATAATAATTCAAGATATTATAAATTTATTAAAAGAAACTTTTTTTATGAAAACTTAATAAATAAGAAATGTATAAATCAAATACTTAAATTGAAAATAAATATTCAGTATAAAATAACAAAACTTTATTGAACATTTTCTTTCAGTCGTATTCTTCATATATTGATTATTATTTTGTATAAAAATTTAGTTAACATATTATGTCACTTTCCTTGATTTTCAAACTAAATAACCATTTCATTTCTTCTTCGTAAAGTTCCTAAAAGAAAGATATTTTAGATCACTTAAATATATGAGTTTAAAAATTAATTTGTATAGATGTAGTCTAAACTTTAAAAAATAAATCTATGCAATAAAATATACTTGAAATGCATGCTTTACTTAGTTTACATTCGCTGTTTGCCCCTAGGCCGTTCAGTAATTAAAGATAATCAGTTTACTGTCAAGAAACCATCCATAGTATTAATAATTTCTGCGCAATAAAATAAATTATAGTGTTTGTATGCACCTTTAGACCCCAAATTATTTTCAGAAAACTTGAGCAATTAAACCTCATTTTAGAAAGATAAAAAATTAAAAGTACACAAAAATGTATTTTTTACAATAGACTGCGAAATCTTATTATAAAACATGAAATATTTTATCTGTATTTGATTCAATATTAACGTACATCGGAGTTAGATGGTTTAACAAAACAAGTCGATAGAAAGAGCTTGTGGTGCCCACCAATTGTAAATATTTTTTGTTGCCAGTAATTGTCGTTATTTTTATTTGGCATTTGGTGGTGGAATCCATCAAGTTTTGTCCAAAGGAACTCTCCATCGTGTTTTGTCCAAGGGAACTCTTCAGTATTCATCAACACTTGCAAACTGCAAGTTTCGTACAAACCCTAATGTATATATTTTTATCTCGTTTCTATTATTTGAACATTAATATTTCAATAAAGGGTTCTACGGAGAGCTTCTTTTGGTATTTGACTTTTTGGATACAACTACAATAGTGGAAAAACCTACAAGCTTGTGCGCTAATATAACAGAGTGTCACATAACTAAACGCAAGCATTTTTTGAGGCACCTGCCGTGTTCAATCATTAAAATGGAAAAATCCTCAAAGTGGAGGCATAAATGATTTAACAAAATAAGTTGATAGATTGTGTATCTGGGCTAATATAACTAAAAGTAAGCTTGTCTCACCACTTCTGCAGTACTCATTCCTCAAAAGAGGATTCATTTCCTGAGAAAGCGTCCTCAGTTTTATTATACAGAACAATGACCGAATAGGAAGGAAGCTGCTCTTCGATGATTCAGTTCATGGATTTGAATATCGTTACTGGCATTGTTGTTTATATCTTTTAAATCGGCTTTAAACTATAGATACAATTAAATGATTTAACAGAATAAGTTCATAGATTGTGCATCTGGGTTAATGTGACTAAACACAATTTTGTCTCTCCGCCCCCGAAGTACTCATTCCTCAAAATGGAAGCATCCTCAGTTTTATTATACAAAACGATGGCCGAATATGAAGGAATGCTCTTCAATACATCAGTTCGTGAATTTGAATATCGTTGCAGACAAGGTTGGTCATAGCTCTTTTGAATCGGCTCTAACCAATAGATCCAGGTTTCATTAGTTCTCGTGTAGCAAAATAGGAGGCTGTAGAAAACATATCAAACTATTTTGTGCATCTGGGCTAATATGATTGAACATAAACTTGTGTATCCACCCCCGAAATACTCATTTCTCAAAATGGAAGCATCCTCAGTTTTATTATACAGAACGATGACCGAATAGGAAGGAATGCTCTTCAATACGCCAGTTCGTGGATTTGAATATCGTTGCAAACAAGATTGGTCATAGCTCTTTTGAATCGGCTCTAACCAATAGATCCAGGTTTCATTAGTTCTCGTGTAGCAAAATAGGAGGCTGTAGAACTCCATATCAAACTATTTTGTGCATCTGGGCTACTATGACTAAACATAAACTTGTCTCTCCGCCCCCGAAGTACTCATTCCTCAAAATGGAAGCATCCTCATTTTTATTATACAGAACGATGGCCGAATAGGAAGGAAATTGCTCTTCAATACGTCAGTTCGTGAATTTGAATATCGTTGGTGACAAGATTGTTCATAGCTCTTTTGAATCGGCTTTAATCAATAGATCCAGGTTTCATCACTTCTCCTGTAGCAAAATAGGAGGATGTAGAATTCCATATCAAACTATTTTGTGCATCTGGTCTAATATGACTAAACATAAGCTTGTCTCTCCATCCCGGAGTACTCATTCCTCAAAATGGAAGCATCCTCATTTTTATTATACAGAACGATGGCCGAATAGGAAGGAAATTGCTCTTCAATACGTCAGTTCGTGAATTTGAATATCGTTGGTGACAAGATTGTTCATAGCTCTTTTGAATCGGCTTTAATCAATAGATCCAGGTTTCATCACTTCTCGTGTAGCAAAATAGGAGGCTGTAGAACTCCATATCAAACTATTTTGTGCATCTGGGCTAATATGACTAAACATAAACTTGTCTCTCCGCCCCCGAAGTACTCATTCCTCAAAATGGAAGCATCCTCATTTTTATTATACAGAACGAAGGGCCGAATACGTAGGAATGCTCTTCAATACGTCAGTTCGTGGATTTGAATATCGTTGCAAACAAGATTGATCATAGCTCTTTTGAATCGGCTCTAACCAATAGATCCAGGTTTCATTAGTTCTCGTGTAGCAAAATAGGAGGCTGTAGAACTCCATATCAAACTATTTTGTGCATCTGGGCTACTATGAATAAACATAAACTTGTCTCTCCGCCCCCGAAGTACTCATTCCTCAAAATGGAAGCATCCTCATTTTTATTATACAGAACGAAGGGCCGAATATGTAGGAATGATCTTCAATACGTCAGTTCGTGGATTTGAATATCGATACCGACAAGATTGTTCATAGCTGTTCTGAATCTGCTTTAATCAATATATCCAAGCTTCATCATTTCTCGTGTAGCAAACTAGGAGGCTGTAGAACACCACATCAAAAATGCAGTCGGGCTGATATTGAAAAGATAGGCACCAGTCTAATTGACTTAACTTTATTCCAGATCTGTTACCACATCTTTCCTACTTAACAACAGACAAAGGAATGTCACAGAGATCACTCTGATCCAACAGAGGTACAACCAAAAAGTTAATAATTGAATTAAATGCAATATCAGCAAAAACGCGAAACAATTTTTCCGCCGACAGCTGCGAAACCTATTGAATAGACAGAAAGTTTACATTTTTAGGATAGAATTCTTTGGGAAGAATGTTAAGTGGAAGACACTCCTTTGATTAAAATTTTCAAAGGCTGGGAAAAGATTGAAAGGAATTAGAATGGGAGAGAGGAGATTTTTAAGGAAATATTAAAGTTAAATAATTTTGACATATTACATATATATATATATATATATATATATATATATATATATATATATATATATATGTAATATATCAAGGTTATTAATATATCAAAGTATATTACATATATATATATATATATATATATATATATATATGTAATATATCAAAATTATTACATATATACATATGGAAAAATTACTTACATAACCATATACATATATATATGGTTATGTAAGTAATTTTTCCACATAATTTACGAAGAACTTTAGAAAATGTTTAACTAAATACTTATTACCTCACACACATTCACCAGGATATTGTTGACATTTTGTTATTGCTGGCTCCAAGCAATGCTATGAAAAGAATAATATTACAATTTTTCACAGAATTATGTATACAAATAAAATTGTAAAGTATATTTGTACATTTATTAGACATACATACAAATTCACTTTAAGCTCATCTAATTTTACACACAGAATCTTTTTAACCTGCAAATAATAGATGTTGATATTCAACAGCTCTCTGAACACTGTTTCATCGAATGTCAACCCTTAAGTCTTTGTATCATCATGTAGAACATTTGTAATATACCCAGTAATGTGTCTTTTTTACAGTGACATTTACAAGATGGTTAAGTTTATTGGTACGATGATATGAGACTTCACATGACGAAATTTACTTGTAGAAACCGCACAAATCGATAATATTTAGTTTATATGTAGTTTTAAAGTTTCATTTGTTATTTTATCAAAATGTATATGATGGTTACTCAATTAAACTTCGGATTTATTAATTGGCGAGTAGTCATATATATATATATATATATATATATATATATATATATATGTATATATATATATATATATATATATATATATATATATATATATATATATATATATATATATATATATATATATATATATATATATATATATATATATATATATATATATATATATATATATATATATATATATATATATATATATATATATATATATATATATATATATATATATATATATATATATATATATATATATATATATATATATATATATATACATATATATACATATACATATACATAAACATATATATATATATATATATATATATATATACCGGGTGGCCATAATTAAACTGACAGTGCTCACAGTGTTCTGTAACGAAATCTATTTTTGAGAATGACGCCACATTTTGAAGGAAGGTTAAACAAGACGGGGAAAAGGATTCCGGGAAAAAAACATCAGTTTCAAATGTCACAGATAGGGGAATATTTGGCGCTGTGTTATAGAAAATAGAGTGTTAACAAATGCAAATTAATACGGAATAAAATTACCTCTTATTATGCACATTTTCTGATTTAGTTCAAGTGCAACGCTTTTAAAAAAACATAAAATCTACATAAACACCGAAAAGTCTCTTGATCTGCAATATCACGTGCGCTGAGCAGAAGAAGAAGTTCTTCTTTCAAATTTCACGTTACAACCATTGGCACAGTTAAGAAATTAATTTTCGTATTGATTTGCATTTGTTAACAATCTCTTTTCTATAACACAGCGATAAATATTCCCATAGAGGTGACTTTTGGAACTAATTTGTTTTTTATCGGAATCCTTCGTCCCCCGTCTTCTTTAATCTTCCTAAAAAATGCGGCTTCATTCTCGCAAATAGACCGCGCTACAGAACACTATGAGCACTGTCAGTTTAATTATGGCCACCCGGTATATGTACACACACACACACACACACACAACTATATATATATATATATATATATATGTATATATGTATATGTATATATATATGTATATATGTATATATGTATATATGTATATGTATATATATATATATATATATATATAATGTATAGCTTGGCCTGCTATACATCGCGGCTGTAGCGTGGTCGAAAAAATTAATACGAAGATCCAGGATAAATTTTATACATGTTTATTAGACAGCAGACAGAGCAAAACTTCTACAAAGGGTTGTCGCGCAGCCTTATATAACCTCGGGGACGCTAACCACTTGAGAAAGGAATTTGTTATAAGTGCTTTTAAGTAGGTTGGCGAGTTAAGCTCGCCAACAGGAAGGAAACTAAAGAGTTTAACGCCGAAAGGCCACTAAAAAGATGAAGAAATTGCGGATTTGGTGGTTTTTTAATAGAGGTGTTAGTAATTTTAGTTTAGGATTAAAGCGTTAAGTTTTTACATTACAGAATATCCCCCCCATCTGAAAAGGCTTGAAGTCGGGCGCCTCGACCAAAAGACATTCCAGATAGTGAGCTGGAAACTTAGTGGGTTAATTGCTGCATGATTGTTAGTGTTAGTGTCCCCAAAAATATAAAATTACAATGAAATTATAAAAATGGTATACAAAATATAAC
>CM063500.1:80587785-80627785 GCA_032207245.1 Pardosa pseudoannulata | reverse complement strand
TACAAAGGAAATAAATAGTCACAATCAAAAATAATAGTGCAACACCATATATAGAAAGGAAAATGGAAAATCGTTTCTATTTTGCCACTTAATAATGTGATTCATTCATATGTATATACTTACCTATATTAAATGTAATTATTTAATAAAAAGTAATTAAAAATTGTTTTCTTTGTTAACCTAAGTAGGAATTGACTTTAAAAAATCTTTTATATAATCTTTAATATTCCTCATTTAGAGTTACCTTTGAGTATAACATAGCAAATATCAAATATTACTTTCTTGTGGATTCTGACAATAGTGGAATTTTGGGCAATGAGAAGGTTGATACACTCTTTAAAAAGGGAACCTTGATAGATCAAATTATGAACGGCCCTCTTTCATTTCATACAACTAAATTATTTATTAATCTTAAACAAGATACAGTTCAACATGCTACAAA
Source organism: Pardosa pseudoannulata (assembly GCA_032207245.1). Classification (NCBI taxonomy): domain Eukaryota; kingdom Metazoa; phylum Arthropoda; class Arachnida; order Araneae; family Lycosidae; genus Pardosa; species Pardosa pseudoannulata. Next base: position 80,627,343 of record CM063500.1, on the reverse strand, counting down.
TAAGAAGTGGAGGATTTTAGTGTTAGAGAGAGCTATTCCCAGTTTTCCAAGAAAGACTGCAGTGGCCCTTTTATGAGGTCTGACTGAACATGACTGTTTACAAGACCATCTTTACAGAATTGAAGTGGTGGATTTACCGGACTGAGTTTTGTGTGACTCTAGTCATCCAAGAACTTTTGGGGGGAGAGAGAGCTGTTCCCAGTTTTCCGAGAAAGACTGTAGTGGCCCTTTTATGAGGTCTGACTGGACATGACTGTTTACAAGACCATCTTTAGAGAATTGAAGTGGTGGATTCACCATATTATGTTTTGTGTGACTCTAGTCATCCAGTGACTTTTGGGGGAAGAGAGAGCTGTTAACACTTTTCCGAGAAAGACTGTAGTGGCCCTTTTATGAGGTCTGACTGGACATGACTGTTTACAAGACCATTTCTACAAATGATCGGTGGTGGATTCACCAGACTGTGTTTTGTGGGACTTTAGTCTTCCAGGGAAGAGAGAGCTGTTCCCAGTTTTCCGAGAAAGACTGCAGAGGCCCTTTTATAAGGTTTGACTGAACATGACTGTTTACAAAACAACTTCTCTATAGTGGTGGATTGACCATACTGTGTTGTTTTGTGGAACTTTAGTCTTCCGGTGACTTTTGGGGGAAGAGAGAGCTGTTCCCAGTTTTCCGAAAAAGACTGCAGAGGCCCTTTTATAAGGTTTCACTGAACATGACTGTTTACAAAATCATCTTTACACAATTGAAGTGGTGGATTGATCATACTGTGTTGTTTTGTGAGACTTTAGTCTTCCAGTGACTTTTGGGGGAAGAGAGAGCTTTTCCCAGTTTTCCGAGAAAGACTGCAGTGGCTCTATTTAGGGGGTCTGACTGACATGACAGTTTTAAAAGACCTTCTCTATAGTGGTGGATTCACCGGACTGTGTTTTGTGTGTCATATGTGTTTGTTAGTCATATAATGACTTTTGGGAGAAGAGAGAGCTGTTCCCAGTTTTTCGAGAAAGACTGTAATGGCCCTTTTATGAGGTCTGACTGGACATGACTGTTTACAAGACAATCTTTACAGAATTGAAGTGGTGGTATTCACCATATTGTGTTTTGTGTGACTCTAGTCAGCTAATGACTTTTGGGGGAAGAGAGAGCTTTTCCCAGTTTTCCGAGAAAGACTGCAGTGGCCCTATTTAGGGGGTCTGACTGGACATGACTGTTTTAAATGACCATCTCTATAGAATTATAGTGGTGGATTCACCGGACTGTGTTTTGTGTGAGTCTACTCATACAATGACTTTTGAGGGAAGAGAGAACTGTTCCCTGTTTTCTGCAGTGGCCCTTTTATAAGGTTTGACTGGACATGACTGTGTACAAGACCATTTTTACAGAATTGAAGTGGTGGATTCACCATGCTGTGTTGTTTTGTGTGACTGTAGTCATATATTGACTTTTAGGAGAAGAGAGAGCTGTTCCCAGTTTTCAGAGAAAGACTGCAGTGACTGCAGTTAATTTAAGGGTGTGACTGGAAATGACTGTTTTAAAAGACTTCCTCTATAGAATTATAGTGGTGGATTCACCGGACTGTGTTTTGAGTGAGTCTAGTCATCCAATGACTTTTGGGGGAAGAGAGAGCTGTTCCCAGTTTTCCGAGAAAGACTGCTGTGGCCCTTTTTAGGGTTATGACTGGACAGGATTGTTTTAAAAGACTATCTCTATACAACTGTAATGGTGGATTCACCGGACTGTGTTTTGTGTGACTCTGGTCATCCAATGACTTTTGAACATTTAAATAATTGTGTTGTAAATTCTCAGTATGAGGGCATTCTTAAAAAGAACTGAAGATCCCTTGAACTAATGGCTTATGCTCTAATTGTTCAGCATTTGTAAATAAATAATATTATTTTAACTATTATAAAAGGGGATATTTAAGTGAAAAGGAGATTTGATGTAGACAAATGTAAAAAGAATTTGAAAGATTTACCCGAATGTCCTTGGTATAATTGCAGAATATAGCAGCGTTTTCCGCAAATGAAACGAATTCAATTTTTTCATTCACTCCATCACAAATGCCTGGTTCATTCGGCTTGCTCGTCAACCACTTTTGTGACTATTAAAAAAACATATAAGAATTAATTCAACATATAAGAATTAATCGCCTTCAATCCGATCACTAAAATGAAATGAAAGTATGATCATATAATCATTCATAAGCAATTTTTACTGGCTAGTTGCTATAGACCAGCAGTTCTCCAACTTATTATCCCGAGAAACCTTTTTCTAAACACATACATCTCAACAGAACCTCTGAATAAATATTACTAAGGACCTATTATTTATCACTAATTACATATAAACATAAAAACTAAGCAATATAAAGTAGTTTTAAAATATAGATAATGCGTTCAAAAGATAATGTCCAATCAAGATTTTTTAATGAAATGATACAAGTAGAATGGCACATTGATGAATGTTTCACCCCTTTTTGTTATGTACTGCCTCGTATGGTCGGAACGACTTGTTATCACATTCCTTATGTGTTCCCTTGTGTGTTACTTAAAAATCAGTATGAATTTGGGGAATGTTCTTTAAATTTCGATCTTGTTCCTAGATGGTAGTTGTGGTGTGAACCCCCCCCCCCTTGTTCAGAATACTAATCGGCCAAGCTGGGTCCCAGGATTGTGTGATGAAGTGATTTAGATCAGTAATATAACTGATTAATTAATATGAGAAGTAAAAGACTTGGGATCTAAATCTAACCTCACCACATCTTTTGTAAAGGACAGAGAACCATAAAATATATTCAACGGATTTTTCGTCGTGTACGGGATCCTCGGGAGAGGTTCTAATCCTACTCCCAGATTAGAATCACGTTTCCGTACATGACACTAAATAAGAATGTATCTTTGTGGAGTTCTATATAAGTCCCTAAGGGACAGTGACCAATTAGAAGAGATAAGGCTTTTCCACGTTTGCGGTTTCAAAGCGGGGTAAAAGAGATCAATTGGAGTTTTACAGCTCTCCTGATTGGACGAAGAGAGATAAGAATGGACACAGATGAAAAATACATAAAATAAAGAAAAGCGGTGTTCGGCTGTCGAGTCGAGGAGACAAGTCCGACTGTCAGTGTTCGAGAAGTCGAGAAGTTCGACTGACAGAGTTCGAAGGTCGAGAGTTCGACGGCAAGTGTTCAGGACTCGAGGACAGAGTACGGTGGTCAAAGGAGTGGAACCCAAGAAAAAACCTTGACATCTCGCAACGACCAGAAGTTTCCAGCTCATCCGCTTTTCAGTAACACCCCGAGTTATTTAGAAGGCCCCAGACCAGAAGTGAATTCTGAGTCAACGTTGTCGTCCCATTAATTAAGATAACAAGCAAAGTATCTACGTCATTTCACAAGACCGTCCGACCGGAGTAAAGCCTTGGCACACCATATACACCCACAAAGGTACTTATTTTAAGTATCTGAAATAGAGATTAGGTCCTCTCTCTTATAAATAGTTAGCTAAGTGATAGGAAGTTATTATTGTCAAATCTAAATTAGTATAACACCAAATTGATCATGTTAAAAAGTAAATTTTATGAAACGAATCAAAATGTTGTATATTAGTAGTGTTTATACAGGGTGTCCCAAAAGGTCGTTTACAAACTTAACATGCTGGTCTGTAATATCATGATGAACAAGATTTGCATAGGAATTTGTGTCCGAAAATGCAAACTGTGACCGCTAGAGGGCAATAATTGCAGGGAAATCGTTGGATCGGTAGAGACGGACCGCCGCGATCCCCCGACCTGACTCCCCTGGATTTCTACCTGTGGGGACACATGAAGTCCATGGTGTACGAGACACCCTAACATCGGACATAATTCTTATTGCCAAGATCTCGGAAGCGGCAGCACGTGTCCGTGCACTCCTGGCCAAATTGAACAGGTTCGTGAATCCATGCGCCGACGTTGTGAAACGTGCATTGTGGCGAAGGGAAACAATTTTGATCATTTGCTGTGATGTAATCCTCATCTGTTGTAAAAATCATATTAACACCGCTGTCGATATAATTTTTTTTCTCCTGCTCCACACTCGTGATCACAGCACTCTAGCGGTCACAGTTTGCATTTTCAGACACAAGTTCCTATGTAAATCTTGTTCAGCGTGATATGACAGACCAGCATGTTAAGTTTGTAAACGACCTTTTGGGACACCCTGTATAATAGTAATAAATTGACTTATTTTTATTCTAAAGCTGATTTCAGTCATTTTTAATTTAGCGTATTAGTTTTCTCTTTCTTTTAAGTCTGTAGTCTTTCAGAACATGTGGTTGAATTTAAACTTAAAATATCTACACAACGCAACCCAAATAATATTTAGTCTTTCTGACTAAAAGAAATAAATAACCACTATAAATTCGATACACAGAAAAATGCCTAAATTTTAAACGAGAGCTACACGACACATTGCCTTGAGAATTCTGGAAAGGGGCAGCTAGCGAATGAAAATTCGACTAAATAACTAGCTGTAACCGTAGCTGGAGTACTCCGGTAACTGGAATCGTAACTGACCAAGAAACGGTTGGCGGGACCGTAACTGACCCCCAGGTATAAAAAGCCTAGAATTTTGCAACTCGGGACTTTTCGACATTTTTACGTGGGTGTGTTGACCTCGTGGAGGCTCCGAAACTTTAAACCGGAGACAGCTTTTTAGCAATTACGTTCGGGAGATTCGTAAGGTCTTCTCATATAAGGAACGGCAAAGTCTCGGAGACCGAACGGGGGATAGATTGGGTTAGCGTTGCACCCTTGAAAAGCCTCCCCACAGCGGGAGAATAGTTCACTCTTTTTTTACGACTGTGATCATCATGGATATGTTATCCAAGCAACAATCCTTACATTTCGAATTGTTTTGGAATATAAGAATCCCTTTGTGTATAGAAATTATTTAGAGAACCTTTAGAGCAAATATTTTTTCTTTTAAATGAATTTCCTTGAATATTGACTATGTTATTAGTACTATTGACATATAAATATTTTAAAAATTTGAAGGCAAAATATTAATTAGTTTTGGAGTTATTAATGAATTATTGTTTCATAATTAGCTTAATTGAAAATGCTCCATGCGCATCAATTTTGCATAAAATATTATAAAAAAAATTTAAGTATACCTTATAGACTTTACAAAAAAATGTAGTTGTTTCCATAAGCATTTATAGAAAATATAAAGAGAAAAAAAAATAATTATGATGATGATACCCATATTTTGCAGAAAAAACAGCTATAGCGGTTAATTAAAATGCATAACTAACATATTATATGCTTCAAAACGTACCCGTTTCAACTAGACTTTATTTTAAAAACTCTAACGTAAATAATATTGGAATTTCAGAGACAATGATCTATTTTCAATGCACCTGAAGTACTTTAAAAGTTTGTAATATATGAAAATTTTACTTCTGAGTAAACAGCATTTTAAGTTATTATTGCTATACCCATAAGTAATGATAAAATTACTATACCCATATGTAATGATAAAATGGTGGGAATGAAAAAAATCTTTTTGCTCTGTATTCCTAATGATATATTCTTTCACTATTCAGTAAAATAGAAAATTCGAATTTTAGCCAATTTGAAAGTCCACCATGGCCTTAATATCCCTAGTTTTGACATTAAAAATTGGAAATTTAAAACTATAACGGTATTAATTATAATGGAAGATAAAACTTTGATGCTAGAACGTAGAATAAAATGCAAAGCTAAGATAAGTAAAGCATAAATCGAATGAGAAAATACACAGACAACTGCAGTTGTTTCATTGTTTTGAGAGATCAACATTCTCACAACATTTTCCATTCAAAATCACCAAATGGCTTATAAAAGCAGACTAAACAAATTCTTTTACAAGCTCAGATTGTTGCTGAACAGTCTATAACAAGCCATTGAATGCCCTCGAAGCAACAAATCAACTGTCTGCGTACTTGTACTTTCGATTTGGGCTTTACTTACTTTGGCTTTGTATTTTATACAACAATAACTAAATTGTTTAATATATAGCTCGCAATACACATCTATTTCTATTAGTGTGCGAAATTTCATGGAGCTATAAAAATATTCTATAAGATATCTTACGTAGGAACTGAAAATATGAAATAAGAAAAAATGAGCTAAAGCTTATGTAGTGCATGGATGTGAGACAAGATATAAGTCATTTAATTCGCTATAACTGTCTTTAAATTCGAAATAAATCAAAAGTAATGATATCAAAATGTGCAAAAACGTTTAAAGTTTAAAACATAAGTAAATATATTTTCTTAGTTGAAAATTTTCAAAATATAATCGAAAGATAAGAATTTTAACTAAAATCCCTTAAAGCACTTTAGTTTATGAAAGAAAAGTAAAATAAATAATGCTTACCTTCTCTTTTAGCTTATAATAGCAAGGACTAAAGAAATTTCTACTGGTTTCTGGAATGTCAATGAAAAAGATTTACCGTTTAGCTTTGAGATTCTGAAATACAGATAAAGCAGACAGTAAAATCTTACATACTAGTGAATATTAGAGTAAAATACTTTTTCTCGGATATTAGCGTAGTTTAAATTATTAGAACTGTCTTAAAGGTCATTGAAAAAGATTTACCGTTTAGCTTTGAGATTCTGAAATACAGATAAAGCAGACAGTAAAATCCTACATACTAGTGAATATTAGAGTAAAATACTTTTTCTCGGATATTAGCGTAGTGTAAATTATTAGAACTGTCTTAAAGATCAATGAAAAAGATTTACCGTTTAGCTTTGAGATTCTGAAATACAAATAAAACAGACAGTAAAATCTTACATACTAGTGAATATTAGAGTAAAATACTTTTTCTCGGATATTAGCGCAGTTTAAATTATTAGAACTGTATTTGAAGACTAGTATTATAAAAGATTTTCAGTAAATGACTGTCTCCATAAGAAACTACTACAGTACTAAATTTGAACTCCAAGAAATTACTTTAATAAGCTAAGTAAGGTTCTGCTTTATAATACTGTAGAGCTTTTCGGTTTTTTATGGGCTTGATTCTTACTAATTCCAAGAAGATAACCTGTATGGTATTCACATATTTGCAACATGAATACAATTTTGTGACCCAAAACTAAACCTCGAGAGTGACAATCTTTGTTATTTGCTACTCCATGATTTGTTAATCTAGTAGCTGGCAGACAGGCAATTTTCTTTTACATCTGTGCTTAACCAATTTAATGGAGATATGACTTATTTCAAAGTGCGTAAGGTTACAATTACAAGGTGTCTGTTTTGAACTGACATGCATAATACATGGATCCAGAGGAGTTCTTGGGAGGTTTGCTTATGAAAAAAGCTGGTAAAAGAAAACTCCCTATATTCTATAGGTTTACAGAAAAGGATAGATTGATTTCGCAGTGATACCATGAATCAAAATGTGTTGTGGTGTCAGAATATATGTCCTTTTCAAGTTATCAAGCGTTATCTACCTGTAGATTTGGTTTGCGTGCACAAATCAATGTTGCACCTGAAGATAACTAGGAACGCTTCATTCAGCTTAACCTTCCACTAGGCATTCCTTCGTAAAAAGTACAAAACTTACCCCCCTTTTTCTCAAAAATACAATTTTGTGATACATGGATACTACAGCCTATTACAGACCAATGCCATTCCAATAAGTTGTTGCTATCTTGACCTATTCAGAGCATGGCAGTTTGTTATACTAATTGCACCAATAAGATTTTGTAGTTAGTCGTCGTTAAACCCTTCCGGTAAAATGACGAGTCTAGCTCGTCATTAGTTTTTCATTCCATACCGCACAATGACGAGCTACACTCGTCATGCGATTAAAGTTACTGTCAAATATGATAATTAATTTAGTTTAAAATTTCTAGTGTACTGAATTTGGCAACACTTTTATCACTTGTGAAAATCACAAGTCACTATTGCATATTGTTTACTTAGAATTTCTTGGTACAAGTCATTGCCAAATTAATGAGTCAGAATAAAAGAAAACCTACTAAGAAATGCCGTGTGTGTTACAAGAATCAAATTAAAAGTGAGACTACTTGGCGGTGTAAACAATTAAGAATTCCTTTGCACTTTGTTTTGAAAAGTACCACTAGCTTAAAAACTATTATCTGTATACCTTATTAATGTTTTGCTTTGATATTTTCTTAATTTTACTGTTTCTGATATTATTTAACACTATGTATGGATTTTCATTAAGAATATGTAAGAATTGTAAAATGAAACAAGTTTTTTAAATAAAAATTAAATGGTTATTTCATGCACAGTTTTTCATTATTAAATCATACCAAAAGGGGTTAATAACCATTAGTATGTGTTTACTGAATCTATCCCCTCGATTGTAGAATCTTATTTTAATTTAATGTTACAAAATAAATCATTTTAATCAAAGCAAATGCACGACAACATCAAAAACTCTCGTCTAACATCTAATCCAAATTATTGTTTTCCTGTTCTTTCTATAATACATAATACCATACTTAAGTTCTTTGAAATTTTATAACATCAGGTTTAAGTCCAAATTTTGCTTCAAAATCAATTGCTGGCAAGACGCATCAGTTACAGGGTTTCCTTTTCAAGCAAAGGAAAATACTTAAGTTTATTGTGTATTATTTCTCACAAATTGTTACATTATTCAATAAAATAGGATTTCTATGTAATATCTTATGTAAAATTGTATACAATTGTATGCAATATTAAAAAAAAGAATCAATAAATAAATATTTTTATGCGTTGTATAATTATAACACGTGTCCTTATATATGTGTGCGGGTTTCATGCACCCGAGATACCCCAGCAACGTCTCTGTGATCTACCTTGTAGTCATGGGCTTACTTTTGTAGAGTTTTCAATTACCATGTTTGGCTAAATTAACACCGACCATGACAAGTCTCTTGTAGATCAGCAACGGGGTAGTCGCTATGGGTTGCTGTCGTGGCAGCTGGTTTTTCAGTAGCACTGCATAAATCTTGAATAAATTGAATTAGGTCATGTGTAACATCTTTATAATACGCGCCCTCTAAAGGGATGAAAATTGCCCTGCCTGGCAAAATGTCTTGATTCATCTCACGATCGCAGATTCCGAACACCAATTTTAACCTTTCCACTAGGATTAGACTCTTAAACAAATTGAAAAAGTAATAAAACAAAAATCACCGCAATCACAGAGATGGAATTCCACACACTCTCGGATTCCTTTGACGTCACTTTGTCCTTTCCTTCTTCTCCCCTCCGGTGATATGACAAACCATGCCGAAATTAACACCATCGAAAAGAAGATACTAAACACTAGAGACGACATTTTGATCCTCTAGCTATCTTCTCGGAATATGTTATGTTTAAATAACTTTAGAAACTCGGTTACAAAATTGGACTTTTTTTAACTACGTTTATTTCAACGGGGTAACACCTTTGTTCGTTGAAGGAGACAGGATGTGTGGCCAATGGTTACGACACTATGAAGAGTAAATAAGTTACAAAGTAAAGTTTTTCCCCAGACATATTTAACTTCTTCTTTCTTATGATTAATACGGTACATACTTCCTCTTACGAAGGTGCTAACAATGAATTTTATAACAGTTGAATATATTTCCTCCTCTTGAAAAACAAAAATTACATGTGTTGTTTTCCAGGAAAAGACCCTGTGCATGTTAATGCTTGCTTGTGTAGAGCAGAAATAAGTAACACTGATACATTTTATATGTCTAATGGCAGAAATGCAAAAGATGTGTAGATGCAATGTCACCGTTGTAATAAACTATATTAATTTTAATACTTCTTTCATTAGAAAGTTTACAAATTTTCATGTCAAAACTCTAAGAGGCAAAACCATTATTGGCATATTATTTTTTTTCCGTAAAATTTATTTTATTTATAAGTATTTTTTAACACTAAACATACCATATAATGGGTCAAATAACCCATAAGGTTTATGCAAAAAATGCGATGGGAAATGAATTAAACATTCTTATTCTTTGTGTTTGCAATACATCAAAATTGACAATATACAATTTTGTTTAATTATAAAGTTTATTTGTCTATTTCCTACCAATTTTCATAGTTCATACATTTATAATCAGAAAAAAATAAAGTCCGGTCATTTGACCAGCTATGGTAGAAATAGGTATGTATTAAGTGTTGGTATGTTTAGTGTTAAGCCGTGGTAGATCAGTCATCAAAGGCAGCTATATCGTAACGGGGAGGTTGCGAGATCGAGGCTCTAGCTGGCTAAAGTTCAGCGTGTTCATTACTAACGGCTTCGGCACTTAAAAAGTTTGTGGTCGCAATGTTCTCCAAGTTCACAAATAATCTGGAGGTTGTATTCCGAGCCTTGGGATATTCAGCTTGATCCTTGCTATTAACCCTTTGACAGTTTCATTTTTTTTCCAGAATTCGGTCAAAAAATGTCACATTTTTTTGTTTATTTTACATTTTTAAGTAAAGATATGTTATTAAAATTAACATTTCTAATATTTTTAAGCATTTATTACAACTTTTTTTCTTTTTATGAAAGCATCATAGAACTGAAGTTTACCTTTAGTCTCATCGATATCCAAGTTCATTTTTGGAATTCCAGTGAAAGCAAATCTAGGAGGCGGATCCGAAGGATTATCACAATTAATTTAAAAAAATTGTCTTGCTTGACTGATTCCATCTGTACTACTATCAGAGTCACTACTATCCAGGTCATCTAGTAAACTTTCGCTACTATCATTTACAGATAACTCAGTTTCTGATTCCGAGTCACAGTTCGAATCACAAGAAATTAGCTCCATATGCTCTGAATTATCCATTATTTAAAAGTAAAAATATATTATTCAACTCTTACATCAATAAAATTATCAGGCCGTTCGTAAAATATAACTAGAAAGCTATACACAATTCGTCTTCTGATACAAAACATGCGAAAAAACCCGCGCTTTTGAACCAATCAGAGTAGAAAATACAATAAACTGCAAACTATCATTTACTGGACATCTATACGAATCTATACGAATAATTTGTTACTAAAATTGGAAAAAAGACGGCCGAAACAGTGCAAGCGAAATAGAAATCAGATTGCCCGTACGCCGTATGGGCAAATTAGTAAAGGCCCGAAAGCTGTATAAAATCAGTAAGGGCCCATACGCCGTACGGGCAAAACAGGGAAGGGGTTAAATTAAGAGAATCTACTTCAAAAAAGTCGTTCTTTTACCTAACAAACGATATTCACACTCCTTTCATTCTTGAGTTCTAGTCTGTCTTTAGCCTTCGTGATTCCTCGATAAATATGCACTGAAAAATAAAAAAAAATATTTTTAAAATAGTACATGAAAGAGAAATTGTGGGAAAAGCTCCTATATGAAAATTGTCATCTACTGATATAATAGATATTGCTTGAGGAGCTGCTACAGGATAAGGACTGGATGTTATGATGGGTTATGAGATTAAAAATAAAAGCTTGGTGCGAAATTGAAATCAATATCAAAGTAACACATTTTCAATACAGATATAATTGTAAAAGGGGATTTTTATATTAAAATACTAATGGGATTGTACCGAGGTACTTTCCTACGATGATCTGCATGTGCATGCACAGCTGTGGGAGAAATTTCCTAAAGGAATTTAGGACTTCTATTGTTCACGTCAAGTTTAGGGACCCCTGTAGAGAAGGTATAGATCACGGAATGGCAGCTTAACGGTCAAGCTCGGATAGAGATGTAATCGTGAGTTATGGGGGCAGGGGCTAAAAATAATGTCAGCTTGCACAAAAGGGGCTATTTTAATGAGCCCACCTGCACTCCCGAAGGGGTTGCAGATGTGGGACAATTTCATCAAACAAGCGATTGGCAAAGAAGAAATAGGGACGTTAAAACCGAGGTGAGGAATTGGGAAGCGAAGTTAAGAAAAGGAGTTGAAGTCGGTATTGAAGAGAAGTGGGACATCAAAATCCTGAGCCCCGCTCACCAGCACCGACTCGTCCCGTGCATCCGAACACCCGGACCGACACACCGCATGAGGAAAGCCTCTACCTGATCCTCTGTACCAACTGAAGGACCGACGCATCACGTGAGGAAAGCCCCTGCTTGCTCCCCTGTGCCTTTACTGGAGGTAAAAATAAAATAATATTTACAACGGTCACTTAGGCCTATGTTAGTAATTTAACCTTGTGGTTAAGTAATAACGCATTATAAAGAGAATTGTAATAATTATGGTGTAAATATAAGGCATAAATAATTGATGATTATGATATATGATAATCAAGGATAAATTTGTAAATGAATGTACAGAATAAATGTCTGAATCTCAATATAAAGTATTATATTTTTACTGTGTTTCCCCTTTGTAAACGAACACTGGTGTTAAGGTTGTAAGTACATTACAACAGGGATATTTAATTGGTATATATTGAACACCCTACTATTTTATTTTTAGTTGCTTAACCCAGCATAAAAAATGGTCCTTATCGTATAGAACAGTAATTCTCAGCCGTTTTCAAGTTACCAACCCCCTTCTTCTCCTTCTTCAATAGTCAGACAGCCCAGGATGGGCCCTTGCTTTCCTCAGAATCGAATTCCAAGCTCTTCTGTCCCTGTCCATGGACATCCAGTTAGTAACTTTTAAAAGTCTTAAGTCTGATTCCAAACAGTCAAGTGACTTAAGTTTGGTCTCCCTCTTTTTCGGGTGCTAAATGATCTGGCCAAGAAGATCCTTTCTGTTACACGATCTTCATCCATTCTGCACAGGTGTCCTGCCCATTTAATTCTCTGAATACTTATATATTGTACTATATCTAGATCTTTAAAAGATTTATAGAGTTCAGATTTAGCTCTTTTTCTCCAGATATTATTATGTTTTAGACCACCAGAAATATTTCTCAATACTTTTCTTTAAAAAACAGAAGTGATATTTTTTACTTTTATAAAAAAAAGTAAATACCAACCCCCTACTGAGCCAAAATTTTTTCAAGTCCCCCTACGGAGCAGAAATGTGTTCAACGCCCCCCCCCCCTTTTGTAAAAATCCCGTAACTTAAAGTGTAGAGTAGGAGAAGTACTGAATTATAAGAGCCAAAAATATTTAAGTAATTTTCTTCAATATAGTTACAAATCAAATTTTTGTTACGGAGACAGACTGAATCAACGCTCAAAAGAATTCCATGGCCTGATGGTTAGGGCACTGACTTTGGTTTTGGAGTTCATGGGTTCGAATCCCACTGGGGCATAAATGTTTGTATCCTTTCAGAATCGGCTTTAAGTAGTAAGTCCCGGTATCAATAGCCCTCGTGTGCAAAAGAGTAGACGGTAGAGCTCCAAGCCAAATGAATGGTGTGGATTAAATATATTTTTCTAAATGTCGGCCTGATTTCACGCAGAAGATAAGGAGTGAAAATAACTGGTACTGGTACCATAGCGTTTGTTTTATTAATGTTAAAAATGTTGTAAATTAGGTAATTAATGTAATAAATTTATTTAGTGTTTTTAAAATTAAGTTTGAAAGCTAAAACCTGCTCACATCGTCACCCTACTGCCCGAAATAAGTTCACTGCCCACTAGCATCATCCCACCGCCCTCCGGGGGCCGGTATCAACCCCGCTGAGAACCACAGGTATAGAAGCTCCCCAAGCAATTTCTTTATATAAGCATCATTTACAATTTTCATATAGGAGTTTTTCACATAATTTCTCTTTCATGCGCTACTTTGAAAATATTTTTTATTTTTAAGTGCATTTTTAATCTTCTTGTTTTAACAAAATTAATAATTTATAAATCATTCATTCCGATCTGATAATGCAAACCAGTAAAACTCTCCCTTTTACTAATCCTATGGGAAACAGAAGAAGTGGAATACCACCAATTAGGCGTCTTGAATCAGGGGAGAGACACTTTAACACTAAACAAACAAACACTTAATACATACCTATTTCTACCATAGCGGGTCAAATGACCGGACTTTATTTTTCTGATTATAAATGTATGAAATAGAAAATTGGAAGGGAATAGACAAATAAGCTTTATTATAATTTAACAAAATTGTATATTGTCAATTTTTATGTATTGCAAACACAAAGAATAAGAATTTGTAATTCATTTTCCATCGCATTTTTTACATAAACCTTATGGGTCATTTGACCCGTTATATGGTATGTTTAGTGTTAATATTATTGTAAATAAAAAAAACTGAAGGAGCTCACTATAGATAGGACCAGATGGAAACAACTTGCACTGATGTACTGTCCCACGATGGTCAGCAAGTGCACACACAGCTGTGGACTAAATTTCTAGGAAGAATGTAGGCGCAGATGTTGACTTCGAGTTTTAATGGGGACCCCTGCGGAGGAGTTATAGGTGATGGAGTGGCACAAGTGGAACGGTCAAGCCCAGGCAGAGATGCAGTCTTGAGGTATAGTGGCAGTGGCTAGGCAATAATGTCAACTTTAATCAAATGGGCATTATAATGAGCCCACCTGTATTCCCGAAGGGGGTGCAGATGTTGGAAAATTTAACTAACAAGTGATTGGAAAAGAGAAAAAAGGGGCGTTCAATCGAGGTGTAAAGTTGTAGAAGAAAAGTTGGAAAAGGAGTGAAGGTCGGAAGCCAGAGGGAACGGGTGCATCCAGATCACGTGGTCAAACCAGAGAGCCCGGGCCAGCAACATTTGCTCTATACCGCATCCTACAAAGTGAGGACCGTTACACCAGTACCGACGTTCAGCATTCCTAGGGCCCGGCCCTGCTTCTCTGTGAATACCTTTGGGTAAACCAACTTAATATTCAGGATTGTTACCTGAGTCTCATAACATTTTGATTAAGGAATACCATTTTAAAAATATTGATGAATATCAAAACCAAATAATGCTGGTCATGTCCTCTATTAATCAAGTCATATATTAATCTGTAAACAATGTATATAATAGATGTTTTGGTTTAAATATAAGGCATTAACCTTTAATTCTATAGTCTATATTTTACTGTGTTTCCCCTTTGAGAACAAACACTGGTGTATGTGTTGTAGGTATATTACAACACAACTATTATAAACGGCCTTGACCTCTAACAGGCAGTGATGCCTTGAAAGAGAATAAAAGTGATTTTTTAAAAATACTTTTATATTGAATTTACTTCTACCTATCGTCTGGTTACACTCCACTACATAGAAATACGTACATAGGTTTAAATTTGGCTAAATTCGACCTCCTAGGTGTTTCACCGAATTTACAATTCACCCTCAAATATGTCAGATAATATTCATTCATGTCTCAGAAAAAAGTATACACTTGTCAACTAAATAATTCTTCATTCCGTTTATCTTCTTATTTTAACTATTTAAATACGTTGTTGAATCATAGACATAAATGGAAACTTTTAAAGTACAAGTAAAATACAGATATGGTAAACCTGAATGAACATGATATAACCTTATTTTTAAATCATTATTCATTAAAGCTACATTGAAAGAAAACGAAAGCTGTTTTAATGTTACATTATTCGTTTCTCCATATATTTTGACTGATTACAAGATTCCATACCTTGAACGAAGAATAAAAGTGATTCCTTAAGGATACTTTTTATATTGAATTTACTTCTATCTATCGTCTGGTTACACTCTACTAGGTAGCAATATGTCTCTTTTTGGCTAAATTCGGCCTCCTAGGTGTTTCACCTAATGGAAAATTCACCCTCGAATAGTCAGAAAATATATATTCACCTCTCAGATAAAAGTATACCCATGTCAACTAAATAATTTTTCATTCATTCAAAATAATTTTTCCTCCTAGGTGGCCTTCTTTTTCTTTCTATAATCGAATGGACAATTCACCCTCGAATATGTCAGATAATATTTATTCAACTCTCAGATAAAAGTATACCCATGTCAACTAAATAATTTTTCTTTCAGTTTGTCTTCATAGTTTTACTATTTAGATACGTTGTTAAATTATAGACATAAAAGGAAACCTTTAAAGTGCAAATAAAATACAGATATGGTAAACCTGCATGAACATGATATAACCTTATTTTTAAATCATTATTCGTTTAAACTACATTGAAACAAAACGAAAGCTATTTTAATGTTGCATTATTCGTTTCTCCATATATTTTCACTGATAAGAAGCTTCCATGCCTTGAAAGAAGAATAAAAGTGATTCATTAAAGATACTTTTTATATTGAATTTGCTTCTGTCTATCGTTTGGTTACACTCCACTACGTAGCAATAGGTCTCATTTTGACTAAATTCGGCCACCTAGGTGTTTCACCGAATGGAAAATTCACCCTCGAATGTGTCAGATAATATTTATTCACCTCTCAGATAAAAAGTATACCCATGTCAACTAAATAATTTTTCATTCAGTTTATCTTCGTATTTTTACAATTTAGATACGTTGTTGAATTATAGACATAAATAGAAACTTTTAATGTACAAGTAAAATATAGGTATGGTAATCCTGCATGAACATGATATAACCTTATTTTTAAATCTTCATTCGTTAAAGCTACATTGAAACAAAACGGAAGCTAGGCTGTTTCCCAGTTCGGGGGGCCCCGGAACCCAGTTCGGTGGGAACGCCAAGCGTGGGAGATATCGCGAAATTCTAGAACCCTATTTTCTGGCAAACCTTGCTCTTCTTTTCGGACTCTTCCACCACCCCCTAAAAAAGGTAGGGGGGTCAATTGGCGCCTTTATTTAAGGGTATTGGGGAAATGACACGTGATTTGAATATCTGACCCTTATTTTTTCCTGTAACTAACTATACTCCAAGACCTCTGAATTTGGATTTTCTAGAGTCCATTTCAAGTCTTTGTCCATTTCGGCTGTGCTCTGGAGGTTTGTCATTTTGCCTGAGCTCTTGTGGTACTTTTTTCATTTTTTAAATTTAATACTGGAGCTCACACCAATACAATTGAGGGCTTGTGGAGCTCAATTAAGAGATCCATCCGCA
Organism: Pardosa pseudoannulata; assembly: GCA_032207245.1. Taxonomy (NCBI): domain Eukaryota; kingdom Metazoa; phylum Arthropoda; class Arachnida; order Araneae; family Lycosidae; genus Pardosa; species Pardosa pseudoannulata. The sequence continues at coordinate 80,610,414 of CM063500.1, read as the reverse complement.
CAGTTCGCAAGTGTAAAAATCAATTTGATTCGTACCTTTGTGAATTTATGTGGAGGAAAATAAAAGAAAATCCGCAAGATGCTTTTCAGGATTTTTTAAATCAGATCAAACGTGTATATCCACCAACAACTCAGGATACTTAAATTAGGTTAACGCTTTATTTATTTTATATTTTATGCTTAATTTTCGAAGAGTAACAAATGATGTTATAATTCACATTTACATTTTTTTATTTACTACTTTTTGAACTTTATTCAAAATTGTGTCTTAATTTAATACAAAATGAAGAAGAAATATTTTTAAACTATATTATTTTATAGTGTACTACATTGTTAAAAGTGATACACTAAGTAATAAAAGTATTTTTATTACGACCCTCTACCGCTATTGTTGCGGGAGATCAAGGGGAGCTTTACCTCACTTAGATAAGGAAAACTATTTCACTCCCTTACTATCTTCAGAATTTTAAGCTAAAAATTTATTATTTAAAACATTTACTCCGTTCTTATATTTATATTTTAAGCTGATAATTTCTAGAAGTAATTTGTACCGTACTTTATAACTTTTTAATCGTTTGATAGTTTTAAACTAATTTCATTAAATAGCAACCGTATTTTATAAATATAACTAAATATTTCATAAGCATAATTGCCAAGAATTGTACACTTGTACAAGAATAGCGCCAAAAACATGGCGGTGGGACCCCCGGAACTTGGAATTTACTCGAAAGCTATTTTAATATTGCATTATTCGTTTCTCCATATATTTTCACTGATAACAAGATTCCATGCCTTGAACGAAGAATAAAAGTGATTCCTTAAAGATACTTTTTATATTGAATTTACTTCTATCTATCGTCTGGTTACACTCCACTACGTAGCAATATGTCTTCTTTTGGCTAAATTGGGCTTCCTAGATATTTCACCGAATGGACAATTCACTCTCGAATATGTCAGATAATATTCATTCACGTCTCAGATAAAAGTATACACATGTCAACTAAATAATTTTTCTTTAAGTTTGCCTTCATATATTTACTATTTAGATACGTTGTTAAATTATAGACATAAACGTAAACCTTTAAAGTACAAGTAAAATACAGATATGGTAAACCTGCATGAGCATCATATAACCTTATATTTAAATCATTATTCTTTAACCCCTTAACAGTTTCATTTTTTTTTCACGAATTCGATCCGTAAAATGTCACATTTTTATTACATATTTTTGTTTATTTTAGATTTTTAAGATGGAAAATTTTATTAAAAGTAATATTTCTAATTATTTTAAGCATGTATAACAAATTTTCTACGGGAAATAAAATGTTTTCTCTGGAACTTGTCTTTTCTCTCTCATGTACGCCAGACAGGAAAGTCATGTTTGTAGTTATGCATATTAAAAGATACAATTTTTCTTATTGCATTTAGTACACCATTATTTTCGAATGAAAATACTACAAGTACATTTACTTAACCTGCTTTTGCTAAGATCAGATTTAGAGCCATAAATCTGGAAAGAGGGCAAGAGGTATAGTTCAAAGTCACAATCCGGACAAAAATACCTAGTCTCTTTTCTAATTCTTTTTCCGCTCACATTTTTCTTCGATGAATACAAATAGTACTGGTTTGCAGATCCTAGTTTTGTCTGTAGGCAGAATTACCTCTAAAATGTCTTCTCGGTTTATCTCCTAAAAACTCAAGCTAAAGTCAAGCCAAAAACTCAGATAAAAACTCGTGGAGTAATGCTAAACCTATCAGAAAGCCCGCATTTTTACACCAAACAAAATACATTTCATTAACGAACATCTTGTGGACATCTATACGACTAATTTGACAATAAAAATACAAAAATCCAGCCAAAACAGCGAGAACAACAAAGAAATCAGATTGCCCGTACGGCGTACGTGCAAATCATTAAAGCCACGGTAACCGCACCCGTACGGTGTACGTGCAAAACAGGCAAGGGGTTAAAGCTACATTGAAACAAAACTAAAGCTATTTTAATGTTGCATTATTCGTTTCTCCATATATTTTTACTGATAACAAGCTTCCATGCGTATTCAAAATCAATATTTTGCTTCATTGTATTCTAGCGGAAAGTAAATGAAATCTATTATCAGTAACACAAAGATCGATCGTGTGAAGATGTAAATATTTATGTAAATACATTTCACACGTTCGTAATATTTCCTTTCCATTTATTCAATATGTGATTCAAAATGTATTCTTATTCTGAAATCAATAGAATTATTTTATTCTAAATAACACCTGACGACATATACAATGTAGCTTTCCTTCCCTTTCAATTGTACGTTTATACTACTGTCACGCAAAAAATAAATGGCGCTTTATCACCTGACGATTATAGAGTCTGTTTGGTAATCAGCAGGTGTTCCTGATGGAATATTCCTGTAATATATCATTTTTTATTTAGTGACACAGTGAAAGGATTTCACCTAAAAAAATCGACACGTTTCTATGAGTCGTTGGGATAATAAAACATTGTCCGTAACATTCACAGTAAACCAAACTTTGTTCTCTGCAATCAATCTGTCAACAGAGAATTTTCTGACCATTTCAGCAAGGGAAAATAAAGTACTAATTACGATATTAATTATAATAATGCATTTATTGTTCAATTTCTTGTTTATGGTAGCAATAGGCAACCAATCTGTTCTTATATTTGAAATAAAACTCATATTCTTCAAAAAATACGAGGCACCATGACGGGTTAAATTGCTTAATATTGCATGAAAAAAATCGACACGTTTCTATGAGTCGTTGGGATAGTAAAACAATGTTCATAACATTCACAATAAACCAAACTATGATCTCTGCAATCAATCTATCAACAGAGAACTTTCTCACCATTTCAGCAAGGAAAAATAAAATACTAATTACGTTAATGCCTTTTCAATTCATTTTCCTGTTTATAATAGCCAATAAGCAACCAATCTGGTCTAACGTTTCAAATAAAAGTCATATTCTTAAAAAAAATATTAGTTATGAGACACTATGTTCAGTTATATTGCTTAATATTGCAGGTAAAAAATAGACATATTTCTATGAGTCATTGGGATAGTTAAACATTGTCCATAACATTCACAGTAAACCATGATTACAGTAAATCAATCTATCAGCAGAGAAGTTTCTGACCATTTCAGCAAGGGAAAATAAAGTACTAATTACGTTAATGACATTCCAGTTCCTTTTCCTGTTTAGAATAGTCAATAAGCAACCAATCTGCTCTTACATTTCAAATAAAAGTCACATTCTTCAAAAAAAGTGAGGTACCATATTCGGTTAAATTGCTTAATATTGCAGGAAAAAATTCGACACATTTCTATGAGTCATTGGGATAGTAAAACATTGTCCATAACATTCACAGTAAACCAAACTATGATCTCTGCAATCAATTTATGAAAAGAGAATTTTCTGATCATTTCAGCAAGTGAAAATAAAGTACTAATTACATTAATGCCTTTTCATTTCATTTTCATGTTTACTATAGTCAATAAGCAACCACTTTGCTCTTACATTTCAAATAAAAGTCATTCTTCAAAAAATCAATTCACCATATCGAGTTAAATTGATTAATATTGCAGGAAAACAATCAAGGCGTTTCTATGAGTCGTTGGGATAATAAAATTTTGTCCATAACATTCACTGTAAACCAAACTATGATCTCTGTAATCAATCTATCAGCAGCAAATTTTCTGACCATTTCAGAAAAGAACAATAAAGTACTAATTAAGTTAATTCCTTTCCAGTTAATTTTTCTGTTCATGATAGCCAATAAGCAACCTATCTGCTCTTACATTTCAAATAAAAGTCATACTCCTCTAACAAAAATGAGACACCATATCGGGTTAAAGTACTTAATATTGCAGGAAAAAAATCCACACGTTTCTATGAGTCGTTAGGATAATAAAATTTTGTCCATAACATTCACAGTAAACCAAACTATGGTCTCTTAAATCATTCTATCAACAGAGAATTTTCTGACCATTTCAGCAAATGAAAATAAAGTACTAATTACGTTACTAATTACATTAATGACTTTACAGTTCATTTTCCTGTTTAGGATAGCCAGTAAGCAACCCATCTGCTCTTACATTTCAAACATAAAAGTCATATTCTTCTAAATAAAATGAGGCACCATATCGAGTTAAATTGCTCAATATAGCAGGAAAAAAATCAAGACGTTTCTATGAGTCGTTGGGATAATAAAACTTTGTCCATAACATTCACTGTAAACCAAACTATGATCTCTGCAACCAATCTATCAGCAGAGAATTTTCTGACCATTTCAGCATGGGAAAATAAAGTACTAATTACGATATTAATTATATTAATGCATTTATGGTTAAATTTCTTGTTTATGATAGCCAATAAGCAACCAATTTGCTTTTACATTTCAAATAAAAGTCACATTCTTCAAAAAATATGAGGCACCATGACGGGTTAAATTGCTTAATATTGCAGGAAACAAATCGACACATTTCTATGAGTCGTTGGGATAGTAAAACATTGTCCATAACATTCACAGTAAAGCAAACTATGATCTCTGCAATCAATCTATCAACAGAGGTTTCTGACCATTTCAGAAAAGGAAAATAAAGTACTAATTACGTTACTAATCACATTAAGGCCTTTACAGTTTATTTTCCAGTTTATGATAGGCAATAAGCAACCAATCTGCTCTTATGTTTCAAATAAAAGTTATATTCTTAAAAAAATTATGAGTTATTAGGTACCATATTAGGTCAAATTGCTTAATATTGTAGTAAAAAATTGGACACATTTCTATGAGTCGTTGGGATAGTAAAACATTGTCCATAACATTCACAGTAAACCATGATCTCTGCAGTCAATCAACAGAGAGGTTTCTGACCATTTCAGCAAAGGAAAATAAAGTATTAATTACATTAATGGCTTTACAGTTAATATTCCTGTATATGATAGCCAATAAGCAACCAATCTAGGTTACAGCACAGACTAGATACACTCAGACAGTCAACTCCCATAGGCAATAGCGATACGCTTCTGTAACATGGGACTCGCATAGAAAGTAGCGCCCTCGGTGTCAGACCATCGGAACTAAAGCATGGTTACCTGATAATTATGTTTATCGCTCTTTTGGCGACTTTTTCTTAATAATTTGAAAAAAAAATTTTGGCGTGGGGGTGCTTTTATACCTTTTTTTTTTATTTTAGAAATTAAGCTATCAAAAATAAAACCAATCATAATTGCTTTTCTAGAATACTTTTATGTAGCTCTGTGTTAAATCTCTAATATACTTTATATAGTTAGCTTATATAGAATATATTTAATACAAATTTATCAGTTTATAATTAATTCACAAATGTGTATTCTTTAGTATTCTAATTTCTTTTATTAATTACGTTTATCTAATATTGACACTATCTGTGCAAGGATTGAGTATCAATCATGAAAATTTGCAGTTTTAATTGATCTTTAAACATTGCACTTTTCTATTAATTGAAATATTTCTGAGAATATTCTGTGTATTGTTTAAAAGCTTACTGCTTTTACATCAAAATAACTATATGGCATTATTTTGCTATTTTTATTTGCTATCAGATAACATAAAAATTCAAATAAAAAATGGTGTTTTTTTTATTAAGAAAACAAAAATTGAATACATTTTTTTTATTGCAATAATAATAATATTTAAAAAAGTACAAAATTGATTATTATATCCACAAAATTTCATAAGTTCTCTTCATTCTTTCTACTGAATCTAAAACAAAGAAAATACAGATATAAATTTTAATAAATATAAAATTGCAGTATTAACACAAAAATTTCATTAAAATTATTTCATCTCCAATTCTGGATTAGATAAATTGCACAAAAACTTTATGCTTTATTATTTACCCCCTTTTTATGCATATAAATTCAAGTTTAATAAGTTTTTTAGAGATGAAATATTACTAACAGAGTTTTTATTACATGTATAAATATAATTGCTATCTAGTTTTTCAATAGACATAAGAGGATTAATGACTCCTTGATAAATGAATCATTAATCCTCAATGCTTCTATTAAATCATAGAGTAAAAGGAACTTTAAATGCTAATTAGTTTAAAAGTCTAAAGCACATCCATGAACTAGAGTAAAACTGAGGTAGGCTATTCTTAGCTGACAAATAAATTCTTTAAAATGGTTTCTTATTTTACTGATACCAGTGATAGAGCCAGAATTTATTTGCATGGAGGGTTCAAAAGTCTTAATCTAAAGTACAGTGAACAATCAATTTCATAAAAAAAAGTGATTTCATTACATACACACATACAAAATACATACATATATACATCTTACATTCATAGGTTTGCTTGCATACATAAATATACTATAAAAAAGATCAATAATGCTGTATATAATTTCATTTTACTTGAAAAATATCTTTTAAATTATGCTGTAAGTTTTTAATATTGAATTTGTTTAAATTTGCCTCGTAAATATTGAAGTATATTTAATTTATGCTCCTCAACATACAAGCCAAATTTAAACTAATTTCATTAAAAACTTGAAAAATTAAAAGTACATTGAGAAAGAAAAGTCCACAGATTTTTCTCTTTATATTGCTAATTAATCTAGAAATATACAACATATCAAGTTATGTATTAAAACATATACTTATACACTTCATTAATTCCCATTCAAGTTTAAGAAATTTCATTCAAGTATGACTACAAATTCAGTTTGAAATTATAGATGATTGTTGTCCTGCTGAATAATTGGTTTCATAAATTTTCTTTCCTTGTATTTGTTATTCCATTAAATTATATTCCCACAAATAAAATGATTTAATTAATACAATACTTTAATTCAGTTATTACATACTATTAATCATAAAAACTTAATTAACTACTGATCTTGAATAAAAAATATTTACTAAGTTATAAAGCAGAAATACATTTATATTTACCTTCATGATTTTCCATTTCATTGTTCTTTATCATCACAACAGCCCTTTGCAGGCCTTAGCTGCCTAAGTATGTACTCTTTCCAGCATTTAGTATCTACAGCTTCCAATTTCACTTCGAATCTATTCTTTTGACACCTAGGTATTATAATGAGATTTTTGTTGATATTGCATTGTACAAGAAAAGAATTTAATTACACCAAACTTTTTTAAAGTTTCACAACTTATACTTGAATATGTTACTACACATACATGATAAACAACTGAAATATTAAGGCAATTATTTTTAGTCATTCAATGTTTAAAAAAAATAATGTTACAATATATATGTATGTTTATATAAATATTATATTCATACATACATGTACGAAGTTAATTATATTGTATACAGTAATGAAACTAAAGACTTTTACTAATTACTGAAATAAAACTGATCTAAAAATATTTTAGCTTGCCATTAAAGAATATTGTAGAATAAATTATTTTCCATTGGTGAGCAAGTTCTCACGATAAAACCCCAATTTTAGAATTAGTGTATATTATTTGTTATTTACCAAAATTGGTGTCAGAGAGTACAAAATAATGCATCAATTTTTAGAAACAATGTATTACGGCTGGTTAACTTTAACATTAGTCACTTACATGGATGATGAAATATGATTCTGAATATTAACTTGCACAGAGTAAAAAATAAACTAACTCAATGTCTCTGAAGCTAAGGACCATAAAATAAATTACATAAATAAGTATTTTAACCATAAATAAATTATTTTACTGGTCAGGTGATTTATTTATATTATCCAGGTGAATTATAGCAAATATGATTCATCCGTTTTCTGTGAAAGGTATGTTTGAATGTATATAAAGGGCAAGATTAATATAACAGAAAAAAATGTATACTTTAAAAATTTATATTTGAAAATAACTGGGCTGGGCTGATATAGATGAAAAACACTTAATTTAAATACTTGCAGAGAATGGAATTGCCAATAGCACTTTGTACATAATCATTCACATTAAAAAAATCTACTTTATTATAAATATTTTATGTCACATATTACACAGAAATAATTTTAAGTGTAAAATTTTTTTTATAAAAATGCCATAGAATTTTTTAAGTTTTAGCTTGGTATAAAAATTTATTAAATGTGAATTTTAAACTGCTTACCTTGAAGATTTAAAGATCATACATTTCTTCTATATAATTTAATCCAAATAACACAGATCCAACAGCTGAAAAATATTAAAAGAAACAAATAGAAAGAGCATAAAAAAGTTTATAATCCCTTTCCCTGTATTACAACCTAATAAACTACTTCATAAAACAGCTAAAAGAAAACAAATCATTTAAATTTAAATAAATTAGCGGTAAGAATAATAAATATAAAAACTCAAATTAAAATGTACGTTTGACAGATATACATCCGATAAACAGAAATTAATAAAATTTTTCTAATATTTACAAACAAAAATGTTATGAAAAAAATCAGTTATTAGCAAAACACAGATACAAAAAATAACAACAAAATGTATAATTTTAAGAAATTTTAAAATATCCGTTAGAACATTTGCTAACAAAAGTAATGAAATTTTGTTAATTTTTCAAATAAAAAGACTAGAAAATTAAAAAGGAATACCAGTTTTTTGCAAACCATGTAAATAATATTCGCAATAAAGTGGTAATAATTCAAACCGTTAAATTCGGTTGACTGGATTTAAATATTGGCCGAAGGTCTTAATTAATATTTTAGGAATTATTTTTCAAACAAAAATGCTAAAAAAAAGGGTACTTATTAGCAAAGCATGCAAATACAGTAGTAAATGTAGCAGAAAAAGTAATTTTAAAATATCCGTTAGAACATTCGCAAACAAAAGAAATGAAATTCTTCAGCTTTTTAAAACAAAAATGCTGGAAAATAAAAAAAGGTCAGTTAATAGTTAACATGTAAATAACTTTCACAATAAAGTGTTAATATAGTAATTCAAAATCCTTACTTTCGGTTGATTTTATTAATGTACAAAGCACAATCGCTTTCAGTCTCAAAATTTTCCAAGTCCAAAACGACAACAGGGAAAGATTTCTGGTAACCGTTTAGAATCGCCAACGGATTAGGGCATTCAATGTAAGATCACAGACTACATAGCAGCAGACCATCGCCAAGGTCCCAGACCACTGCCAAAGCGCCAATTAGTTCAGATGGTCTGACACCGAGGGCGCGCAAATCTAGGCCGAAGTTGGTTGTCTTTTCGGTTTCTTAGTCTAGGTTACAGATACGATATTTTTGCTCTGGCTTTTGTCGCCAAATTTGGCGAAAATTTAAATCATTAATTTCGTGTATGTCCTTATTTGTTTTTTTTATGTTTATTAAAATGCGTGTATGTTTTATGTATTTATAGTTGTTATAATAAGTTGTTGTAACAATGTGGGGGTTGACGGGGGAACCCCCCCCCCTCAGAAATTTTAAATTTGTTTTAAAGAATTTTGTAATATCTTTGGTTTCTTAAAAGCCATGTGGTGCCTTCCATGGTTTTTTCTTGCTGATCTTTCAAAAAATGCCATTTTTGTTTGGCGACTTTCAAAAATGGGAGGTTTTGCCAAGATCACCAAGATAAAAACATGGCTGCCAGAAGAGTGTAGATACCGCATTTGTTCCCCAATATGTTCTTATGTTTCAAATAAAAGTCACATTCTTTATAAATATGAGTTATGATTCACCATGTTAGGTTAAATTGCTTCATACTGCATTAAAAAAATCCACACAATTCTATGAGTCGTTGAGATAGTAAAAAATTGTCCAGAACATTCACAGTAAACCAAACTATGATCTCTGCAATCAATCTATCCACAGAGAAGATTCTGAACATTTCAACAAGGGAAAATAAAGTACTAATCAAGTTAATGCCTTTCCAGTTCATGTTCCTGCTTATGATAGCCAATAAGCAGCCAATCTGCTATTACGTTTCAAATAAAAGTTATATTCTTAAAAAATTATGTGTTATTAGGCACCATGTTGGGTCAAATTGCTTAATATTGCAGGAAACAAATCGACACATTTCTATGAGTCTTTGGGATAGTAAAACATTGTCCATAACATTCACAGCAAACCATGATCTAACAGAGAAGTTTCTGACCATTTTGGTAGAAAAAAATGTACTAATTACGTTAATACCTTTCCGTTTATTTCCTGTTTATAATAGCCAATAAGCAAACCAGTATGTTCTTAGGTTTAAAATGAAAATCATATTCTTCAAAAAATGTGAGTTATGAGACACCATGAAGGGTTAAATTTCTTTATATTGCAAGAAGCATATTCTACAACCTGACGCATTTTCACAATTTTGTGGGAAAACGAGTATGAAAAGCTCATACAATTTAAAGGTGCCACTAGTATATTAAAAGTTTAAAAGCCATAGATGGTGAGGATAAATTACTAAATCTATAACTGCTCAAATTAAAAGTCAAACTATCTCCTCGAGAGTAAAATATACTCGAAAGAGATCAGTGAATTATTACGATATACGGGATTTTAGTTATTTATGATACCGATTTGACATATATTTATTTTATAAGTAAAAACCAAAAAATTTATTAAATATGCTCCTTCTCCATTTATGCATGCTTTTATCCTTTACATCGCTTGCTCTTACAATAACAAGAGAAGAAGTAATTGAATTCTTTAGATGCTTGGCTTGTGGTAAGTTATTACTTCGATGTTCCTACAGGTGTATTTGGGTGATTTTGATTAAATTATTTTAACAGTTTTTAATACAAAACGTACAATAAAAGAAGTTACTAAAAATGGCAACTAAATCTTTAACAAAAAAAAATTTTTTTAAAGCTATAGTACAGTTGTATTATAATACACCGTCGTTAGCAAAAGCTTTCTGCACTTTGCGCCTTTTTGCTAATTGGCGTGATTTTTGCATGTGTTCTTTTTTCCGTCTGTTTATTGTTAAATTTGTCACATTTTATTTATTTGCATTTACATACTCTAAGTATATGAGTTTTCTCACATATGGGCTTTTACAACAGCGATTGTTTATAAATATTTTGGGTACTACTGAAGAATAGGGTGCCCCTTGGCAAATTTGGTGAAATTATTGGCGATGTTTACTAAGATGTTTACAAAGATATTTCATCCAAACAACATTGTATCCCTTGGAATATGGAGACTTTAATTTATGTAGATTGCGCCATTGTAATAAAATTATAAATATTAACCAAAACCTGAGAAATCGGGCATTTAAATATATGGGCAATTTATCCCTAAACAGTTTAAAAGCCAACAGCTCCAAATTAATAAAAGTGATATGAACCTTTAATGGTTCATTATATCTAATATTTTGGGACTACTTAAGAATTGGGTTCCCCTTTGGCAAATATGGTGAAATTATTGGCGATATTTACTAAAACACAAAGGTAATCTAACCAAACATTGTATTTCTTGCTTTTTTTCTGGCGACTTTAATTAATTCACGATGCGCTATCGTAATAGAATTATATTCTCTTACTTAATTAAAGAAAACGACTTAAAAACCGGACATTTATATTTATGGGCAATTAATCCCTTAACAGTTTACAAACGCAACAGCTCCAAATTATTAAAAATCAGCCATAGTGAACCATCAATGGTTTGTTATATCTAATTTTTTAAACATTGCGCCCTTTTAATATATGAGAAAAGAGTGTCACAAGGAGAGTTGGATGCAAATATCGTATAAATTATAATATATATATATATATATATAAATATATATATATATATATATAGAGAGAGAGAGAGAGATTGTTTGGACACGATGAGATCAAGAGAAAATGTGAGACGACCATACTTAAACCATTATCGTCAAGTTGGCGGGGGAACCCAGTTCTTTAGTCAAGCCTTTTAATGCAAAACGTACATTAAAAGAATTTGCTAAATATGGCAACTAAAACTTTAACAAAAAACGATCACTTTAAAAAGTTATAGTACAGTTAGTTGTATTATACACGGTTGTTAGCAAAAGATTTCCGCACTTGGCGCCTTTTTACTAGTTGGCGTGATTTTTTCATTTTTTTCTGTCTGTTTATTGTTAAATGTTATATTTTATTTTTGGGTAACTTATTTTGGCTTCACTTTAGTTTAGGGTTTTCCCGAAATTTAAATCTTTATCTGCATTTATATACGCGAAATATATGAGTTTTCCCACATATCGACTTTTCCAACAGCAATTGTGTATAAATTATTTGGGTACCACTGAAGAATATTGTGTTCCTTTGCAAATTTGGTGAAATTATTGGCGATGTTTACTAAGTCACAAAGGTATTTCATCCGAACAACATTGTATCCCCTGCTGTTTGGGCGAATTTAATTGATGTAGATTGCCCACTGTAATATAATTATAAATACTTGCTTAATTAACCAAAACCACTGAGAAAGCTGGCATTTAAATTTATGGGCAATTAATCCCTTAACAGTTTACAAAACCAACAGCTCCAAATTATTAAAAATTAGCCATAGTGAACCTCTAATAGTTCATTATATCTAATATTTTTAAGTATTACGCGCATTTAATATAGAAGAAATGGGTTCACAAGAAGAGCTGGATACAAATATAATATAAATTAAAATATAGATACAGATTGTTTTGACACGGCAAAATCAGGAGAAAACATTAGGCTACCATTCTCAGAGATTTTCTGCCAAGTTGGCTGAGGCACGCTGTTCTTCAGTCAAGACAAAGGGTGCACAATAGAGCCGGATTTCAAAATAATACAAAAAATAGAAACACGGTATGAACAGCAGAAAAAAGTTCGAACACATTACAATTTAGTTATGACACATGTTAGATTTTTTATAATATTAGTGCTTATTAAAATGCTATATATTGTGTATATTTTATTGATATATATCATAAATATTAGTAATTTGTTATTTATTTTTTAAATAACGTAAAAAATGATAGTTATTATGCTAATTTTAATTTAATAATGCTTTAAATTGTTAATCTGTTTCTTTTTCTTTTAAAGTTTAGTTTTGTTAATGTTGTGTTTCGAATATGCCATGTGACCGCCGCCATGCTTTTTTTGTGATATTTCAAAAAACGCGTACCGCCGCTACTTGTTTTTCCTACTTGGCGATTTTTCAAAACACTCATTTTTCTGTTGGTCACTAAAAAAACATGGCTGACGGGACTGGAGATGATCTGATATTGATATTGCTAAATTTTCTGATGATTACATAACTTACTCAATAAATCGTAACCAAAACATAAAAACATAGTCAATTCTCTCTTTTGTTTCAGCTTTAGGGGAAGAAGCTCGTTGGAGTTATATGAGATGCACTCTTAAACAGCCTGAACAGGTAACTATTTCCTGCAAATATTTTGCAGGAATTCTGTCCTTTATAAATACATATGATGGACACTCAAGCACCCGAAAAGCTTGACTAAAGAACTGGGTTCCCCTCCAACTTGGCGATAATATTTTAAGTATTGTCACCTCACATTTTCTCCTGATCTCACCGTGTCCAAACAATCTGTATCTATATTATAATTTATATGATATTTGCCTCCTTGTGTAACTCTTTTCTTATACATTAAAAGGGCTTAAAAATGCTTAAAAAATAGATATAACAAACCATTACTGGTTCACTATGGCTGACTTTTAATTATTTAGAGATGGGGACTACTGAAAATTTGGGTTCCACTTGGCAAATTGGACGAAAATATTGGCAATATTTACTAAAACACAAAGATAATCCATCCAAACATTGTATTTTTCGCTTTTTCTGGCGACTTTAATAAATGCACAGTGCACCATCGTAATAGAATTATATATTCTTACTTAATTAAAGAAAACAGCTCGAAAACAGGACATTTATATTTATGGGCAATTAATCCCTTAACAGTTTACAAACACAACAGCTCCAAATTATTAAAAATCAGCCATAGTGAACCATTAATGGTTTTGTTATATCTATTTTTTTAAGCATTTTGTGCTTTTACTATATAAGAAAAGAGTGACACAATGAGAGTTGGATGCAAATAACATATAAATTATAATATAGATACAGATTCTTTGTACACGGTGAGATCAGGAAAAAATGTTAGGCGATCATACTCAAACCATTATCGCCAAGTTGGCGGGGGAACCCAATTCTCCAGTCAACCCTAGAGCTGTTGCGTTTGTAAACTGTTAAGGGATTAATTGACCATAAATATAAATGTTCGGTTTTCAAGTCGTTTTTTTTTTAATTAAGTAAGGGTATATAATTCTATTACGATGGCGCACTGTGCATTAATTAAAGTCGCCAGAAAAAGAAAGAAATACAATGTTTGGTTGGATTCTCTTTGTGTTTTAGTAAATATCGCCAATATTTTCGCCAATTTTGCCAAGAGGGACCCAGTTCTTAAATAGTAACATATTTGTAAGAGATTTAAAAAAAAAACGCTGCTTAAATGATTAACTGATCTTTCATTATAAGCTAGCTGAATATATAGTTTATTATCATGATTGACGCTTTTCACTGATTTGTTTTGCTCTCTATCCTGATTACCAACTGGGTGTCTTGATTAGTCCTATATTTGTAAAGAGATTTAAATAAAAATATCCTCAGTATATATTATTATTTAGATCAATTTTGAACACAATTTCAATACGTCAGAGAAAAAAATTTATTTGGCTAATACTATTACACATACACATACTTCAAGAGTCCTCTTCCAGAAACTTCTGAGTAACCTGTTTCAGCTTCTTCTTTGACGATAATAGCGATATCTTCAGTATATTTTATTATTTACATCAATTTTGGACATGTTCTACGTATATTGGCCAACACTATACATACATCTAAGTAAAAAAAGAGTAACATGTTTTAGCTTCTTTGACGATAATAGCGATATCCCCATTATATTTTATTGTATAGATCAATTTTGGACACGAGTTCAATAAGTCAGCAAAAAAAAAAGTTATTTGGCTAACACTATTACACATATACATACTTCAAGAGTCCTCTTCAAGAAATATCTGAATAACAAGTTTCAGCTTCTTCTTTGAAAGAAAATTGCGCTATCCTCAGTTTGTTTTATTCACATTAATCTTAAACCTGAATTCAACACGACAGTGAAAAATATTTACTTGGTTTACGCTGTTGCATGTACTCCAAAAATCTTCTTCATGGTACCTCTGAGTAACATGCCTCTGAGTAATTGCTTCGGCATTGCCGGTGTATTATTTTAAACCATCCTTTGACCAGAAAATTTTTATTTGGTTAAAGCTATTATTTATATTTAAAAATTATGCTTCTTGCTGGAAAACCCCTTCCACATTTTAGGGTTTTCTTCGCAAATATATAATATGTGCCTTATGGTGTAGAGTCACGCCACACCTGAAAGGTATAATGCTAAATTTTACAATAAAATTTTACGATGTTGTTCACAAAGCCCTTTAAGAAATTTAAAGCTTTATTCAAAAGTAAGTAAAATGTGCCTTATGTGTAGGTCCGACAAAACTTGTAGGTAAAAAGCAAAAGTTAGAATAAGAAATGCTCATGCCTCGTACAATCTTGTAAATAGAAGTTAGTAGCTAGGTATTATAGAATTAGAGAAAAGACACTGAGTTCCGAGTTATATAAAATTGTGGTCAATACTTCAAAAGAAAACCGGATCACAAAGCTTTTGAAAAACAACTTTTCGATTTGAACGGAATTTAAGCCAGGTGTTATAGGTACAAAGTCACCGAACTTATAGTACATAGGGAAAAGTATTTAAGATTTAAAAATGAAAGTATTTTCTGAAAAGGGATTTTCCAGCATTCTGAAAGTATACCGTCCTTTAAGTATAAGGTAGTGCATGTACATCCTACTGCCATGTACTCCCTAAAATTCCCTTACTTGGTACTGCTCTAATCATGTAATCTTATAGAAAGATCTTTTTTAAAAAAATCTGAAAGCTGTACACCTATAATCTTAATTTTACCTTTAAATAGGGCAATTTCATGCAGCAGAGTACATCTCATCTAATAACGATCCTGGCTTCCTTTTCAAACGGAATTACAGAATATTGGTTCCTTATTGGCTACTGTACAGACGAAAATGAATAGAAATGGCGGTACAACTTTGATATACCCCCCAAAAAATTACGCGCCAAATCTGGCACTGCCTACGGACTTTTTAGGGTTGCTGTTTCTTATTTTGGTGTTGCCAATTTAGGTTTTCCGATTTCATATATGTTTTACCCCCATTTCATTCATTCGCCATTTCTTTGTGAAGTGATCAAGCGGATTTCTGACTTGCTGTATTTTGCAGCAAATCTGGTTGTATTTTCCAATGATATTTTTTTCTATTTATTATTTTTATCTTTTAGCTTTCAATATGTTTCGTAAATCCTGTTTAGCGGCTAATATTGATTGTTTCAATAAATGTATTGAAATTGCTGCTGGGGTAAATTGGGAGGAATTCAAAATTTCTGTATAAATAATTCTTTTTATTAGATTGCCGACACGTATTTTCAATTGTATTTGTTAAAAGTTTTGTGTAAATTGCATATAATATGTTATTCAGTGTCATTTATTTGTATTTTTTATGTATTTATTGTATTTTTTAGGCATTCTTTTTTTTTTTCTTTTTTTTTATTTAATGATTCCGTTTTTTTATGTATTAACTATTTGTATTTAGCGAGAATATCAAAGTAGTTCCGAAATTGCATTAAACTAGTTCGTGATTTGCTTGAAATCGCTCTTAAGCAATCAATTTTAATAAAACAGTAATCTATATTTAAATATATTTTTAATGTTTTAATGTTCCATAAAATTTAAATTTTATGTAATATAAATATCAAAATATCCTCACTACATTATATTTCAGATGCTACTAATAACTGTTCAATGCATAAGAGAAATTTATCAAACAGCAACGAGCATAGCTGATATTTGGCCATTCCTTTGTGAAAAAAAAGAAGATGCTGGTAAGGTACGTGGACTTTACCCTTAACCTTTCCTCTAAGAGTGCGGGCCGTATCCCAGTTCGGGGGGTCCGCCGAACCCAGTTCAGTAGGCACGCCAAGCGTGGGCGATGTCGCCAAATTCTAGAACCCAGTTTTCTGGCAAACCTTGCTCTTCTTGATGACAAAGTTAATAATTTCTAGAAGTAATTTGTACAGTACTTTATCAATTTTTTAATCTTTTAATAGTTTTAAAATAATTTCATTAAATAGCAACCTTATTTTATAAATATAATTAAAAATTTTATGAGCATAATTGCCTAAATATAATCAACTAAGGCTTATATTTTGCTTAATTTGCATCTATTGCAAAAATTCCGCACTGTTTAGTTCAATAAACAGTACAAAAGCGCCTTTAAATAAATTAAAAACTCAAATTTAAATTTGTATTTATCTTAACAAAATTTCAAACATTTTTTTTTTTGTTTAAAATATGCTTTGAAATTGGGTATAAACTTAATACAAATGGAAGCACAAATTGTAAACATCACTTGGCGACAATTTGGCGATCACGTACAAAAATAGAGCAAAAAACATGGCTGCCGGCCCCCGGAACTGGGATTCTACTAAGAGTGTGTCTACTGCTATCCAAGAGTAATTTTTCTGCTAGAACATAGTAGTATAATCCCTGCTAGTTCAAAAAATGTTTACTCTATATTACTCTGTGATATTTTTACCGGGTGACCCAAAAGTCTTATAACATTTAAATTTCAATAATTCACGGATTACAGTAGGTAAAGAGGTAAAAATTGATATGATTGATATGATATCATTCTTTATTGAAATCAAAACCAAACGGCTTTTCATGTGATAACATCAGCAGTAATTATCATAAAAAGAGATTTTTAGTAAAGGAGATGTTCTTTATAACAAATGTTCAACATGGCAGCCGTAGTTCATTAACAATAAGGCGATTTCACGCAGGAGGGTAAATCTCAATTTATGAGAATTCTGGCTTTAGTTTCAAACGGAAAGGCAGTTTATTGTTTGTCTTTAGGCTGTTGTAAACCTGAAAATGAATGGGAAGGGTCATTATAGTAGCTCGTGATGTTGCGATAAATTGTTCTATACATTTAGTCAAAGAATATCGTTGTAAACAGCACTGTACAACATAGCTGTAGGTATGGTTAAAATCTACTGATGGATGGTGTCTTTTAAGAAAGAAGACGATAGGAGTAGACTTGCGACATTCAGGAAATCACTCGGTTTAATGTCTACGGACCTGGGAGGCCAAGCATTACGGAAGTGACGGCTGAACACGTAACCCTCACAAACGATGTGACATTCACACGTGTAGCACTATAGAGTGGAAAGCCATCCTGCATAAAATCATACTTTTCCGCACCCGTTTATCAGCCAAGATAGTGATAATGGGATTCTATAACATATCTTCGTACCTCGCAACCACCACAATGACAGTTTGAAGAGTAGAAACATGCATTTCCTCAAAGAAAATGAGTTCGATCACGAATTGTGTAACGCCACCCTTGTTTTCTTTTCCTGCAATGGGATTTCTATGACATTTCTAGTATTTTTAGTATTATTTTCGTTAACCAAGGTTGTGCATTTGAGAGAGTTGACAGACTATTGGAGTGTAAAAGGGGATTCAATGGTTCACAACACGCTAGATAAACAATCTTTCTCTACTTTTATTCTTTGAAAGACCCACACAGCAAGTCTCTACTTTAAAAAACCGATGGTTAGGATTAGCAAAATTTTACTGATCCCGTCATATATCGGAATACATGCTAGTCTTTATAAATTATAATCCTAAAATTTGGAAAAATCAAACTCGAAGGAAAATTCATTTGGTTCCTACAAATGAAACGATTTATGTAATAAGTATTGAAGTACTACTGAAGTACTGAAGAATGAGATTTTAAATTATGCATGTGTAGCAAAAGTAATACAATAATTTAAAACACAAAAAAAACTTTTGATATTTTGAAAGTATTCGGGGTACTATGCCTCCTTAACATAAGTGGTAAAACCATCGTAAGAAATGCACAAAATGTAAAACAATGCAGACATCTGTTTTCAAGCAGATTAATACTTTGCACAATAAGTATTGAAGTACTGAAGTTCTACTGAAGCTATGAGATTTAAAATTATGCATGTGTAGCGAAAGTAATACAATAATTTAAAACACTAAAGAAAATTTTCCATATTTTGAAAATATTTGGGGTACTATACCGTCGTAAAATAAGTGGTGAAACCATCCTAAAAAATGCACAAAATGTAAAACAACGCAGACATCTGTTTTCAAGCAGATTAAGACTTCGCGCAATAAGTATGGAAGTACTGAAGTACTACTGAAATATGAGATTTTAAATTATGCATGTGCAGCAAAAGTAATACAATAATTTAAAACTCTAAAGAAAGCTTGCGATATTTTGAAAGCATTTGAGGTACTATGCCTCCGTAAAATAAGTGGTGAAACCATCCTAAGAAATGCACAAAATGTAAAACAACGCAGGCATCTGTTTTCAAGCAGATTAAGACTTTGAGCAATAAGTATTGAAGTACTGAAGTACTACTGAAGTTATGAGATTTAAAATTATGCATGTGTAGCGAAAGTAATACAATAATTTAAAACACTAAAGAAAATTTTCCATATTTTGAAAGTATTTGGGGTACTATGCCTCCGTAAAATAAGTGGTGAAACCATCCTAAGAAATGCACAAAATGTAAAACAACGCAGGCATCTGTTTTCAAGCAGATTAAGACTTTGTGCAATAAGTATTGAAGTACTACTGAAGTATGAGATTTTAAATTATGTATGTGTAGCGAAAGTAATACAATAATTTAAAACACTAAAGAAAATTTTCCATATTTTGAAAGTATTTGGGGTACTATGCCGCTGTAAAATAAGTGGTGAAACCATCCTAAAAAATGCACAAAATGTAAAACAACGCAGACATCTGTTTTCAAGCAGATTAAGACTTTGAGCAATAAGTATTGAAGTACTGAAGTTCTACTGAAGCTATGAGATTTTAAATTATAAATGTGTAGTAAAAGTAATACAATAATTTAAAACACAAAAAAATTTTGATATTTTGAATGCATTCGGGGTACTATGCCTCCGTAAAATAAGTGGTAAAACCATCCTAAAAAATGCACAAAATATAAAACTACGCAGACATTTGTTTTCAAGCAGATTAAGACTTTGAGCAATAAGTATTGAAGTACTGAAGTACTACTGAAGTTATGAGATTTTAAATTATGTATGTGTAGCGAAAGTAATACAATAATTTAAAACACTAAAGAAAATTTTCCATATTTTGAAAGCATTTGGGTTACTATGCCTCGGTAAAATAAGTGGTGAGACCATCCTAAAAAATGCACAAAATGTGAAACAACGCAGACATCTGTTTTCAAGCAGATTAAGACTTTGAGCAATAAGTATTGAAGTACTGAAGTACTACTGAAGTTATGAGATTTTAAATTATGTATGTGTAGCGAAAGTAATACAATAATTTAAAACACTAAAGAAAATTTTCCATATTTTGAAAGCATTTGGGTTACTATGCCTCCGTAAAATAAGTGGTGAAACCATCCTAAAAAATGCACAAAATGTAAAACAACGCAGACATCTGTTTTCAAGCAGATTAAGACTTTGTGCAATAAGTATTGAAGTATTGAAGTACTACTGAAGTATGAGATTTTAAATTATAAATGTGTAGTAAAAGTAATACAATAATTTAAAACACAAAAAAATTTTGATATTTTGAATGCATTCGGTACTATGCCTCTTAAAATAAGTGGTAAAACCATCTTAAAAAATGCACAAAATGTAAAACAACGCAGACATCTGTTTTCAAGCAGATTAAGACTTTGTGCAATAAGTATTGAAGTATTGAAGTACTACTGAAGTATGATATTTTAAATTATGCATGTGTAGCAAAAATAATACAATAATTTAAAACACTAAAGAAAACTTTCGATATTTTGAAAGCATTTGGGTTACTATGCCTCGGTAAAATAAGTGGTGAGACCATCCTAAAAAATGCACAAAATGTGAAACAACGCAGACATCTGTTTTCAAGCAGATTAAGACTTTGTGCAATAAAACGAAAAAAAACCTACTACAGAAACCGGAAGATTTATTTGCTGTTTTGAACTGTAGAATAATCTCTTAAGCTTCAAAACAGCTGTCAGCTTTGTCTCTTATTTTATTTTTGAATTCTGTCTGGTGATCTCTCTTATTTTCTAAGAATAAACAATGTTTTTTGTTTACTTTAAAATTGATTTATAGTTTAGTAGAGTATGGGATATTTGTCGATTGATGGACTAGTTTATTTATAGAGAAAAGTTTTGACTGTAAATATAATTTTCATGTAAAATTCAGGCTTTTGAAATGAAATGTAGGTTTAAAATCTAAAGGAAGTGATAATTTTAAAACAGGGTACACATGTTTATTTTATTGGTTATTTGTAGACTTTAGTAAACCTCAAAAATCTAACTACAAAAATCTACGAAAGTTTAAGTTGTAAGACGAATTCTAAACACTAGATACAACAAATTTCATCAAAAAATTCATTTTTCAAAACTATTATATGATTTAAAAAAAAAAGATTTTATGTCATTAATTTACTGATACTTTATCTATATGCCTGTAAATTCTCATAACTGTAAATTAATTACTCATAAAAACGATTTCTAATCTTCACATTTCGGACCGGATGGGAAGAAATCACTCTTATAAAGGGTTAACCAGGACTTCGAATTAGGACTAAACAAAAAACCAAAAAAACATTATTTTGATCGGAAAGAAAACTAGAGTTGAACAGGAAAAATATCTGTTTATTTCGGTTAGTTACAAGTACAATAATTTTTTATCGTCATAACCAACTTTACTTTTTTTCCATCATAACCAGCTTTACTTTTTTTCCACATTACCAGCAGCCGAACGATGGCCGAATGGTAGAGAACTACCCTTCGGTATCGAAGTTCGCAGGTTCGAATCCCGCTGATGGCATGGAAGTTCATAGCCTTTCGGAATCGGCTTTAAGCAGTAGGTTCCGGTCTCATCAACCCTCGTGAGCACAACAGTAGAGAGTAAATCTCCAAAACCAAAACAATCCATGTTACCACTCTCTTCGCTCTTTAACAAGTGTATCCTTTTTTGATTTGATTTTTGGAGCGCTACGGTCTACTTTTTGCAACACGAGGGCTAATGAGACCGGGACCTACAGCTTAAAGCTGATTCCGAACGGCTACGAACATCCATGCCATAGTGGGATTCGAACCCATGAACTTCGGTTCCGATGGCCAGCACCCTAACCAGTCGGCCATCGTGTAATCCAACTTCATGACTTATTTTCACTTACATTTTTCATATTTAATCTTACATAATAAACTTTTCATATTGTATTCCGATAAGGTAAGAACCTATGTAATAATTTTTAAAATAGATTTGTTTTGTAAAGTGATATCATATTTTCTCTATTTATTTTGAAACTTATATTTATTAAATACTATAATAGTTAAATAAAATAATAAAATGCAGCAAAACTTTTTCTTTCAATAGTAATGATATATATATATATATATATATATATATATATATATATATATATATATATATATATATATATATATATATATATATATATATATATATATATATATATATATATATATATATATATATATATATATATGTATATATTATATATATATGTATATATGTACATA
>CM063500.1:80540285-80585285 GCA_032207245.1 Pardosa pseudoannulata | reverse complement strand
TGTGAAATAAATAAATCTTAAGGGCATGTTAGCGTGAATCTCTACTGAGGAAATGTCAATTTTATAAACTTTCGTAGAAATAATAGTTGATTTACGATAGTAAAAAGCACATTGAACAAAATATATCATTTTATCTCCGTAAAATAAAGCTTAAAATTTATTACCTAACTTCCCAATCATCACAATCAAATGTGATGACTACATCATTACACTACTTCATTTCGGAAACAGAATAATCTTTTGCTACAATTATAAGGAAATAGAAACAAATGATATAACTACACAATGTAGCATTATTATTTAACTATTTATCTCTCTTTATTTAGATTTTCGACTGCGTGCAAAAATTATCAGCGAATGTGACTGTAAGTATTATAAATGTTGAAAACTGTCCAACTAATAAAACTTTAAAAATATCTTAATTGTTATATAAATAGGAATCATAGAATATAACTTGTACACACAGTTACACACATGCAGTGTGCTGTGATGTAGTACATTGCCGTTGTTACTTCAAATCCATTAATAACCCAAGTTTTGTTTATATCATCTTTAATATTAATTATAGCAAAATGCCACTGATCTATATTACAATATGCAAATGTATTAGTGAGAAAAAAAGATAAGAAAAAATGCGAAAAAAGAAATATAAAAAAATAAAGAGTAAAAGAAGCACTCCAAGTTCTACACATAAAAGAAAAATTGCCACAATATCTAAGAGCACGCTGTATTCTTTTCCTTCCTTCTGAACAACCCCAGTGTCGTGTAGCTCTCGTTTAAATTTAGGTATCTACCTGTGATCAAATTTATAGTGGTTATTTATTTCTTTTAGTCACAAGACTAAATATTATTTGGTTGCGTTGTGTAGATATTTTAAGTTTGAATTCAACCACAGGCTCTGAGAGACTACAGACTTTAAATAAAAAAATAAACTAATACGCTAAATTAAGAACGACTGTAAACAGTTTTAAAGTAAAAAATAAGTCAGTTTTTTACAGTTATATATACATTATTTATATACAAGATTTAGATTAAGTTTCTTAAGATTTAAATTTTAATGTAATCAAAATAGGTGCCACACCAATTAATATGAGACAATAATAACTTCCTAACACTTAGCTAACTATATGTATTTAGGTAAGAGGACCTAATCTCAATTTCAAAAATATATAAATAGGTACATTTGTGGGTCGATATATTGTGCCAAGGCTGTACTCTGGTCGGACGCTCTTGTAAATACCTTTCGATTGATGTGATGATAATGCGCACTCCGGCATCACAGCTGGTATGGGGCCTTCTAATATAACTCGAGGTGATATTGAAAAACGGACGATCTGGAAACTTCTGGTCGGTGAGATGTCTAGGTCTTTCTTGGGCTCCACTCCTTTGAGCCCCGTACTCTGTCCTCGAATTCTGAACACTTTTCTGTCGAACTCTCGACCTTCGCACTCTGACAGTCGGACTTGTCTTCTCGACTCGACTGCTCTGCTCCCTTCGACTTGACTAGACTCTCCAATACCTTCAACATCTTTTTTTTATATACTATCGTATATTATATCAATTTCATCTTTGTCCCCTCTTCCTTCTGTTCATCCAATCGCGATAATTGTAAAAATTTGATTGGTCTTCTTAATTCCGCCTTGAAAACGCCCACGTGGAAACACCTTATCGTTTCAAATTTGGCCCTGTACCTTAGGGACTCATAAATAACTTCACAAAGGTACATTTTTATTTAGTGTCAAGTACGGAGACGGGATTCTAATCTGGGACTGGGATCAGAATCCAGCCCGAGACTACCGCACAAGACGAAAAAATACGTTGAAAATATAATTTATGGTCTTCCGTCCTTTACAAAAGATGTGATGAGGTCAGATTTAGATCCCAAGCATTTTACTTCTCGTATGAATTAATGAATTATGTTACTGATCTAAATCGCCTCATCACATCCAGCAGCCCTATACTTGTTTCACCCAAAACTCTTTCAACTCGTTGTCGTTTCATTGTCCTGTGCTGATGCGTCCGTCATTCCATTGTCCTGACCTGAATGCGTCCTTTCCCGGCTCTGTTCAGATTGTCTGGAACTCCAGGCATGATCCTGAATCGCCTTCTGGAGACCAATCACAACTCTCCTAACTCGGTAAGGTTTAAGTGCAGTCGTTTCCACAGGCTACACCACACTCCTCCTGGAGTCGCGAAAAAATACTTAAGCATGCAACCCACAATGTGTGAGTGCGGCGAACAGATCAGTTTTGTAAACCTTATGTAAAACATAGCTGCACTCTCACTCAGTGGTCATCAATATAATTGAAACCCCTTGTAAATAAAGTGACGTTTCAGAATACGCTCTCTTAATATTAAAATATAGTTCTAGCTACCAGATATGTAATGTAAAAAGATTATATCATAATAGTATGAGGTAGCTTTAGTAAAGTTTCATACATCTTGTATTTTTGTCAAAAGCAGGATTTGTTAAAACTCACTTCCAAAGAGGCCAAATTGTAGGGTCTCAGTTAACTGGAGAAACTACGACCGAAGCGTCTCAGCTAAAGGTATATTTAGGAGTAAATAAAGTGTCTAAAGTCATTACAGTAAAGTGTCTAAAGTCATGACATCCAGGCCCTACAAGCTGAGCAAAGAAAAATAGTGGACAGAAGGAGAAGCTGGGGGACATGGGATTGAAGCGAATTGTAAAGTCTAAAAAAGCAACTGCTGTGAGTAATCACAGAGCTCAACCAGCATCTGGAATCTCCAGTGTCAATAATTACAATTAAGAAACACCTTCATAAGCAGAACATTTAAGACAGAATAGCAAATCCCAACCCACTTGTCACAGATGTTAATGCCAAATAACGTCTACAATAGTATCAGTCTTGTAAGTTAATAAGACAGTTGTATGACCAGACAAATTATATATCGTGTTTTTCCACTGAACAGAATGGGCACACGTTTGGAGGACACTTGCTCAAGCATTTGATCGTAATTGTCTCCACAATTTTA
This sequence comes from Pardosa pseudoannulata, assembly GCA_032207245.1. Classification (NCBI taxonomy): domain Eukaryota; kingdom Metazoa; phylum Arthropoda; class Arachnida; order Araneae; family Lycosidae; genus Pardosa; species Pardosa pseudoannulata. The sequence goes on along the minus strand of CM063500.1, from coordinate 80,582,288 downwards.
TCGTAAAATGTCAAGCATTAGATGGATCTGACATGGTATATCGTGGTTTTCTGACCAGTCGTAACATTGAAAGAAAGAATCACTGGGCAGAAGTAAAGGAGTATCAGCTGATCAGGTCCATTCTATAATGCAAACATTTTTCCTGCTAGAGATGAAATTTTCCAGTAATAATCATGTTCGTGCAGCCGGACTTATTCAATCATGGTTTTATGGATACCCCTGCTATGGCTCGACGAGTCTTAGAGAAGTATCCGCAGGGATCACAACATATAAAAACCATGCTCAGAAGGGATTCACACGGTGCAGTTAAATAAGACAACTAGGTATAGACACAGGCATTTATTTAAGACAATGTAATGAAAACGATAAATCATAATAATAATAATAATAATAATAATAATAATAATAATAATAATAATAATAATAATAATGATAATAATGATAATAATAATAATAATAATAATGATAATAATAATAATAATAATAATAATAATAATAATAATAATAATAATAATAATAATAATAATAAACAAACATCAGCACTCTCGATGCAACCGAGCTTGGTGCTAGTGGCACGCTGCCTCCTATATAGTCAGACACCATATACACATATTTGCATATTTACAAAGATGATGTGTTGCACAAATAAAACTACGGTAATTATAAAGCAAATATCAATACAGATCGATGAATTTATGTTACAATATGGGAAAATACATTACAATATTTAAACTATATACAATACACTATTAAAAAGACTGAACATTAAGTCAACGGCCCTAATCAGAAATGATGCGTATGATGTCAAATTGCGTAATCACCACAGTTTGATGTTCCGGGAATTGTGAAATATCTACCTCAGAACACACGGACCATCGACTATAATGGAACCATTATGGTGTATTTTAGAGCGTTCAGTCAGGAATCAACATCCTCCACTAGCATCTCTCCCGTTTCTTCCACAATATCTCCATGAAGAATGGCACAATATTCTTCTGAACACAATATTCAACGCTTGTATGAATCGATTCCCAGGATATCTAAGTTGTATTACATGCCAAAGGTGATCCTACGCCATATTAGTAAAGAACTTTTTATAAATCTAGGGTGCCTCTATAGTTCTGATAACCATATACAGGTGTCCCAAAACGACCGAATAAACTCTGCAGACCTAGATTCCTCGTTGGGAGTACATATTGAGAAGGTGGAGGCCACTTAGTGGTCAGTATTCCAACTAAAATATAATTCCGTGCCCTCTATAATAATTTGTCTTTAAATGGGAGAAGGTATGAATGAAATGTATCGGATACTAAAAAGAGTATGTGCAATCACTGTAATCTAGAATGTTACAGCTAGAAAGCTGAGGCAGCTGGTTCCCTAATGAGTTCCCAAACCACCTTCCCTTCTAGGTGTAGCTACTTTTATACTTTTTCTATGTCAAGAGCCCTCTAGTGGCCAACAGCAAATTCTGTAACAGCGCCACCTAGAGGTGTTACAGCTAGAAAGCTGAGGCAACTGGTTGTCTGGTGAGTTTTCTACATGAGTACATAAAAACTTTTCAGTTTTTATGTACTCATGTTTATGTAAAAGCCCAAAGAAGCGTTCCCGTACCATCCATAGTTTACTAGAAAAATACGAAAAACAAAGTATGACGTCACTGCCGGTGCAAGAAGAAAACACTTTATTGGAAATATCAACAACAGTATTTGAATATCTTTCCAGTGATAATATGTAAAACGTTCTCCACGGATATCACGTCATGCATGCGCGCTCACCTTGAAACGACGTTAAGCCGCCGTTGAACTGGTATTTAAAAGGCTGCATCTTGCAGCTACAGATAGTCTTCGTATGGTGGCCATGTATCCCATTCGTGACTACTGCGACATGTACCTGATGTACGACCGATGTAATGGAAATGCCTTGCGAACTGTTAGGGAGTATGCCCGTGCATATACTGCTGTTGATATGTTCAGTAAAGGGTTTTTTTCTTGCACCGGCTATGACGACATACTTTGTGTTTTGTTTTTTTCTCTTAAACTATGGATTGTACAGGAGAGCTTCTTTGGGCAGCTATCATGTACTCTCAATGAGGAATGTAGCTGTGAAGAGTTTATGCGGTAGTTTTGATGACACCCTGTAAATGATCCGAACTGCAATAGCTTAACAGGGCAGTCTTTGCTCTTGAAAAACTGTATTTCTGAGTTCGAAATGACACTTTATTTTAGAAGAAATAAACTAAATAATTACTGCTTCTGTCTAAAACTTATTATTTTATTTACTATAATAATTCTTATGTTAAATATTTTATTCAATTTTTAGTTTTATTAGTATGCAACATTATTTTGTTTTTCTTTTCAGCTGAAACCTTACGAAAATGTAAATCTCAAAGAGTTTTTGGTAAATATCTATTTTAACGTCATTTGAACTAAGTTGTTTGAATCCTTATAACTATTAGTGAACAACTGTAAGTCAAAGAAATATTCATTCCGGCATTTCATACGTTATACAGATCTAACTCAGTGGTCTTCAAACTGAGTAGACTAGCGGAATCCTCAGATCTATTAATTTTTTCGCGGCTCCTCATCACAATTATAAATGTAACTAACTTTTGAATCAAAGAAATATTCATTCCGGTATTTCATACGTTATACAGATCTAACTCAGTGGTCTTCAAACTGAGTAGACTAGCGGAATCCTCAGATCTATTAATTTTTTCGCGGCTCCTCATCACACCTTTCGATTATAAATTTATATAACTAGTAGAGAACAACAATTGTAAGTCAAAGAAATATTCATTCCAGTATTTCATACATTATAGAGATCTATTTCAGTGGTGTTTAAACTGAGTAGACCAGCGGAATCCTCAAATCTATTAAATTTTTCAAGGCTCCTCGTCACACCTTTCGATTATAAATTTATATAACTATTAGAGAACAACAATTGTAAGTCAAAGATATTCATTCCATTATTTCATACATTATAGAGATCTATCTCAGTGGTCTTCAAACTGAGTAGACTAGCGGAATCCTCCGAGCTATCCAATTTTTCACGGCTCCCCATCACACCTTTCGATTATAAATTTATATAAGAGCACAACAATTGTGAATCAAAGAAATATTCATTCCGATATTTCATACGTTACAGAGTTCTATCTCAGTGATCTTCAAACTGAATAGACTAGCGGAATCCTCCAAGCTATTAAATTTTTCAAGGCTCCTCGTCACACCTTTCGATTATAAATTTATATAACTATTAGAGAACAACAATTGTAAGTCAAAGATATTCATTCCATTATTTCATACATTATAGAGATCTATCTCAGTGGTCTTCAAACTGAGTAGACTAGCGGAATCCTCAGATCTATTAATTTTTTCGCGGCTCCTCATCACACCTTTCGATTATAAATTTATGTAACTATTAGAGCACAACAATTTTGAATCAAAGAAATATTCATTCCGATATTTCCTACATTATAGAGATCTATTTCAGTGGTCTTTAAACTGAGTAGACTAGCGGAATCCTCCAAGCTATTAAATTTTTCACGGCTCCTCATCACACCTTTCGATTATAAATTTATATAACTATTAGAGCACAACAATTGTGAATCAAAGAAATATTCATTCCGGTATTTCATACGTTATAGAGATCTATCTCAGTGGTCTTCAATCTGAGTAGACTAGCGGAACCCTCAGAGCTATCAAATTTTTCACGGCTCCTCATCACACCTTTCGATTATAAATTTATGTAACTATTAGAGCACAACAATTTTGAATCAAAGAAATATTCATTCCGATATTTCCTACATTATAGAGATCTATTTCAGTGGTCTTTAAACTGAGTAGACCAGCGGAATCCTCAAATCTATTAAATTTTTCAAGGCTCCTCATCACACCTTTCGATTATAAATTTATATAACTATTAGAGAACAACAATTGTAAGTCAAAGATATTCATTCCATTATTTCATACATTATAGAGATCTATCTCAGTGGTCTTCAAACTGAGTAGACTAGCGGAATCCTCAGATCTATTAATTTTTTCGCGGCTCCTCATCACACCTTTCGATTATAAATTTATATAACTAGTAGAGAACAACAATTGTAAGTCAAAGAAATATTCATTCCAGTATTTCATACATTATAGAGATCTATTTCAGTGGTCTTTAAACTGAGTAGACCAGCGGAATCCTCAAATCTATTAAATTTTTCAAGGCTCCTCATCACACCTTTCGATTATAAATTTATATAACTATTAGAGAACAGCAATTGTAAGTCAAAGAAATATTCATTCCAGTATTTCATACATTATAGAAATCTATCTCAGTGATCTTCAAACTGAGTAGACTAGCGGAATCCTCAGAGCTATCAAATTTTTCACTGCTCCTCACCACACCTTTAGATTATATTTTAGTTATTACATATCTAATGGCTCATTACCTTTTACTTACCTTTCCTCTGGACTTCAACTTCTACAAAGCTGATAATTTTACATTTTTATCAAACTCTATCTGATTTTAACACATTGTATGCGGAACACATACTAGTACGTTTTCTGACGACTGATACTTGATCGCGGGGTACGTACTAGTACGGGTTAGTGTAACAACATGGTTTGTTTGTGGGTACAAAAATAACGGTATATACAGGAAAACGAAGCCGAATGTTTTTGTCTACTACATAGATTTTGGAAAATTTTAGACAAATAAAAACTAGTTTTCACATTATTAGTTTTATTATTGCTCTTTTCATTTTTTTATAATTTAAAAATTTTTATATATAACATAATTCGAAAAAAATTAAAACTATACACTACTATTTCTATTTGATTTTTCATATTTACGATACTATTATAAATTAATCCACTAAAATATATATTTTTTGTTTACAAAAGTATTATGGTTGTTATTTATATATTTCTATTCATATATTTGTTTATATATTTCAACATAAAATATGAAAAGTTGTTTAAAAAATGAAATAATTTTATATCTATTGAGATTTAACTGAATAACTAAATTAACGCTCAAAACGCCCTCTCCTGGTTCAATTCTTCTGCGAAATGTAAATAACACAATGTGTTAAGCTCTGCTGGTTAAGTACACACTTTGATGGTAATATGGTCCGTTAAAAGTTTGGTTGTTTGGTGTCGTGTCCATGTTAGAAATCGTATAACTTCTCATGGAAAGATTGTTGTACAGTGTTCGCATATCACGAGAAGATGTCATACCCATGGAATCGAGCACACGTTAAAGTAGATCCAAGAAATGTTCAGATGAATGATGAAGGCTAGGAATATTCATCACACACATTTAATAAACATTAAAATTACAGAAATGCATTCAGCTTCGTTAGCTCCGCAACCATTGCCTCAGAGTCTCCAGTGAGTGTTCGAGAGTCTATTGTCTGTATGCTTATCGCGCCTCTTCTGGCGATTACAGTCAATGTACTACGTTTGCTGCTAGCGGTCCTAGAAGACCATGGAGTATGAGCTCTCGTTGCCGCAGTTGCTTTTTCATCGATAGGTTGGACTAAGAGTGGGTCCACTTAGTTTAGATACAAGGATCAAGCGAAAGTTCCCCAGGCTCTTCTGCTTTGTCGTTTTGATCATTTGGGAACTTTGAGGACACTGCGACCACGAACTTATTTTCCGTGCCTCTGCAGCCGTTAAGGAACATGGGGATCTCTGCCTTGTTTGAGACTTGATCTTGCCACCCACCAATTAAGAGATCACTGCGTTTGCTTACTCAGCTACCTCAAATATTATTAAACTGTTTGCCATCTTTTATTTAATAACTGAAATCGCCCTCTTTGCGCCTAGCTTGATTCAATCTCGGACTTGTTTGCTAAACAAGACCTTGCGTCGTTAAACGCAAACCTACCAACCAACCAACCTACCGTAATATAATATACTAGCATATAGCCCATCATATGACGGGATTAGTAGAATTTTTAATATTCCAAAACTGTTAAGTACCCTATGAGGCAGGTACAAAATGGTTTGTTTTTTGGCTGAGAATTATCTGGTTCACTCTCAATAATTTATTTATCGTCATACTCCTCTAGAGTCTTCCGATCCTGTGAATTCAATTTAGAATCACGTTGAATTCCTTTAGTGGTTATGTATAATAAACAAACACACAAAAGAACCAATTTCTTAATTTCCAAATACATATAAATTAAGAGTTAGATATTTATTAGTCCGTGAAATAGACTCCTAGACTTATATGAAAAGAATTTATTGTTAATATCGGTGATAAAATTTTCATTGCAACCAAAAATAATCGATGATTCAATTTAAAATTATTACATATGTACCTAATCTATTATTTAAGCTAAATATAAGAGAAAATCATTTACGTCATATCTGAGTTCAGTGATAAAAGCTATTAAAATAGGGTAGACGATATTTAAATAGTTTAAAATATGAAATGATTCAATGAGATGTTTAAAGGAATGACGTCACAATGCTAGAAAAAATTGTTATTTTTAGCTCTTTATTAAGTGATAAATGGATAAACTTAATCGCCTGCTCTTAACCGTGGATAATAAGGTTTGAAATAATGGCATTAAGCTCTCGAAAAGGGGGGAAGGGTTGGATTTCGAACGTTTTAAAGACGACAGTATTTTTTGCTGTGATATGAAACATATTTATACAAATTTATTTTAGAATCGGATAGATAGTTTAGGAGAAGATAAACTTTATTCGCTTTGAATGGACGCCTCTATCCATTCCAGGTCCAACCGCTTCATAAATTGAAGGACTGACAGTCAGATAACTTAGGCTATTATTTTATAGGGGATATTATATTAAAACGATGTTTAAAATAAATCATTATGTTATCTTTATTGTATGCAAGAAAAAATATTTTATATTATGTAAAAACTGTTAACATAAAATTAATGTTACTCTTTATTGGTATTCAATCTTACTCCAGGTATCACTTATTCTTGCATTATATTTCTTGAAGGTAAAGTAACTTAAAAAGTTTTAAAAAATAAAGTTAATTTAAACAAATATTTTTTTAATTTAATGACTTAAATTAGCTTGCTTTGTTGAATGAAAAACTTTAACCGTCTGAGTGCTACGAAGCACCATCACGTTTTGTCTTGTGCTGTGTCTAAAGTACATAGAAGTTAGGTCGCACTGCTGTATTTTACTATAATTTTCCCACTAGAGATTAAGTATTATTTTCCTCTCAGTTAATGGGAAAATTATAGTAACATACAGCACCACGATCGCACTTCCACGCATTTTTGACACAATATATGAAAAGAGTGATAACGCTTCGCCGCACTCAAACGGTTAAAGTCGGATTCTATTATCATTATTTGTAAACTTATTTCATGTTCACCATTCAACTTATTTCCCTATTTTGTTTTCATTCTGGCTTATGTTGGGAACGACTTTTGGCACAAATATGTTATAACTGATAGCATTGAGACATTTATAGATTTAGCAGGTATTTTCAGATATCCCGTATTTTAAACAAAGGTCGAGATCTTTTCGTTCGTATCTGCATCTTAACATAGAATCTGTTGATAATATAATCATTTGTTCCTGTTCTGACAGTAGGAAGTTACATGTTGTATGGAAATTTTTAAATGGATTTTTAATCGATGTAACTCTTATAAATATTTTATCTGTTTTTTTAATTACGCTCGCCGAGAAATTGGCCCAGAAGGTGGGAGCGTCTCAGGAAATGATAAAGCAATATCACTCCACACAGCCTGTCAAATCAAAACATGCTCTCCCGTCATAGGAGCAGAGGTTCAAAAGGTACAATGAGGGAATTCTACTAAGTGAATTCCCTCAGCAAGTCATGGCTAGTCATGTATCTAAAAAGAGCCACCCCGATAGCTCTAGGAAGAGAGGGTCATAGTCTCTTATTTATGAGAGATGACCATCCCCTCCCAGAGGAAATGCCTCTGAAATGACAGACACTAGTTTTTTTTGTTTTTTTAATATAGTCTCTGATGGTTCTCGTTATGTTCTTAAAAGGAGCACCAACAGTAGGTTGAACCAAATCACAACCCTCCTTGACGAGTGTGTCAAAATGTTCATTGCTATAGACATTGCAGTGACTAGGAATTCATGGTAAAACCGTATTAACCTCTGAATCGATCAAAGAGCTAATTGGATTTTCCCACTCAAATTCAAACTGTGTTATGGTTACGTTATAGTTGGTAATAGTTTGAGTGACAGCCCTGGAATCCACAAACAAAACGGGTCTGAATATTTTAATAATATTCCCAATAACCCAAAGAAGCACGATCAATATTTTATTTTTTAATAATTTCACCACTACTCAAATTGTTGCTATCTGTCCACCATATTACCATAGGAAATATGTAATATTAGAATTTGTGTCCCAAGAGAAAGACACTGATCAGAGTTTAAAATGAACATTCTCTCAAATGCGAGCTCTAGTTCACCTTGGATTCTTCTAATTAACCGGGAAGAAAAGTTCTCTCATATCTAAGTCTTCCAATTTCAAATGAAACCGTCATTATTTGTATGATTAAATGATAGTGGAAATCGATGAGCAATACACTAGAATTACAGATATTTTGGGGAATGTAATTTATTATATTAAATAAATACCGTACATGTCTTTATAATTTTCGGTGAGCTGTCTAGAACCTTAAGGCAGGCCGGTGCCCATCCCTGCTGTTTAGCCAATCGAATGATCAAGTACAATTCTGCAGAGTAAGCTGCAACCAGAACCAAATCCAAGTAACTAACGCGCTGACGTTCGCGCTAGAGCTAATTGATGCTGTTACGAACTACGGGTTTTGGTTTGGAGTAATCACAGTTAGCGACACACTCACTTTACGGGAGAACGGGTGCCAATTGAAGTCACGGGAGCTAATGCACTGAGCCTGGCAGGCTCGAAAGGAATTAGGGGATGACCTTCAGAACTGAAAAACATTCATTATAATAGCTTATTCCTGATTCTATGCAATAGCTCCGTTTAGAATAAACTTTTTCATGGATCCTTAATAAGGGACTAACTCTAAAAAATAATAATTATTATTTATATTATAGGAAGCAATACATTTTTAATGAAACAAAATAATTGCACTAAGTGTAAAACACTAAGTGTAGAACAATAGCTCTACTCCGTTTAGAATAAACTTTTTCATGGATCCTTAATAAGGGTCTAACTCTAAAAAATAATAATTATTATTTATATTATAGGAAGCAATACATTTTTAATGAAACAAAACAAATGCACTAAGCATAAAACATACAAATCAACTTACACGTAAAATAACTCTAAAATGTGTAAGTTAGAAACCTATTTTTTTATTTAATTAGAAGCCCATTAACTTTTTCTTTCTGTAAACCTTAACTATATTAATATGAATATTTTATTTTAAAACAAGATAAATGCAATTTTTTTCAATTTTCTATTTATTTTAAACATTTTTTAATTTTTTCACATTTTAAAATAATACCTTTAAACTTGGAAAAGTTGTTTTTCACTCCCATTTTATACAAAAACTTATTTTCTTTTATACATATTTAGAAAGTTATCTTTTGGGTAAGTAAAGTTTACCATTTTCGTTGGTGTAAATATTTCATGTTAATTTTAAAATTATACTTCTTGAACTTGAAAAAACAAATATTTTTTAAGTTTGAACCGTATTAAACACCTTTCTAAAAAATTCAATCTCAAAGGAGCAAATACTTTTATTTTGTAATAAATTAATAAAAGATTGCTATATTGAGTATAGATAATTAAAAATTTCATGTTAATTTTAAAATTGTGCTTCTTGAAATTGCAAAAACAAGTATTTATTTAAGTTTGAGCCGTATTAAAAATCTTACTAAAAATGTCAATCAAAAAGGAGCAGATATTTTTATTTTGTAATAAATCGAAAAAAAAGTTGCTACAATGAAGATTGATAATTAAATATTTCATATTAATGTTAAAATTACACATCTGGAAATTGCAAAAAGAAATAGTTTTAGTTTGAGCTGTATTAAAAACCTTTCAAAAATTCAGTCAAAAAGCAGCAGATATTTTTATTTTGTAATAAATCAAAAAAAGATTGCTATAATGAAGATTGATAATTAAATATTTCATGTTTATTTAAAAATTATACTTCTTGAAATTGCAAAAAGAAATATTTTTTAACTTCGAGCCGTATTTAAAACCTTTGTAAAATTTCAATCTAAAAGAAGCAGATATTTTTATTTTGTAATAAATCGAAAAAAGATTACTATAATGAAGATTTTCAGTCTAAAAGCGTATTATGTGTGATGAGGCGATTTAGATCTGATATATAATTGTTTCATTCATAAAAAAAAGTAAAATGTTCGGGATCTAAATCTGACCTCATCACATCGTCAGAGATAGAGGACCATAATTTAACGGTATATTGTAGTCTTGTACGGGGGTCTGATTCCAGTCACAGATAAGAATCCTGTCTCCGTACTTGACATTAAGTAAGAATGTACCTTTGTGGAGTATTTATGAGTCCCTAAGGGACAGGGCCAAATTAGAGGTGATAAAGTTACTCACGTTGGTGGTCTCAGGGCGGAGTTTGCTGAGACCAATGACTTTCTGGCAACGATCCCGATTGGGAGTCAAGAAGAAGGAGGGGACTAAGTTAGAGAATAACAGGGAAGCCCCCAGTGAATTGAAAGAGGAGGCCTCACAGAATTGGACGAAAAGGCCCCAGAGAGTTGAAAGGGCAAAGGCCCCAGAGTTGGAGGACAAGGTCCCAGGGAGTTGAAAGAGAAGGCCCCAGAGAGTTTGGATAGAAGATCCCAGAACGAGAATTGGATGAGAAGGCCCCAGAGAGTTTGGTACGGAGGTCACAAAAGGAAGTTGCTACATACTCCAGCCAAGTCCGCCAGAAAGTTCCTGCAAAAGTTGTACGGTCGCACCCCAGAGACAACAGATCAACGGTTGACGTAAAAACTCCCTCTCATACCCTTCAACCAGAAGTGTTCCGGGCCCATCACTTTAGACCCACAAAGGTACCCATCTTTTTGCATTACATTTGGAAATCGAGATTAGGTCCTCGCTCTCTCTACTTACAAAATTTTCCTAAATATATATAAAGTTTGTCAGAAGTAATCAAAATAGTTTGACTAAGCTTAATTATTGACTTATTAGTTTTTTTTGTAAATAGATGTATAAATGTTTTTTTTTATAATAAATCTATTTGTTTATATTAAGCTAGTCTCAGTTGCCATTATTTTAGAGGTTAGTTGATTCTTCATTTGCATGTCTGTAGTTGCTCAGAACCTGTGGTTAAATTGTAGTAAAACAAATATTTAACACAACGCAATATAAAATAAATTCCACTATACATTTGATCACAGGTTGATACTTAAATATTTAACGAGGACTACACGACATTATGTCATCTTAATAATAAGTAAAAAATAGTAAATCCTAATTTTTTGCATGAATGCATTTAAATAAAAAATATTACAGGTTCATTGCTTTAATGTATTTCTTATTCAAAATTCTGGAGATTCTTTATTTCTGTGTTTGTCATTAAACTGGGAAGGCTTTTGAAAATAGCGCAGTATTTTCTCTAATTACAGAGGATTTAACACGTTGAATGCCCCGGCAATTTTCAGAAATCTGGCCATAAATGACAATTTGATTTAATCACATTATATAATTAAAAACTCTATTTTGTGGACAGAAATTCAACAAAGTCCTGAATTATTTATTTCAGAGAGCTCTGATTTTTTGTTCTTATCCCAGAAGCCATCTATTGATATTAGCCCTGATATACTACGAGTTTATTCGTAACTGCACAAAAATGACAAGTAAAAACCAGGGCCTGACTAAGATACTTTTGTGCCCAGGGCACAATTCAATTATTAGGCCTTCCACCCCCCATACAAATTTATACCGACAAGTTATCATAATTACAGTCATATCAAAATTATAACATTGAATTAGCAAACAGATTTAAGAAATTAGCATTAGAGTGCTATTCAAAATCAAAAACACCAAATTTTCATTTTACGTAATCATTATTATCTCTGTTTAGCCATGCTAAAAATCAAGGACTTCTAAAGACCTAGAGTGACCCACTTTTTTAATTTTGATCTTGTCACACTCACAAGCTCTGTGGTGCAGAAAATAAATAATAATAGAATTAAAAATAATTTAAATTGATGAGATGATTTAATGGTTTATAGTGGTACGTTGCTAATAATCTGTCTGATAAATATGGAATAACATACAGGATAAAAAGAGCACCAGGCTTGTTGATGGAATTAATTATCAGGTAAATAACAGTAAAATTAAAGTAAATAGGGAACAATAGAGTTCATGAAAAACACAATTACCTCGTACAATCATTTATTAAAACTTAACGATGCTAGCGTAAGTTTGCAATTTTCCCCCATTTAATATGTGTTTCAAGCACTCGACTAAATTTTAGTGCCCCTAAAATTTTCAAACCCAAGGCAAGCGCCCCAAGTGACCGTGTGATAATCAGGCCCTAGTAAACACAGTACGAGATAACTTGTAGTTGACGTCCAAGAAAGCAATCTACGAGTTATCCTCCTAGTTGCCAGTCAACGTGTTAATACCGTAAAACGGTGAAAACAGATGCCTAAACGTTGTATAATTTTAAATAATTGTATTACATAAAGAGTAATTAACGTAAGGGAAAATAGATACTTATTTTTTGTTTCTATATAAATTTTAAAGATAAATGAAAAAATGAAAACAATTGGTTAATATGCTTAACACTACGAACATTTTAAAATTGTTTTACATTGAGGCTTAAAATTGTCATCTCTCTACAAAAGTTTATCTTATTAATAATAAATTTTGTGCGGAAAGGAGCTGAAAATTCAGCATTTGTTTCGAACAGCAAAAAGCTGCGTTATTATATCATACAGCAGCCTTGTTGAATAGCCCCAATTTTGAAATTCAAAAAATGTATTATTTTCAGTGCTGCCATCTTCTGGCGTTTTGTAGAATGCAAAACTAAGTTTAATCGCTGAAACGTTAAATCTTCAAACATCCTATTCCGCCTGGAACAAAATGTCTTTAGCATGTGATTATCAGCATTTAACCATCAGCCTCGAAATTAATTGTACAAAATTATACAATTAGGTATTTAGTTTATTGACTAACGAAAATAATAATTCTTCTTATAAAGTTACATTATGATACAAAAACACTATTTTATGATACAAAATATACATTTTATTATATAAATCAAGTAATATATTAAAAACAATTTACGTCATTTTCTACTTAGGTCAACAATGAAAAATTCTATTTTATTTACCTTTTATTAAATAATTACAATTAATATAAATATGTATAGACATATGGCAGAATCACAATATTAAGTGGCAAAATAGAAAGCGAATTTCATTGCAATTTTCCATTTTCTTTTCTATATATGATGGTGGACTATTATTTTTGTTTGTTGCTATTTATTCGCTTTCTATTTTTTTCGTTTCTAATTTATGAAGCTGATGGTGATCTATAATTTCTCATTCATCTCTTGTAATGCTTCATTATTGCAAGGAACCTTTCCAGTGAGTTTCGAGCAGTCCAGTCCTTTAATTAATTGTCCATCTAATAATTTCACAGGACTCAAGGCAACATATCCTGCGGCGAAGAGTTTTCGTCCTAGATATATTACTGCATAATCTATAGTGCTTCCTTGCATCTTACGTACTGTTGATGCCCATGATAGTATTAATGCTAGCATTCTTCGTTCAGCAGTACCGTAACTGCGTTTGGCAGAGAATTGCACTGATATTGGCTCAATCACCATTATTATCAAAGTTTACAGTGACTAATGGAAAGTCACTGTAAACTTTGAGTTAATTAAATTTAATTAATGAATTGATATTTGGAAAAAACTGTATTAACAGCAAGTGTCATCTACTTAAAGTTTAAAAAAATGCATTTGAACTACAGTGGATGAATAAAAAGTATTTTATTTACCTGTATCGACAACAATATATTTTCATAAAAGTCTATGAGTCTATTTCACGGGCTAATAAATATCTAGCGTTTAAGTTATATGTCTTTGAATATTGAGAAGTTTGTTCGTTTGTGTGTTTGATTTTTATACATAACCATATGGTTTGACTAAATGAAATCAACGTGATTCTAAACTGCATTCATAGTATCGGAAGACATTAGAGGAGTATGATGATAACCAAATTATTGAGCATGCATCAGATAATTCTCAGCCAAAACACAAACTATTTTTAACCTGACTCATAGGGTACTTTACAATTCTGGAAAATTAAAAATTTTACTAATCCCGTACATGACGGGCTATGTGTTTAAATACGTTTTGATGGCTTACAAATGTTGACTTCAAGTTTACCCCTGCAGGTATTTCATGCACTAAATTCATTAGAAACATTTTACTATTTCTTTTATTAGTGTTAAAAATGTACTAAATATATAGGTATTAAACTCCTGCAACAATACCCATGTTTTATCAAAACTAGAGATAAAATTCATAATTTTACTTTCCTAGGAATGTGCCATTTCTGTACAACGGAAGTATTGCTTGGCGGGATGAATTTGCTGATGGAATCCATGACTGCTGAAAGAAAGGAATGAGTTCTCAAAAAATCTTAATTTTTCTTTTTCCAAGCAGTTTTATTTAAAAAAAAATCTTAGTTGATTATCAGGAGATTTTGTGTATTTTTACTTGTTTATTATATTGTCTCTTTTTTTGTTTTACAAAATTTAAGTGTCGTTTTTGATTCAAAATAAAGTTTTAACATTCTTTACCATTTTTAAAGACTTCGTTCTTAATTAACAATATTAGAAAGTACATTTTTTTTGTAATTTACTGACACATCTGAAATTTTCAGATTTATATATTACTATATATACAAATCATATGTTTGTTCTTTAAAAAATAATTTTATTTTGTGTTTTATGCTCAAATTTCTTTCCTTAAATTTAAATTTAAATTTCCAGTACAATGATTTTCAAAAAAGAAGAACTTTTTAAAACAAAAACGCTATTTTTTTAGAAAACGACAGCAGTAGAAATATTATGGGCAGATTTAAAAAAAAAAACTATGTATTTAAGGCTAAAAATATGTTTGATATCCCCTACAATGCTGATCACAGGATGCTATGGGTCTAGCCCGACAATCCTGAGATCAGTGTACATGTTACCCTTTACATGCTGAATTAATTTACCATCAACTTTCTCACTGCATATTTGCATCATTAGATAACTTTTAATGGAGAATAGTCATAGAAAAAGGAAAATTAATTTTTACTGTATTTTAGTAGTTAATTTTGCAGCTGGTACTTTCTAGTACCAACATATATTTTTGACTCTATGATAGAAAATAAAACATTAAATTATGAATAAAACAAATGAAATGCTTACCTGCGAAGTATAAAAGTCTCTAAAAAATAATAGTACCAAATAACTGGTAATAAACCACTAAATTTACTCAATTGAACAACACGTGTATCAACTCTACCACAAAATGACCTTCGAATGCAGCACGCCAATTATAAAATCCCTACTATGCGAATAAAAAGGATTCCTGATTGGTGCTGTCATTTCTTTTCTGCTGTAGGAACTGCATCGTTCATGTCCTTGTGAGTACCGTCAGGAAAAACGGCTTTATTAGGAATATATAAGTGTTTGATCGAAGCGGTACTTCAGGACGCCGTCAGGATAAAAAGGGTTAAAGCTGCCAGAGGTGGAAATTAACAACTAAAATATGTAAAAGAATACATATAAATAGATTGTGTTCATAACATAAGAAAAAAATCGAGAGGAGATAATTTAGGGATAGAGGCACACGATATTTCCGCGGACAGTGACATCCGTTCACGTTGGAGACACACGTTTAAGTTCAAGGTATTGGTTTTCTAGAGTACTTAGCAGTGAAAAAGACAGTACTTCAACCTCCAAACGAAAAAGATCACAACATAATTTAGATCAGTAATCTTGGATTTAGACAGTAATCTTGGATTTAGAACACTCACAGCAATCACAGGATGAATCAAAGAATTGAAAATTTACAAAGTTTTTGGGTTCATTCTCATATCAAAGCGATGAGGTTAATCAGACTGTCCCAAGAATTTGACTCAAAATACATCAAGTTTGATAACAAACATTTTGCGAGAATTGAACTAGAAGCAAAAGTGAGAGCAAATTCCTTGGCGTATTCTATTATGATCAATATATAGTGAACTTGCTAATTCATCAAATTCGCAACTTAGAATAGTTTGAACTACGCAAATTTCCCTTGTGTTTTCTATACAATATATTAAAATTATCGGGTTCATTCGAGGAAAATTTAATTTTTATTGGTTTGAATTCAGAGAAGTCTCAAATTTCAAAGAATGTATTTTTAAAATAATTTTTAAAATAATTTTAAAAATTGAGGTAACTGTCAAGGAATATGGCATACTTTCTAGAATTTTTCTTAATTCTTCATAAAAATAAAAAAGATGCCGGAATACATAGGCCGAGGAGTACCAAGTAAAGCTAAAATTTACTTTTTCCGTTCGTAAGGAGTTTTTAATCTATTACGATGTAAAATTATTAAAACAATATTGAATTTGACGGTCTAAAACCAAAGTATTTTAAATCCAACATTTAGCTTGTTCAAATGAAATTGGCTGATAGCGACATCTATTGGTGATAAACAACAATAAAATTATGCACTCAATATAGAAGTTTCATGATTACCTCTACAATTTCAGCCAGTAATTAAAATTCTCCAGGGTTATAGGTTACTCAATTTTTAAAAAATAAGCGGAAAATATATTGAATTTTAAATTAATTGTACAACTCTTTGATATAATGTACTTTGAATTCAAATAAGGGCGTTTACCAACATTAATTTTAAAATGTTCACTCATTACCTTGGGGAATTTTCGACTTTATCACAAGGTAAAATATGTTTAAAAATTTTTTTAATACAAACTACCAAAAAGTAGAACAAGTTTCAGCATAGGGTGGAATGGAGCTAGAAGAATGCTATTTGATCCGTACTAAACCACCTTAAGGTTAATAGTTAATGTAAATCAAAATAGAGACTTGGATCTCACCTGCCCTTGATGAAAAAGCGAGTTTAATTAAATAGGAGAGACCGCTTTCCCAGCAATGTTTCTTTATTGAATTCTTGAAGCATCTTGTGTCTTTGGATAATAAATTCTTAATTGTATTTAATATTTAACTTAATTAATTTTAGTTTTCGTATTCTGAAACTTTATCGAGCTTTGTTGGGATGCTTAATGAACAGTTAAAAAAAAGGCAAAAGCATTTGTTTTAAAAATTCTAAGAAGAATCCCTATAGAAAGTGCATAACATCTAGCATTTCATCAGGGCCGTAACTAGAGCATGGCAAAGATGGCATTTCCACGGGCACATCAGTCTTAGGGACGCCACACCATGAGGAAAATGGGATCCGAAAGAGGACTCTTCGCCCTGAGTAGATTTGGTTTGGTTTGGTTTGGTTTGGAGCACTACGGTCTACTGTTTTGCACTCGAGGGCTAATGAGACCGGGACCTACAGCTTAAAGCCGATTCTGAACAGCTACGAACATCCATGCCATAGTGGGATTCGAAAACACGAACTCTGGTACCGAATATCAGCGCCCTAACCAATCGGCCAGCATTCGGCTTGCCCTAAGTAGAAGAGATTGAGATTTGTTTGGAGCTCTACGGTCTACTTTTTGCAACACGAGGGCTAATGATACCGGGACCTACTGCTTAAAGCCGACTCCAAACGGTTACGAACATACATGCCCCAGTGGGATTCGAATCCACGAACTCCGGTTCCGAAGGCCAGCACCCTAACCATTCGTCCATCGTTCGGCCCCCGAGAAGGAATAAGGAAAAGTCGAAAAATAACTTTTTTTATTATATAATCCAATCTGCTTAAAAATTATTTTCTTATTTTTTAAAAATACTTCTAGAGACTAAACTTGCTATAGATTCTTACAAAATGTTTACTAGACACTCCTAATATGCTTTAATATAAATCTGGGTATTCAATTTAAATTTTGAATTTATTAAAGTTACTAAATTTAAATTTAGGATTTTTTATAAAAATTTAACGTTTGAGAGAATAATAAAAATTATATTAAAAAATTAAACTATTCAGTTTATCAGCAAAATAATATCCCCCTCCCCTCAAAAAAATGGAAAAGATAGAATAAAAAGAATAAAAATTAATATACTAGGAACACTTTAAGAATTAACAAAATATTTTAAGTTCGTTCTGAATACAGGATATTGAAAAAAAATGTTTGTATATTTTCTCACTATATTTGGTGATACTCACTATATTTGGTGATTAGACCAGTTTTTTGCCACGGGCGCTAAAGTATTTAGTTCCGGCTCTGCTTTTCATTCATACATTCATTGACCATGGACCAATCTGGACCCATTTGGCCGTGAGGTCCTCCAGGCTTGTCCTGACAGTGATTGGCAGATGAATAACATCAAGCTTCTTGGAGGGCAGGTTTAAAAACAAAAATATTTAAGACACATTTCCGAAAATATAAAGTAGGTATCTATCATACAATCAAAAAATAATTAATATAATCTCTTAAATAAAACTCGGATATTGCTAATACTCAAATGTGTGAGGAATTCAGAAGCAACAAGCCTGTAAGATCAATATGGTGTGGCACCTGCCCACTTAAAACTGTCAAGGTTCCTCCATACTATGGCCCACTGCATGACAATACCACTGTGTGAAGGAGGTATGGGTTATCATGGCCATCAATGGCAGAAGATAAAATGGCCTTGGCAGAGGATGGCTTCAAAAGCATTTTTTTTTTTTGGCTTTTCAAAGACAGCCAGTATGCGTTATTAAAGTGTGCAGTAGATAAAGGACGCATCCAAGCGCTTGGCCTATTTACTGGCTCAATATATTAATGCAACCCGTAAACCATCGTACCAAGGTCGCCATCAGGGCGAGCACTGCAGTGGTCAAAAATGGGCCATAGTGTGGAGGAGTAATAAGACCAACTGCAAGAAGTTTATGACATCAGGAGTGCTGATTAGACTGATGCATCTTATTTTTTCATCTGTATCCCCCTTCAGTAGCCATTGACAATTGGTAGACAAGAACCATTAAACAAATTTTCGGGGAAATGAAAAAACTGGCCTTCCTCTGGAGTTAAAGTCGGAAGTAGTTAAGAATTAAACTTCATGTGTGAACTTCATGTCCAAGAGCCTGAATTATTTCATTTTTTAGAGGAGTAGTCATAGCTCCTGATGTAGGCCTGACCTGTTCAACGTTATAATACTTGAAAATAATCTCTGTAATATTTATTTTCATATACTTCATTAAATCAAAAATAACCAAAAGAGTTGTGCCCATTGATTTGTTATTGTTTTGACATTACTCTAAGCTACAATAGTGATAACTGCACTCTAGCTTTTTGATTTTACGAAATTTACTGTGGAGTACAAAATTTCACACCTATAAGTTAGATCAAAAATTGAAATTAGATGGGACATAGTTTTCTTATACTATGGATATTTTGATTCCCGTAAGAGTTCCCCAAACTCAATTTGTGCTGCATTCGCAAAGGCCTTGCAGCGGCATCACAGCGCCAAATCAGCACTAAAGACTTTCCAGTACTGCTTCGGTGCCGCCACTTAGCGATAAACTAAAAGTGTAACCGTACAGACTATTGTTTATATACAGCTTATATAATGTACATCATCGCTCAGCTCCTGTACAACCACTGTTCACTCTGCGCTGGTAATCCGTCTTCCTTCTCGTTACAGCAATGTGTGTAAGATGTAACTATTCTCCATATTAAGTTGTTAAGTTTACTTTACGACTGGCACATGTATCTTTAATATTAACCTTTTATTTTCTTTAAATTTTTATGTACATTCTAACAAGCGCTCTTCAGCCTTTTTCATATAATTTCAGTTATTTAGCCTCTGTTTCAAAGTGTCACAAACTGATGATCCATGTACAATAATATCGCAAATCAATGGATTTACAAAATAAGCATGAAAGCCGCGCTGAACGCGAAAAAAAATTGCATTTGACCACCGTTGATATGATTCTATCTAGTAAAAATAATACCATTATTCAGACTTATATAACATCAAACTAGCATAATATTATTAGCATCTGTGGAGTACAAAGATTCACAAAAGTAATTTAGATCAAAAATTGAAATTAGAGGGCAAGTAGCTTTCTTATAGTGAGAATATTTTGATTCCCGTTAGAGTTTCCCAAACTCAATTTGTGCTGCATTTGCAAGACCTTCTTTATATAATTTCAATTCCCAAGCCGCTGTTTTCATATGCGCAAATTGATGATCCATATACATCAATATTGCAAATAAATTTATTTACAAAATAAGCATGAAAGCCACACAGAACTCGACGAAAAACCGCGTTTGACCACCGTTGATATAATTCCTTCTAGTAAAAATAATACCATTATTCAGACTTGTATAACATCAAACTAGCATAATATCATTAGTATCTGTGGAGTACAAAGATTCACACCAGTAAGTTAGATGAAAAATTGAAATTAGATGGGAAATAGCTTTCTTCTACTGTGGATATTTGGATTTTGGTAACAGTGTCCCAAACTCAATTTGTGCTGCATTTGCAACACCTTTTCCATATAATTTCAGATACGTAGCCGCTGTTTTAATGCTTCGCAAATTGATGATCCATATACAACAATATTCCAAATAAATGTGTTTACAAAATAAGCATGAGAGCCACACTGAATTCAACGAAAAACCGCATTTGACCACCGTTGATATAATTCCATGTAGTAAAAATAAAACTATTATTTAGACTTATATAACATGAAACTGGCATAATATCTGTTTCAATAAGTCACAAACTGGTGATGAATGTACAATAATATCGCAAATCAATGTATTTACAAAATAAGCATGAGAGCCACACTGAACTGGGCAAAAAACCGCATTTGTCCACGGTTGATATAATTTCATCTAGTAAAAATAATACCATCATTCAGACTTATATAACATCAAAATAACATAGTGTCATTAGCATCTGTGGAGTACAAAGATACACAATAATAAGTTAGATCAAAAATTGAAATTAAATAGCAAGTAGCTTTCTTATAGTTTGGATATTTTAATATCCACAGTGTTATAAAAAAAAATTTTTTAACAATTACTGTTTATTATTATACATTTTTCAAATTTTATGGCTTGTTAGGAAAATTTTCTGATGTGTACACACGAGCCATGTAATTGCTATCAGTGTTACAAAAGTTGTGCATAAAATACACCTGTTGATAAAATCGTACTGGAGAATCAAAAAGAAAAAAATAAATATAAAAATAAATAAATAAATAAATGACAAGTGTATGTGAGACGAATCCGAATAAAAAAAACAAAAAACATAAACTGTGTCACTACTCAAAAGAGTAACGGCAGAGCTCCTAAAAGATAGGGTAAGCCTTTTGGGAAGAAAGGGATAAATGAAGGTCAATCTCGGCGTCACCATTTCGAAACCGAACGAATCTCTTCGTTTAGTGTGTCTAGCGTCTCTCTAGACTCGAAGGGTTATGTAAAAAAGGCTTCCCCGTCGCCGTAATATGCTAGACAAACATCATGTAAAACAAACGTTTATTCTAATCCCGCCACACAGGTTTACGCTACTGATTCATGTTTAATAGCGATAACAGACGAACAGCGTCAATCATGTAAAAGTAAACAGTACCACCTGGGAAAATAATTTTCACGCTAATAACTTTTTTTTAAAACTGGTGTTTATTTGTATAATGCATTTACTCGTTTAATGGAACAGAGTATCTTTCAAGACTTAAGAACACAAGGGACGTTGAATCACAGTTTTTAAATTTCTAAATGTATTCTTATAATGAGAATATATAATGTTTTTGCATAAAACATATGGAATACTAAAATTGGAAAACAATTTTTGATTAAAATGAAAGACAATGCGTCAAAAATCACTCAGTCAACAATATTCTTTAAAAATGTTCCTATTCCACAGAATACTAACCAATTCCTTGTATTTTTTTATTTTATCTTTAGAATTAACAAAAACACTTGTTTTCTAATTTTCAAATTTCAAAATTTGTTTCCTTACATGAAACACTGTAAAATACAATTATTTCAAATAGGACAATGCTTTAGAAACTTTTTTTTCGTTTTACGGTATTAATTCCTCTGTAACTCGTGAAAATTTTAAGATTTTAAAAAGGTATACCCAGTTTTATGATAAACACATTAATAAATAATCTCCAAAATTTTGAATAAGAAATATATAAATGTAAAACTTCTAAACTTTTTTTAAATTACTGATTTAATAAAAAAAGATTGTAAAACTGAAAAAATATTTTTAAAAATTTTAAAACAAGCTTGATAAACGAACAAAAAATTTTCAAATACAATAAAATAAGCAGGTTAATCAGAAAAAAATCGAGAATAAGGAAGCTTATACCTAACTTTGTATTTTTTCAGAACAAAAAACCCTTCTAAATTTGGTTAATTCTGTCATTTCAAAGATCCCTTTTTCCTTAAAGTTTTCATAACAGCCTCTTTTTGATTCATCATCAAATAAAAGTCTCATTTCTTATAGAATAAATATTTTACAAGTTCTTTAATAATGCTCTAGCAGTAAAAATATATAGTTTTATAATTTAAAGTAGTATATTTTAAATAATAACATAAAAAATATACACCAAATCAACCAAAAAAATGCACTTACACAAGATAATTTTTGGAAATTGTATTTAAGAAGGTAAATTTTTATATCAAATTGAAGAAAAATATAGGATTTATTCTGTAAACCAAAGCTTTTAAGGTATCTGACATTTTAAAATTTAAATAAACTATAGCTGTTTTGCACCCAGCCTTTGGTCTGGGTAGCAAAACTTTTCTAATAAAGATTTAAATCAACTATTATAGATTAACAAATTTAGAAAAATATTAAATAGACACTTATGCAGCATATTGTTGATAAATATGATAGTTTATTAACAACAAAAAATCCCAAGTATAAATATGTGCATAATATTGCCCGGTAGCGTAATGATGCTTAATTCCACGACTTTTTTTACTACATGGGTCAATTTTCAACATGTTATGGGTATGCATGCATATCTTTACTGTAAAAATTTATTTCAAAAACAATTTTAAGAAATTTTTTAATACGTACCCAATTTTAACCTTCTTTTCTTTCGTGTATAGAATAGAGGTCCCTTTTATGATGAATAGAAAAACCAAGAAATTGCCAAAATAATTTAGTTGAATTTTTATCAGTCATTTAAAGAATTCAATTTATTATATCTATCATATAGGCGTAAACTGCATAAGGCATACGACAACTTTATGTTAGTTATTTTATGTTATAGACCAGGGATGGACAAACTTTTTCGGCCGCGGGCCTAAAATCAAAAGAAAATAAGTTTGGAGGGCCAAGATAAATTTTTCTCAAATTTTAAAAACAATCTGCAAGTACCTAACGGTTTAAATATGTTAATGAGATGAATGAAATTGCGATTTCATTTCTAAAAGTTCCTTATACTGAGGTTCGAAGTGAGATGTACTGATTTTAAGGAACGATGCTAAATGCTCATCTGTCAGTCTACTTCTGAAATCATTCTTTCTGGGGTTCAAAGTCGAAAACACTTGTTCACATATAAGAAGCAAATATACCGCTGATCTTCTGGGCGTGAGATAATAAATTTGGGATATAATATTTTAGAAAAGTAGAAAAAGAGGAGGATATATAATGTATAAATATATATTTCTTTTAATTTGCCTCGGACCGGCAACTTAAAATTCTGTCCGCGGGCAGGATAAAACCTTCCGGCGGGCCGGAGTTGGTCCGCTGGCCGTAGTTTGTCCATCCCTGTTATAGACCCTTTCGATTTCTTAAATTGTAACGTTATTATATACTTAAGTAAAATTTTGATTAATTTTTAAAAAATCATAAAAAACTATATTTTTACATTCGAGTTTTATTTGCATAGACTGTCTTTCCGAGTGATAGAGGTGAATAATTATTAATTTAGACTGTGAATATTTGAGGATATCAAAAAATTTGGAAAATTCAACAAACCCTATGCATTTATATAAACAAAACACGCACAAACGGACACTGATTTATGTATAGAGGTAATATTATAGATTTAATGGTGCAGGTGCATTGTGGGTTCTCATTAGCAGGTTTTGTAATTGTGTCGGCTTTTTTTTATTTTGCAGAGATTTATTTCACACTCAATTATATCGCTCGAACTATATAATTAAGGTTCACATAATAAAAAGATAATAACATATAACATCCATTGGATATAAAACACTAGTTTCTAAATTACATGTTTCTAAAGTTATTTTTCAGGTAAAGGGTTTTCTACTTTTTTTTCTTTTGGCGTATAAATGGTTTTATTTTTCTTAGATGTATTTCTTAATATAAACAAGAATAAATAATTTTTATGGAATCTGTCATAATGGCGACCTAAAGTAATGCAAAGCTAAAATTATTTTATTAGCTAATAGTAATTTTACTGACTTTTTATAACTGATTTATGCCAAGAAACGGCTACCAAGCATTTATCAGAAATGATGAAGCTGTATTGATTTCTGAATTATTTCTAAGAGCCGATCTCACCAAAACAGTCGTTTAACGACTAACCGTGATTAATCTCTGTTTACAAGGATAACTGCATCCCACCATTGGTTGGTGACATGAGTTAATCGCGGTTAGTCGTTAAACGACTTTAGTGAGACTAGCCCTAAATCTATATTGAGTTTTGATTGAACACCTACGATGTAATAACTCTTCACACATATATAGTTTTTCCTGCAATACAAATCTATTTTAAATTTGAAAAATCCTTTATGGTACTATGTTTGTCAAATTTATTGCTTTTAGGTGTTTAAGAAATTTATTTCACACTCAATTACATCGTTCGTACTGATATAATTGAGGTTCACATAATAATAGCATCCATTTGATATACAACACTAGTTTCTAATTTACATATTTCTAAAGTTATTTTTCAGGTAAAAGGGTTTGCTACTTTTTTTTCTTTTGGCGTATAAATAGTTTTATTTTTCTTAGATGCATTGTTTCATATAAACAAAACTAAATAATTTTTATAGAATCTGTTATAATGGTGACCTAAAGTGATTTCTGAATTATTTCTAAGGGCCGATCTCACCAAAGTCGTTTAACGGCTAACCGCGATTAATCTCTGTTTAAGCGGAGAATTGTGTCCCACCATTGGTTGGCGCCATGGGTTAATCGCGGTTAGTCGTTAAACGACTTTAGTGAGACTAGCCCTAAATCTATATTGAGTTTTGATTGAACACCTACGATGTAATAACTCTTCACACATATATAGTTTTTCCTGCAATACAAATCTATTTTAAATTTGAAAAATCCTTTATGGTACTATGTTTGTCAAATTTATTGCTTTTAGGTGTTTAAGAAATTTATTTCACACTCAATTACATCGTTCGTACTGATATAATTGAGGTTCACATAATAATAGCATCCATTTGATATACAACACTAGTTTCTAATTTACATATTTCTAAAGTTATTTTTCAGGTAAAAGGGTTTGCTACTTTTTTTTCTTTTGGCGTATAAATAGTTTTATTTTTCTTAGATGCATTGTTTCATATAAACAAAACTAAATAATTTTTATAGAATCTGTTATAATGGTGACCTAAAGTAAGGCAAACGTAATATTATTTTACAGATATTTAGCTATAACACTAATTTTACTGATATTTTATCACTGATTTATGCCAAGAAATGGCCAAGCATTTATTTGAAATGATGAAGCTGTATTGATTTCTGAATTATTTCTAAGAGCCGATCTCACCAAAACAGTCGTTTAACGACTAACCGTGATTAATCTCTGTTTACAAGGATAACTGCATCCCACCATTGGTTGGTGACATGAGTTAATCGCGGTTAGTCGTTAAACGACTTTAGTGAGACTAGCCCTAAATCTATATTGAGTTTTGATTGAACACCTACGATGTAATAACTCTTCACACACATATAGTTTTTCCTGCAATACAAATCTATTGCTTTTAGGTATTTAAGAAATTTATTTCACACTCAGTTACATCGCTCGTACTGATATAATTGAGGTTCACATAATAAAAAGATAATATCATCCATTTAATATAAAACACTAGTTTCTAATTTACATATTTCTAAAGTTATGTTTCAGGTAAAGGGTTTGCTACTTTTTTTTCTTTTGACGTATAAATATTTTTATTTTTCTTAGATGTTGTAATACTAGACTCAAGACTCGAGTTGGTGTTACATGGGCCCCTGGTTGTGTTGTTTCGGCGGCCGAAGACGGACACCCCTAGAGGGGGTGGGCAAGTTCCACAGGAGGGGGGCGAGCGATGCGATGCCATCCCCGCCAGCTGCAGAAAAGGACATTTTTTTCCAGTGGAGGCGAAAACTTGACCGAGGGGGGGATTCCCCCCGGCCCTCACGAGGAGGGGTGAAAAGGAGATGCCCTGTCGGTGCGACGAAAAACGGACATTATTCTTCGGAAAGCAGTAGAGACCGAGAGAGGTGTTTCCGCTCGGCACGATTTACTTTTTGTCCTCGGTCTTATTAGAGCCCTGTTTGGGTATGATTTGCGTTGTATATATGTTTTGAAAATCTTCTTATTAATAAATGGTTAATCAAGAGTTTGTCGCTGCTGTGAATAATTGTCGGCAACATAGGCTTTAAACGAACCCAAGATACCTGCCCCAGTAAAAATAGGCGGGCAGGTATAGAACGAGGCGTGCGGACTTAAGAAAGTGCAGCCGGGGACGTGCGAGGCGTTTTTACAGATGTATTGTTTCATGTAAACAAAACTAAATAATTTTTATAGAATCTTTTATAATGGTGACCTAAAGTGATCTCTGAATCATTTCTAAGGGCCGGTCTCACCAAAGTCGTTTAACGGCTAACCACGATTGATCTCTGTTTAAGCGGAGAATTGTCCCACCATTGGTTGGCGCCATGGGTTAATCGCGGTTAGTCGTTAAACGACTTTAGTGAGACTAGCCCTAAATCTATATTGAGTTTTGATTGAACACCTACGATGTAATAACTCTTCACACATATATAGTTTTTCCTGCAATACAAATCTATTGCTTTTAGGTATTTAAGAAATTTATTTCACACTCAGTTACATCGCTCGTACTGATATAATTGAGGTTCACATAATAAAAAGATAATATCATCCATTTAATATAAAACACTAGTTTCTAATTTACATATTTCTAAAGTTATGTTTCAGGTAAAGGGTTTGCTACTTTTTTTTTCTTTTGACGTATAAATATTTTTATTTTTCTTAGATGTATTGTTTCATGTAAACAAAACTAAATAATTTTTATAGAATCTTTTATAATGGTGACCTAAAGTGATTTCTGAATCATTTCTAAGGGCCAGTCTCACCAAAGTCATTTAACGGCTAACCACGATTAATCTCTGTTTAAGCGGAGAATTGTCCCACCATTGGTTGGCGCCATGGGTTAATCGCGGTTAGTCGTTAAACGACTTTAGTGAGACTAGCCCTAAATCTATATTGAGTTTTGATTGAACACCTACGATGTAATAACTCTTCACACATATATAGTTTTTCCTGCAATACAAATCTATTGCTTTTAGGTATTTAAGAAATTTATTTCACACTCAGTTACATCGCTCGTACTGATATAATTGAGGTTCACATAATAAAAAGATAATATCATCCATTTAATATAAAACACTAGTTTCTAATTTACATATTTCTAAAGTTATGTTTCAGGTAAAGGGTTTGCTACTTTTTTTTCTTTTGACGTATAAATATTTTTATTTTTCTTAGATGTATTGTTTCATGTAAACAAAACTAAATAATTTTTATAGAATCTTTTATAATGGTGACCTAAAGTGATCTCTGAATCATTTCTAAGGGCCGGTCTCACCAAAGTCGTTTAACGGCTAACCGCGATTAATCTCTGTTTAAGCGGAGAATTGTGTCCCACCATTGGTTGGCGCCATGGGTTAATCGCGGTTAGTCGTTAAACGACTTTAGTGAGACTAGCCCTAAATCTATATTGAGTTTTGATTGAACACCTACGATGTAATAACTCTTCACACATATATAGTTTTTCCTGCAATACAAATCTATTTTAAATTTGAAAAATCCTTTATGGTACTATGTTTGTCAAATTTATTGCTTTTAGGTGTTTAAGAAATTTATTTCACACTCAGTTACATCGTTCGTACTGATATAATTGAGGTTCACATAATAATAGCATCCATTTGATATACAACACTAGTTTCTAATTTACATATTTCTAAAGTTATTTTTTCAGGTAAAGGGTTTTCTACTTTTTTTTCTTTTGGCTTATAAATAGTTTTATTTTTCTTAGATGCATTGTTTCATATAAACAAAACTAAATAATTTTTATAGAATCTGTTATAATGGTGACCTAAAGTAAGGCAAACGTAATATTATTTTACAGATATTTAGCTATAACACTAATTTTACTGATATTTTATCTTTTATAATGGTGACCATTTAAAGCTGTATTGATTTCTGAATCATTTCTAAGGGCCAGTCTCACCAAAGTCGTTTAACGGCTAACCGCGATTAATCTCTGTTTAAGCGGAGAATTGTGTCCCACCATTGGTTGGCGCCATGGGTTAATCGCGGTTAGTCGTTAAACGACTTTAGTGAGACTAGCCCTAAATCTATATTGAGTTTTGATTGAACACCTACGATGTAATAACTCTTCACACATATATAGTTTTTCCTGCAATACAAATCTATTTTAAATTTGAAAAATCCTTTATGGTACTATGTTTGTCAAATTTATTGCTTTTAGGTGTTTAAGAAATTTATTTCACACTCAATTACATCGTTCGTACTGATATAATTGAGGTTCACATAATAATAGCATCCATTTGATATACAACACTAGTTTCTAATTTACATATTTCTAAAGTTATTTTTCAGGTAAATGGTTTTCTACTTTTTTCTTTTGGCTTATAAATGGTTTTATTTTTCTTAGATGCATTGTTTCATATAAACAAAACTAAATAATTTTTATAGAATCTGTTATAATGGTGACCTAAAGTAAGGCAAACGTAATATTATTTTACAGATATTTAGCTATAACACTAATTTTACTGATATTTTATCACTGATTTATACCAAGAAATGGCTATCAAGCATTTATTAGAAATGACGAAGCTGTATTGATTTCTGAATCATTTCTAAGGGCCAGTCTCACCAAAGTCGTTTAACGGCTAACCGCGATTAATCTCTGTTTAAGCGGAGAATTGTGTCCCACCATTGGTTGGTGCCATGGGTTAATCGCAGTTAGCTGTTAAACGACTTTAATGAGACCGGCCCTAAATCTATATAAGGCAATTTGTCGCAACGTCACGAACTACTATAATGCCCTTCCAATTCATCTTCATGTTTACAACAGCCAATAGACAAACGATAAACTGCCCTTCCGTTTGAAACTAAAGCCAGAATTGTCATAATTTGAGTATTTGCCCTACTGCGTGAAATCGCCTTATTGAGTTTTTATTGAACACCTACGATGTAATAACTCTTCACATATATCTAGTTTTTTCTGCAATGCAAATCTATTTTAAATTTGAAAAAATCCTTTATGGTACTATATTTGTCAAATTTATTGCTTTTAGGTATTTGAGAAAAATATTTGCATAAAATACTTTTTAAAAATGTGTAAAATTTGGGATAGGGCATCACAAAATTACGTGGAAATAGAGATTTGACGTTTAGAGTAAACACCACTTTGAAATCATGTATTGTAAAATTTTTATAATGCATTTCGTTAAAAAAACATATTTATTATACACTTCAAATATATAACAAGCGATCATAGATTTTCCGTTTATCCCCTTGAGGACCAGTACGTAAATGCTATACGAGTGGATCGCTGTGAAAACTGTTGCCATTTAACGCCATCTAGTGACTTAATCTAGCATTTAAAAATTAAAATAAAATGTTCAGATCTCCTATTACGCATATGTGACGCTGGTTTCTCAATATCAACCGGAGATCACCGCGTGGAGTCAACGCACGTCTGCTGGACAGATAAGAATGAAATCACTGCGTCGCGTATACGAGACGTTGGTCACGAAGGGTTTAAAGTCGGGGATGCAGCGTATATGTAAATTTAGCGCGTCGCTGATGCGGGTATATAAGAACGAACATCGAGGTATTCGTTTATTTTCCAAGTGTTTGTGATAGTGACTTAAGTATTATTGTTTGTTTTAATAAATTATGTTTATTTAATTTTTGTACATGCATATTATTTTTTTCCTTTTTACTAGGAATTCGATAATTAAATAGAACTACACACTATATGCTTTAAAACCAAATTACAAAACGCAAAGTATGTGCCATGACTGAAAACTAGGCCCGGAATTACAATGTTGCCTAAGGCCTGCTTTAGCCTTAGTCAGCAACAGATTGTGACAAAATCCCCTATATAATAATAGCCTAAGTTATCTGTACGTCTGTCCTTCAATTTATGAAGCGGTTGGACCTG
The DNA here is from genome assembly GCA_032207245.1 of Pardosa pseudoannulata. NCBI lineage: Eukaryota > Metazoa > Arthropoda > Arachnida > Araneae > Lycosidae > Pardosa > Pardosa pseudoannulata. The sequence continues at coordinate 80,551,749 of CM063500.1, read as the reverse complement.
GAATGGATTGAGGCATCCATTCAAAGCGAATAAAGTTTATTTTCTCCTAAACTATCAATCCAATTCTAAAATAAATTAGTATAAATATGCTTCATACCACAGCAAAAAATACTGTCGTCTTTAAAACGTTCGAAATCCAAACCTTCCCTCCTTTTCGAGAGTTTAATGCCATTATTTCAAGCCCTAATTTCCCCGGTTAAGAGAAGGCGATTGAATGTAACCATTTATCACTTAATAAATGGGTAAAAACAACAATTTTTTATAGCATTGTGACTTCATTCCTTTAAACATCTCATTTAATCATTTCATATTTTAAACTATTTAAATATCGTCTACCCTATTTTAATATCTTTTATCACTGAACTTAGATATTACGTAAATTATTTTCTTTTATATTTGGCTTAAATAATATATTAAGTACATACGTGATAATTTTAAATTTAGTTATCGATTATTTTTTGTTGCAATGAAACTTTTACCACCGGTATTAACAATAAATTATTTTCATATAAGTCTAGGAGTCTATTTCAAGGACTAATAAATATCTAACTTTTAATTTATATATATTTGGAAATTAAGAAGTTTGTCTTTTTGTGTGTTTGTTTATTATACATAACCACACGATTTCACTAAAAGAATTCAATGTTATTCTAAACTGCATTACAGGATCGGGAGACTCTAGAGGAGTATGACGATAAATAAATTATTGAGAGTGAACCAGATATTTCTCAGCCAAAAAACCAAACCATTTTTTACCTGCCTCATTGGGTACTTAACAGTTCTGGAATATTAAGAAGTTTACTAATCCCGTCATATGATGGGCTATATGCTAGTGTAGCAATAATATGACATCACAACCAAAGTAATTAGACTTGAAACCTTAAGTAAAAATTAATAGCAAATAACTAGCTACATTGTAGATCGACCGAGATCGCCGAAGCTGTTTGCTAATTATTTTTGCTCCATTCTCATCCTTAATTACGCTGGCTTTGTATCCATGATTTAACTCCACGTTATTAGTTCAGAATATGTATATGAGAAACGGTATTTGAGGTCAGGTTCTGGATTTTTTTCCAAAGCAAACACAAACCAGACCGTGGACTGCTTTACGGTCTACACAAAAGCAGTTGGCGAGCTGTTTTTACCACGTTGCTTTTTCACTCACTCAGCTCGGAATTGGGCGTCAGCCAATAACGGATAACCATTCCGCCAAAAACATCTTTCGCTGGAGATTGCTGGGTAACAAAGCAGCGAGTTTTCCGAGGGAAGAAAGAGGCTTGCACATCTCTTCCCCGGTGATGTAACGCGATTAAAGGTTAGTTTTGCTTTCTTTTCAGTGTCACTCATGAAATTCTTGATCTTAATGGAGCATGATGCAAGTGGAATTAATTGTTTAATTTTACAGTGCAATTTTATTTATCTCTTAAGTCATTAAGGGAATAACTTGCCTGTTTAATGGTGACTAGAAAAATTGTTAAATAGATCTGTAAATAAAAACCTGATGTTTCACTTGATGAATCTTTTAGAATTGAACAATCAATCAACTGTATTTTTTACAATATAAAGTAACTTAGTTAAATTTTTACTTCTTTTTGCGAATTAAATGAAGTATTATAATCGTTAAAAATTTTCATTCTCCCGATTTGAACGGAAATATCAATTTTGAGCATGCTTGAATCAACTTTTAAATTCTCTTTTTGTGCCTACGTTAGTAAAAGAAAATTTTGAAACTTTTAATATTTTAATAATTTTTAATATCGTTTAGCATCTTGAAATAACTTTAAAACGATCAGATTACTGATGTTTTATATTTAGGATTCCTGTAATATCAAATTGTTGTCTTAAAGTTTTGGTCGTTTTGGTTTGAACGGAAATATCAATTTTGAACATACTTGCATCAACTTTTAAATTCTCTTTTAGTGCCTACGTAAGTAAAAGGAAATTTTGAAACTTTTAATATTTTAATAATTTTTAATATCGTTTAGCATCTTGAAATAACTTTAAAACGATTAGATTACTGATCTTTTACATTTAGGACTGCTGTAATTATTATGCTGCCACTTATCAAATTGTTTCCTTATATTTTTGGTTGTTCGGATTTGAACGGAAATATCAATTTTGAACATTCTTGCATCAATTTTAACTAATTTTACTTTTCTTGCCTACATAAATAAAAGAAAATTTTGAAACTTTTAATATTTTAATAATTTTTAATACCGTTTAGCATCTTTAAACAGCTTAAAAACGATTAGATTATTGATGTTTTAATTTAGAACTGCTGTAACATAAAATTGTGCACTTCTTTAACTAATTTCACTTTTCGTGCCTACATAAATAAAAGGATATTTTGAAACTTTTAATATCATTTTAATAATTTTTAATATTCTTTATCATCTTGAAATAACCTAAAAACGATTAAATTATTGATGTTTTATATTTAGGACTACTGTAACATAAAATTGTGCACTTATTTGACTAATTTCACTTTTCGTGTTTACATAAATAAAAGGATATTTTGAAACTTTTAATATCATTTTAATAGTTTTTAATATCCTTTACAATCTCGACATAACTTAATTATTAGATTATTGATGTTTTAAATTTAGAACTGCTGTAACATAAAATTGTGCACTTCTTTAACGAATTTCACTTTTCGTACCTACAAAAATAATAGGAAATTTTGAAACTTTTAATATCATTTTAATAATTATTAACAGCGTTTCTCATTTTGAAATAACTTAAAAAGATTAGATTATTGATGTTTTAATTTAGAACTGCTGTAACATAAAATTGTGCACTTCTTTAACGAATTTCACTTTTAGTGCCTACATAAATAAAAGGAAATTTTGAAACTTTTAATATCATTTTAATAATTTTTAATATCTTTTACCATCTCGAAATAACTTAAAAACGATTAGATTATTGATGTTTTACATTTAGAACTGCTGTAACATAAAATTGTGCATTTAAATTTTTGGTTGTAATCCCAGCTCTATATAACGAAAAATCTCAATATAACGACATTAACGGTACCAGTTTACGACAATGCAACAGAAAGATACCAATGTATTCACATGTAGTTAAACAATGCTTTTCATGTCCATTTTTGAACAAGCAAGTAAAAGCAAAAGCAAAAATCTATCATTAGGAATGAATAATTTCAATTTTTTTTACTATTTTATTGTGAGGAGTAAAATAATTGTGTTAATAATTGTGTTTATTGAGTAAAATAATTGTGTTAATAATTTCGGCTTATAACGGAGTAACTATACACGAAAAAATCTCAGTGCAACTGAAGTTTACGCTGCCAGTCGCTGTCAGATGGCAGTTCATTAACTCTACTCGGGTAACTCAGTGACCTTGAGAAACGAAACTTATATAAAGAAACTTATATAAAGGAACTGTTGAAAGAATTTGCAAATTATTCTAATGTTAAATCAAAGTTTCAAAATTTAAAAAGAAAATGTATGTTATTTAACACTAGATTTACGGATGTTGATCATATACCTATTTTTACTGAAGTGAGCCAATTTGACTCATACAAGAAAATGAAAGCTTTTTGCAAAGAAAATAGTTCCACATTAATTTAAATAAAATGTTCATAATCAAAAAAGTCATATAAAACATTTTTTACATATAAAATCTGTTTTTCAAACCCATTTTCCGCAAACATTTATGTTACATTTAGCACAATGGTTTCTACATTTGTTTCTTTTGCATGTTTGTTGAACTTGACAATTCTTCCGTGCGTCAATAGCATGAATTTCTGTCATTGGAATGGAAGTGCTCTCCACTTCTTCTCTATATTTACTTCATACTATATATACTTTATACTTTATATTTACTTTATTCTATACTTTTTATACTTTATACTTCATATTTACTTTATACTGTACTTTATATACTTTATACTTTATATTTACTTTATACTATACTTTTTATACTCTATACTTCATATTTACTTTATACTATACTTTATATACTTTATACTTTATATTTACTTTATATCATACTTTTTATACTTTATACTTCATATTTACTTTATACTATACTTTATATACTTCCTACTTTATATTTACTTTGTACTATACTTTATATACTTTATATTTACTTTACACTATACTTTTTATACTTTATACTTCATATTTACTTTATACTATACTTTCTATACTTCATACTTTATATTTACTTTATACTATACTTTATATACTTTATACTTTATATTTACTTTATACTATACTTTTTATACTTTATACTTTACTTTGTATACTTTATACTTTATATTTACCTTATACTATACTTTATATACTTTATACTTTATATTTACTTTATACTATACTTTTTATACTTTATATACTTTATACTTCATATTTACTTTACACTATACTTTATATACTTCATACTTTATATTTACTTTATACTATACTTTATATACTTTATACTTTATATTTACTTTATACTATACTTTTTATACTTTATACTTTACTTTGTATACTTTATACTTTACTTTATATACTTTATACTTTATATTTACTTTATATTATACTTTTTATACTTTATACTATACTTTATATACTTTACATTTACTTTATACTATACTTTTTATACTTTATACTTTACATACTTTATACTTCATATTTACTTTATACTATACTTTCTATACTTCATACTTTATATTTACTTTATACTATACTTTATATACTTTATACTTTATATTTACTTTATACTATACTTTTTATACTTTATACTTTACTTTGTATACTTTATACTTTATATTTACCTTATACTATACTTTTTATACTTTATACTTTATATTTAGTTTATACTATACTTTTTATACTTTATATACTTTATTCTTCATATTTACTTTACACTATACTTTATATACTTCATACTTTATATTTACTTTATACTATACTTTATATACTTTATACTTTATATTTACTTTATACTATACTTTTTATACTTTATACTTTACTTTGTATACTTTATACTTTATATTTACTTTATACTATACTTTATATACTTTATACTTTATATTTACTTTATACTATACTTTATATACTTTATACTTTATATTTACTTTATACTATACTTTATATACTTTATACTTTATATTTACTTTATACTATATTTATTACTATATTTATTTTCATATACATTCTATGAGTCCAATTGACTCACAACCGTGAAAATAGGTATACCACATATGATAATGCGAAATGAAGGGGTCTGCGGGGAAGTGAAATGAAAGTTTACATATATTTTATTACTTAACTAAAAACCAACGTATGTTTTTGAAAAGTGATATTAAAGTTATATATATAAGTGACCAAATTTTTAATGAGTCAAATTTCCTCGGTCCGTAAATCTAGTGTTAATAGGTGTACAAGGAAGTTATTTGGTGTCTACATTAGGCTTTATTTATTTATTAATAAACTAATTGTGATTATAAATATTACTTAAGTTCAATGATCTTGACATATTTAAACATTTTTGCAGAGATTTATGTTTGTATTGAAACTATTATGGTAAATTTGTTACTAAATCCTAATTTTTAATTTTAAAAACTAAATCTTTGTCTTTTCATAGCAAATATAGTTGTAGCGTTCTCTATGTTTTCTCTTCAACTTATTTTTACTAGCATATAGCCCGTCATATGACGGGATCAGTAAAATTTTTAATTTTCCAGAATCGTAAAGTACCCTATAAGGCTCGTAAAAATATGGTTTGTTTTTTGACTGAGAGTTATATGGTACACGTTCAATAATTTGTTTATCTTCATACTCCTCTAAAGTCTCCCGATACTGTGAAAGCAGTTTAGAATCAAGTTGAATTCATTTAGAAAGATAATTCAAAGTTTTCTTAGCTATGTCGAAACTACCATTAAGTTCTTCCCAATTTTTTTTCTACAGTAATTAATCGAAGTAAAGGAATGAAACTATCATTGCCACTACACTCTCGAGGTGGATAGAATTTGTTGCTAATACTTGTGATAAAATTTTCATTGCAATAAAAAATAATCGATGATTAAATATAAAATTATTTCATATGTACCTGATCTATTATTTAAGCCAAATATAAAAGAAAATTATTTACGTAATATCTAAATTCAGTTATAAAACGTATGAAAATAATGCAGACGATATTTAAATAATATAAAATAAGAAATGATTAAATGAGATGGTTAAAGGTATGACGTCATAATACTAGAAAAAAAATGTTATTTTTACCTATTTATTATGTGACAAATTGATAAATTTAATCGCCTGCTGTTAACCGGGGAAAATAGCACTTGAAATAAACGCTCGAAAATCGGGAAAAGTTGGATTTCGAACGTTTTAAAGAGGACAGTATTTTTCGTTTTGATATAAAGCATATTTATATCAATTTATTTTAGAAACTTAGAATATTTTAGAATCAAATTGATAAATTTATTCGCCTGCTCTTAACCAGGGAAAATATGGCTTGAAATAATGGCATTAAATGGTATAAAAGGGGGAAAGGGGGAGGGATTTCACTTGTTGCTAAGCCTAATTCATCAAGAATCCAATATAGATGCCTCTAACCATTATAGGTAAAACCGCTTCTTAAATTTGAGGAAAGACGGACAGATAACTTAGGCTATTATTATATATGGGATTCTCCGTTCGTGGATATTTTCTTTTACTGGTGTGGCAACATAGTTTTGTTGCATTGCTACAACCAGTTGATTAATAAAATAAAAAATGTTGTGATTCTTTTCTTAAGTCATTGTGTCATCCAATTTTATTTATTTGAAGAGTAAAAGATTTATTACGGATAAATGGTTGTCATAAATTTCCTTCTACATAGTTAACGATAACAGGAAACCGTGTACTGAATATCATGTAATTATGTAGTAATAAATCTTCGATTAGATTAAATCAATCATGGTGAGGTCAGTCTTAAATATTTCCTTTAAATTTATCAATCCGCTGTGTCATCCAATTTTATTTATTTGAAGAGATAAAGATTTATTACGGATAAATGGTTGTCATAAATTTCCTTCTACATAGTTAACGATAACAGGAAACCGTGTACTGAATATCATGTAATTAAGTAGTAATAAATCTTCGATTAGATTAAATCTATCAGGGTGAGATCAATCTTAAATATTTCCTTTAAATTTATCATTTGTAATGTTGGTTTTTGACTACTTTTCATGAGAGGTTGCTAACAAAATGTGTTTAAAATTATCATGCTAATAAACTTGGGGACTACTTAAGAATTTGGTTCCCCTTGGCCAATTTGGCGAAAATATTGGCGATATTTACTAAAACACAAAGGTAATCCATCCAAACATTGTATTTCTTGCTTTTTCTGGCGACTTTAATTAATGCACAGAGCGCCATTGTAATAGAATTATATACTCTTACTTAATTAAAGAAAACGACTTGAATACCGAACATTTATATTTATGGACAATTAATCCTTTAACAGTTCCAAAACAGCTCCAAGTTATTAAAAATCAGCCATAGTGAACCATTAATGGTTTGTTATATCTAATTTTTTTGCATTGCGCATTTTTAATATATAAGAAAGGAGTTACACAAGAAGAGTTGGATGCAAATATCATATAAATTATAGTATATATACAGATTGTTTAGACACGGTGAGATCAGGAGAAAATGTTAGGCAACATACCTAAATCATTATCGCCAAGTTGGCGGTTGAACCCAGTTCTTTAGTCAAGCCTAAACAGGTCTTTACTTGATAAATATAAGCTTCATCTCATGACACGTGATATCATAATTGTATTAATTGTCATTATCGAATAACTTGTCTTTTTATGAGTGTCTGAAAAAACCGCTAAATAGTGCTGTAGAGGATAAATAACATTTCACTTGATGGATCTTTTAGAAGTGAACAATTAATCACCTCTATTATTTTTATAAAGTAAATTATTTAAGTTCTGTCATTCTTTTATTTAATAAAATAATCGTTATTATATTTTCTAATTAATCGTCAATCGTTAATCATTAATAAACTTGTCTTTAGTTGGTAAATATAAACTTCATCTCATGACACGTGATTTCATAACTGTATTAGAAATATGTAAGCTTTTTGTAAAAAATGACTCAATAGTTACTCAGGAATTTATACAAAGTTTGAGATTGCAGTTCAGTAACTACGGATCTACGGTGTCTCGTGTCAAATGAACAAAGATAGCACTATCAAAATAAGCACTAATATAATACAACCTATATACCGAAATTTACCCAAATATGTACAAAGAGGACAACGAAAGTGACGTACGTACAAACGGGGCAAAATAAAAATAAACATTAAAGTGACACTTCATTTAATTGTAATGATGTTCTAATTTTTTAAAGATATTTTACAAATATTTAAGCCTTTTGTACAAGGTGACACAATAGTTACCCAGAAATTAATACAAAGTTTCTGATTGCAGTTCCAGAACTACGGATATACGGTGTCACGTGTCAAATTAACAAAGTTAGCACAATCAAAATAAGCACGAAAATAATAAAACCTATATACTGAAATTTACCGAAATATGTACAAAGTGGGTAATGAGAGTGCCATATGTACAAACGTGGGGCATTCAAAATAAACATTAAAGTGACAGAATTTATTTCATTAATTTTAATGGTATTCTAATTTTTCAAAGATGTTTTACAAATATTTAAGCTCGGTATTCAACGTGACACAATAGTTACCCAAGAATTATCGCAAAGATTCCGACTGCAGTTCCGGAACTATGGGTCTACTATGTCACTTGTCAAATGAACGACGTTATCACAATCAAAATAAGCACAAAAATAACACAACCTATATACTGAAATTTACCCAAATGTGTACAAAGAGTATAGTGAAAGAGCCATATTTACAAACGTAACACAATCAAAATAAACATTAAAGTAACACAGAATTTATTTCATTTAATTGTAATGAAGTTCTAATTTTTCAAAGCTATTTTACAAATATTTAATCTTTTTGTACAATTTGACACAGTAGTTACCCAGGAATTTATACAAAGTTTCCGATTGCAGTTCCGGAACTACGCATCTACGGTGTCACGTGTCAAATGAACAAAGGTAGCAATTAAAATAAGCACTAAAATAACACAACCTATATACCGAAATATACAAAGATGGTAATGAAAGTGACATGTATGTGCAAACGTAGCACAATCAAAATAATCATTAAAGTGACAGAATTTATGTCATATACTTGTAATGATGTTCTAATTTTTAAAAGATATTTTAGGAAAATTTAAGCTCGGTGTACAACGTGGCACATTAGTTACCCAGGAATTAATACAAAGTTTCCTATTGCAATTCCAAAACTACGAATCTACGGTGTCACGTGTCAAATGAATAAAGGTAGCGCAATCAAAATAAGCACTAAAGTAACACAATCTATATACTGAAATTTACCCATATATGCACAAAGAGGGTAACGAAAGTGACATGTACAACCGTAGCACAATCAAAATAAACATTAAAGTGACATTATTTCATTTAATAGTAATGATGTTCTAATTTTCCAAAGATATTTTACAAATAATTAAACTAAGTGTTCAACAGGACACAATAGTTACCCAGGAATCAATACAAAATTTCCGACTGCAGTTCCGGAACTATGGTCTACGGTCTCACGTGTCAAATGGACAAAGGTAGCACAGTCAAAATAAGCACTAAAGTAGCACATCCTATGTACCAATATTTACCCAAATATATACAAAGATGGTAACGAAAGTGACATATGTACAAACATAGTAAAATCCAAAATAAACATTAAAGTGACAGAATTTATTTCATTAATTCTAAAGATATTCTAATTTTTCAAATATATTTTACGAATATTAACTTGGTGTACAACGTGATACAATACCCAAGAATAAATACAAAGTTCCCGACTGCAGTGCTGGAACTATGGGTCTACGGTATTACGTTACACAAGGTAAAATAATTCTTAATAATTATTAGCGAGGATTTAAGTAAAAAAGATTCACTTACCTCTTTACTTCAAAAGGTTCGTTTGGGGCCGCCTGTGGCCTTCGGTTTCTTTAATTTCTTGGATATCCATAGTTATTGTCAAGGGAAAAAAAGGGATGAATCCTTAGATAAGACGAAACATTTTTAATTAACATAAATTACTTACACGACACATTACAGAATAGTTTAACAAAAAATCATGTATGTGAGGCGCGCACGCTCGCTCATTGTCTCTATATCTGACTTCTGTGTTTTCGATAGCTCTCAAAAACTATCCGTTCGGCAGCTCCCTCTGTTGGCGTTCGCTGAGGGGTGCTGTAACATACGGTGTCACGTGTCAAATGAATGAAGGTAGCACAATCAAAATAAGCACTTAAAATAATACAACCCATACCGAAATTTACCTAAATATGTATAAAGATGGTAAAGAAAGTGACATATGTACAAACCTAGCACAATCAAAACAAACATTAAAGTGACAGAATTTATTTCATTTAACTGTAATGCTGTTCTAATTTTTCAAAGATATTTTAAGAATATTTAAGATTCGTATTCAACATGACACACTAGTTACCCAGGAATTAATACAAAGTTTCCCACTGCAGTTCCGGAACTATGGGTCTACTGTGTCGCGTGTCAAATGGACAAATGTAGCACAATCAAAATAAGCACTAAAGTAACACAACCTATATACCGAAATTTACCCAAATATGTACAAAGATGGTAATGAAAGTGACATCATAATCAAAATATACATTAAAGTGACAGAATTTATTTCATATAAATGTAATGATGTTCTAATTTTTCAAAGATATTTTACTAATATTTAATCTTTGTGTACAACGTGACACAATAGTTACCTAGGAATTAATACAAAGTTTATGATTTCAGTTCCAGAACTACGTATCTACGGTGTCACGTGTCAAATGGACAAAGGTAGCACAGTCAAAATAAGCACTAAATTAACACATTTTATGTACCAATATTTACTAAAATATGTACAAAGATGTTAATGCAAGTGACATCATAATCAAAATATGCATTAAAGTGACAGAATTTATTTCATTTAATTGTAATAATGTTCTAATTTTTTAAAGAACGTTTACGAATATTTATGCTTGGTGTACAATGTGACACAATAGTTACCCAAGAATTAACTCAAAGTTCCCGACTGCAGTTCCGGAACTATGGGTCTACGGTGTCACGTGTCAAATGAACAAAGGTAGCACAGTCAAAATAAGCACTAAATTAACACATTTTATGTACCAATATTTACTCAAATATGTACAAAGATGGTAATGCAAGTGACATCATAATCAAAATATGCATTAAAGTGACAGAATTTATTTCATTTAATTGTAATAATGTTCTAATTTTTTAAAGAAATTTTACGAATATTTATGCTTGGTGTACAATGTGACACAATAGTTACCCAAGAATTAACTCAAAGTTCCCGACTGCAGTTCCGGAACTATGGGTCT
>CM063500.1:80517785-80535285 GCA_032207245.1 Pardosa pseudoannulata | reverse complement strand
TCTATAAAAACATCCGTAGGTGTGAGTTCGCAGTAATAGCACAATAGGGACACACTTTTCTAGTATTTTATTAAAGTATTTTGTTTAGCGAGACAACAGTGGCGTAGGAAAAGTAAAAAGTAAAGGAAAATTAGAAGATAAATTTCAAACGTTCTTATATAATTTACTTAATAGCGAGCATAAAATATACAGATTTTAAAAGCTAACATTTTCTTAAACAAAAAAAAATGAACCTTAAACAAAGTGAACATGTTAGGCAATTGGCAGGAAACAAACAGCAGTCATTCGTTTACTTTTTAAAAAAATCTCAACAGCAGAAATGGAATCTTGAAACAACAATAATACATCTCACTTAAAGAAAAATCAGTCAGTGGCACTTGTTAAAAAAAAGAGTGTGGCATTGGCAGCAAGGCTTACATTAGAAGTACAAATTGGAGTTATTCTTACTCGTTTAGTACCTTCAATAAACGTGTCAACAGGAATCTGTGGGCCAAGCCCATCATTCCTGAGTTTCTTTCAGGGAGACTGAATAGCAGCGAGAGAGAAATAAAACAACTAAATAGGGTAAAAGAAAGATAATGGTGGATTCGTGAGTTCATGACACAACTAGAGCAGATAGTTTAGAAATAGAAAAAAACACTATATTTTGGTGGCCGGAGACATTCGTTCACGTCGGAGACTCCTGCGAGAATGAGTAGTTTTGATAATCAATGATATCCTGCCGATATCAGGACAGCCAATCAAGAAGGAGAATGCCTACCAATGAGAAATTGTCATGTGGAAATGAATTTCACTCGTTCACTTCTGCATACCTCTTAAACACGCTGCAGAAACAAACAGCTAAAACTAGGGAGAGTAGATATTGGTCACCACCACGGTCCCCATGCGAACTAAAAAAGGAAAAGTTGAAACGAATTTTACATCTTAGCTGATACCGAACGGCTACGAACATCCATGCCACTGTGACTCGAACTCACGAATGTACCGAAATCACCTAACCAATGAATTTTTTCGGCACGTACAATCAACTAAAAAAGGAAAAGTTGAAACGAATTTTAGATGAGAATAATCGCCTACCTTTTAGTTTACAAATAAAAAATATATTGAGTGGGCGACGTAAAATGAATATTTAACGGTCAATCAACTGTTAGGATAGGAAGCAACATGGAACGCTTAAAAAAATTTTTACCAGTACCCAGTGCGTGACTAACCTAAGATACTAGAAAAGTGCCTATGCTGATGTGTCGTTGCGTGCATGTATTCACGGATGTTTAGTTGGTGTATAGCGTTACAGTCTATTGTTTTGCTACTCGAGAGCTAATAGACCTACAGCTTAAACGGCATTCTAACCCAAGAACTCCAGTACCTAAAAGCAGCTTCCTACTCATCCGATCTATCGTTCGGCAAACCGGTATTTGAATAGACAAAGCAGCGGCTCAGTAAAAAGTATTCAGTGCCTGATAAATAATCCTAATCTTACTCAAGAATTGAACCCAAGCGCATTGGGTGCGAATGTTATATTCTAATTCCCATGCAATATAGACAGCTATTCTACAAACTATTTAATTGCCCTAGATGAGCCTCGGTAGCTCTGTCAGAAAAGGCAGCGCTCTCATAACTGGAGAATAGCGGATTCGGATCCCGAGCCGGGCTAAGATCCGTTGTGTTCGTTAAAGGTGACTGGGGAACGTACAATAGGTTCGCGGTCACAATGTCCTCCAAGCCTATGGGTCCTCTGCTTGGTTCCTGCTTCAAAACTACGAGGACCCTCTTGAGCTTAAGTCTAACCTTCACCCTTGAGGTGCTCGTCAAAAAAGAAAGGCTCACCCCTTTGCCTTAATACGAGTAGGTTTGACAAATGGCACAAGACGGCAACAATTGCCCCTGATAAGGTAAACTAGGCAATAATGAGTTAATTCAGAGTTGTCGAGATTCAAAATGGGTAAAAATTAGCACCAAATTAAGCTGACGCTTTTGCTAACGTCGCATATTTGGTTGGATGATTTCAAGGATAAATTCTAACACAAGTAAAGCCATTGTAAAAAGATCCAAAAGGCAACTTTTGAGAGATTTAATTGTATACGACAACTGTGGGGATATTTGAAAGGTAAACAGGTAACAGGATCACGTGCAGCATGTGAACTTACTTTGGATGATTTGACGAATCTGGACAGATTCTAATCCGAAAGACCTTAAGTTTCAGGACAAGTTTTCTTTTAGAGGGAAATTCGAAGATGTCATATGCCCAAAAGTGTGAAAACCTATTATCACGTCAGCCATTAGAGCTCATGTATGTGGAATATTTCTAAATCGTTTATGAGAAATGTGAGCCAGAAAACGAAAGCTAATAGCTTTTTTAGTTTTTTTTTTCAATTGCAAATGACGTAATTTTTTCTCAAAGGTAAGTTACGAAATATATTTCTAATGTGCACGTATACAGATAAGATATACCAAGAGTAGTTAGCATTTGTTTCGATTGAAAATATTTTTAACATGAATTTCAACAATTTGAATAACATTGAATAGCAATATTAACACTTGGCATGCGGGTATATTTCACCGCCAACTTACGCATGCAGGGGGCGTTTTTTCGTGAATCTCGTGAAAGTTTATCCAGAAAAACTGCAGTAAATCGAAAACTACTTTGTTTTTATGAACGAAACTTTTTTATTTTACACTTTAATATATACTGTATAATTGTTTAACAGAAGAATCCCCAATGTTTTTACGAAATCACAAAAATAAACGATTTTTAAAATTAAAGCCCGATAATCTGTCAGCGCATATTTCTTCATCAGTATATTTGTCATAACGGCTCATTTTATTAATTTTGTATTCAACAATGAAAAACCAAGCTTCAAATTGACAAAACGCGACTTGTACGTTCTGGGGCTAAGAATTCGATTGAAGACGAAATAACGCAACAAAACACCGAGTAACTAGACAATCATAACTTGTGGAAAGAAAAAATGCAAAGGGTTGCATAACAACGCAAACAACACGCATATAATATCCCACATACATATTATTATACGTATTTAGTAGATTTGTGGTGGTTAGCGTGTATCCACCACAAATCTACTACATACGTATTTTTAAGTGACCCATGCTTCAGTGACAGACTGCAAAAAACGTAAAAATACGTTGACCGCACGCGAGGTGTTAATGAAACAAAACAGCACTTTCCATGCTAAATAACAGCATGCAAATGCAATAATTTCAGAAAAAAATTCACATGCGAAAATATAGTTCTAATAGTAAAAATGCAGTAGTTTTTATCTAACGCAAATTTTCCTTTTGTGCAGCACTGTTTCTGCATATGCAAGTCTAAAATAATCTGCAACATTAACTTATCAAAACATAGATTTCTGCGTCGTCTGTTTAAGGTTAAAAGCTACTTATAAGCCGAAATGCATTAGCTAGCCTTGCCCTTTCAACTTGTCATATATTTCTTGTCTTATAAACATTTTCGGTGATTAGTGTTTCCTACAATATCTCAAACAGCAGAAGAACTGTTATTCTTATACGTTGTAACAGGAAGATTTTCTGGAAGTTTTTTTGTATACGCTTCGGTTATTTACTATCATTGTAATTCATGGTTATGATTTCTTGTAGTTCCAAATCTTCAAAGTTACTGATAAATGTTTCTTTTACTATAGTTTATTGTGACTAAACATCGACCATATTAGAGAATAGCATATAGCCCGTCATATCACAAGATCAGTAAAATTTTTAATTTTCCAGAACTGTAAAGTACCCTATTAGACTTTTATGGAAAAAATTTGTAATTAATAACGGTAATAAAGTTTTCATTGTAACAAAAGGTAATCGATGATTAAATTTAAAATTATCACATACGTACCTAATCTATTAGTTAAGCCAAATATAAAAGGAAATTATTTAGGTAATAGTTAAGTTCAATGATAAAACGTATGAAAATAATGCAGACGATATTTAAATAATTTAAAATAAGAAATAATTAAATGAGATGATTAAAGGAATGACGTCATAATGATTAGAAAAAAATGTTATTTTCATCTTCTTATAATGTGATAAATTGATGAATTTAATCGCCTACTCTTAACCTGGGAAAATAGGGCTTGAAATAATGGCATTAAATGATAGAAAAGGAGGGAAGGGGTGGATTTCGAACTCGCTTAGAATTTTTCTAACCCTAACTCATCAATAATCCAATATGGATGCCTATAGTCATTCCAGGTCCAACCGCTTCATAAATTCGAGGACAGGCGGACAGATAACTTAGGCTATTATTATATAGGGGATTCCTTACGCTGTTAGATTTTCAACGTAGCTGTACCGTCCCAGTTAGCTCTGATGTCTTCCATGGGGACAGAAGCGGGTTCAGAGACAAATAGAGGGCGTTAAACAGTTAAAGGAAGCGGTCAGTAGATATAATATCTATAAAAATATACATAATATCTGTAAAAATAATTAGTGTGTTAACTGAGTAATATTTTATTTATCATAACAAATACCATATTTTTTAAATTATAAATTTCATGAATTCCATCACAGACAGCCATTTATTTAATTCTGGGATGAATACAGAAATTTAATTGCCTTTCCTTCATCGTTTTTCACTGAACTCTGGTCACTGAAGTACTTATTTGATTGACTAAAAAAATGAACATCAATGAACACCCAGATTTACGATTGATGTTAACGAAATTGGAATTAGACAATAACAAATTGTTAAAACTCAACGATCTACAATCATCTTATTACTTGTTTCATTTCTTATCGATTACTTTATTATTTTAAAGTTTTTAGTTAACAATTTTTACTACAATTGATGACCGTTTTGATTAATTTCAAATTTGTAATTCTTTACCTGGAAATAACAGATAAAATAAGCATTGATATAAAAATATTTATTTCTTTAACTTAATATCTTATTTATCGTAACAAATACGATATTTTTTTAGTTTATACATTTCATGGATTCCATAACAGACTGTCATTTTGCCACTTCAAGGCTGAGTACAGAAATTTTAATTACCTTGTATTTGACTGAACTAGGATAACTGAAGTACCTATTTGGTTATTTAAAAAAGGGAACATCAATGAACATGCAAATTTACGAATGATGTTAACGAAATTGAAACTAGACATTAGCAAATTGTTAAAATTCAATGATCTACAACCATCTTATTACTTGTTTCATTTCTTATCGATTACTTTATTATTTTAAAGTTTTTAGTTAACAATTTTTACTACAATTGATGACCGTTTTGATTAATTTCAAATTTGTAATTCTTTACCTGGAAATAACAGATAAAATAAGCATTGATATAAAAATATTTATTTCTTTAACTTAATATCTTATTTATCGTAACAAATACGATATTTTTTTAGTTTATACATTTCATGGATTCCATAACAGACTGTCATTTTGCCACTTCAAGGCTGAGTACAGAAATTTTAATTACCTTGTATTTGACTGAACTCGGATAACTGAAGTACCTATTTGGTTATTTAAAAAAGGGAACATCAATGAACATGCAAATTTACGAATGATGTTAACGAAATTGAAACTAGACATTAGCAAATTGTTAAAATTCAATGATCTACAACCATCTTATTACTTGTTTCATTTCTTATCGATTGCTTTATAATTTTAAAGTTTTTAGTTAACAATTTTTACTGCAATTGATGACCGCTTTGATTAATTTCAAATTTGTAATTCTTTACCTGGAGATAACAGATAAAGTAAGCATTGATATAAAAATATTTATTTCTTTAACTTAATATCTTATTTATCGTAACAAATACGATATTTTTTTAGTTTATACATTTCATGGATTCCATAACAGACTGTCATTTTGCCACTTCAAGGCTGAGTACAGAAATTTTAATTACCTTGTATTTGACTGAACTCGGATAACTGAAGTACCTATTTGGTTATTTAAAAAAGGGAACATCAATGAACATGCAAATTTACGAATGATGTTAACGAAATTGAAACTAGACATTAGCAAATTGTTAAAATTCAATGATCTACAACCATCTTATTACTTGTTTCATTTCTTATCGATTGCTTTATAATTTTAAAGTTTTTAGTTAACAATTTTTACTGCAATTGATGACCGCTTTGATTAATTTCAAATTTGTAATTCTTTACCTGGAGAAAACAGATAAAGTAAGCATTGATAATATGAGCCGTGGTAGCTTAGTTGGCAATTTGGCTTTGGTTTGGTTTGGAGTGCTACGGTCTACTTTTTGCAACACGAGGGCTAATGAGACCGGGACCTACAGTTTAAAGCCGATTCCGAACGGCTACGAACATCCATGCCACTGTGGGATTCGAACCCACGAACGCTGGTACCGAAGGCCAGCACCCTAACCAATCAGCCATCTTTCGGCTAGTCGGCAAAGGCAACGTTTTGGTTTGGTAACTGGAGGGTTGCGGGTTCGGAGCCTGAGCAGGCCTAAGATCCATCGTGTTCTTTAAAGGTGACTGTGGCACTTAAAATATGTTCGTGTTCACAATGTCCTTTAAATTCTCAATTATTACCTCTAGGAGTGGTAGGACAATCCTATAGGTCGTCAGCTTGGTCTCTGCTTCAAATTTACGAGGATCCACTTGAGCATAAATCGTACTTTCACCCTTCAGGTGTGCGTTAAAAAGGAGCACCCCCATTGTCTTAATACGAGTAGCCTCCCGCTAAATCATGTTTGGTCTGACCGAGGGGCTTAAGACAACAATAACATTGATAATATACAACAATGTTTTAATACTAGCATATAGCCCGTCATATGACGGAATCATTAAAATTTCAAATTTTTCAGAATATTAAAGAACCCTATGAGCCAGTTAAAAAAAGGGCCTATTTTTTGGCTAAGAATTATCTGGCACAAGCTCAATAATTTGTTTATCTCTACTGATCGCATGTTAGTTGTCAACCTTAATTTATCTTGTCATATTACGTGATAGGATGGACAGCAGAGGTTTTAATATCGACAGTGATTATTTGGTGGTATATATGAATGATGTCGAAAATTTAGCGAATCCATTGCAAACCGTGTGGTTATGTATAAAAAACGAACAAACTTCTTAATTTTCAAAGATATATAACTTAAGCGCTAGATATTTATTAGTCCGTGAAATAGACTCCTAGAGAGTGTTAAACAGAGATAGACATTAAACAGTTAAAGGTAACAGACAGTAGATATAATATCTATAAAATTATACATAATATCTTTAAAAATATTTATTTCCTTAACTGAATATTTTATTAATCGTAACAAATACGATATTTTTTTAATTTATACATTTCATGGATTCCATCACAGACTGCCATTTAGCCACTCTTAGGCTGAGTACAGAAATTTTAATTGCCTCGTATTTGACTGAACTCGGATCACTGAAGTACCTATTTGGTTATTTAAAAAAGGGAACATCAATGAATGTTTTAGTTACGTTTTCAGATAGCTATTTTGAATCAAAGTGTTTTAAAGATGAAGAGACTATAGAGAATATTATACTCAATTACTCATATTTATAGAAGATATTAATAAAAGTATTGATTAATATACAGATCAACCTAAAATGAATAAAAATTCTTTAACCATTGAAACTTTATTGTGTAAAACTTCAGTTTATTCATGCCTCCATCGCTGTACAGTAACCTAATTCAGCTCACCTTTTAAGACTATGTTTTAATTACTGTTACAGATAGCTATTTTGAATCAAAGTGTTTTAAAGATGAAGACACTATAGAGAATAGTATACTCAATTACTCCTATTTATAGAAGAAATTAATAAAAGTATTTATTGGTATACAGATCAACGTAAAAGGAATACAAATTCTTTATTCGTTGACACTGTATTGTGTTCTTCAGTTTATTCATGCATCCATCATTGTACAGTAACCTAATACAGCTCAACTTTTAAGAGTATGTTTTAGTTACGTTTCAGATAGCTATTTTGAATCAAAGTGTTTCAAAGATGAAGAGACCGCGCATAATTCCGTTCAGTTATGCAACAAACATTTTGTTAAACTTGTTTTTCTCTCTTACAGTGTGTACGCCTTTGGGGAATCAGATAAGCGCGTCATTGAAAAAGTAAGCGAGTGTGAGAGTGAGTGAAGGTGAAACGTACAGGATGACATCGTAAAGATAGTGGTTTTCGACGGATGAAACGTGGTCAGCTTGTTCCTTCCACGCCTGTGGTCGAAGGATGAAGAAGCATGGACAGACTCAGCTGGAAGGAGTGGATAAAGGATGGAGTTGGGTAGTCGCTTTGGCCTGCTGTTTTGGAAGCCTTGTGCTAGCGGGGATTTTCAGGTTAGGTTGCATTAGCATTTACATATTTCTTGCCATGGCTCCCATTTAGGGATCATTACTGTTTCTAATACTGTCTACTACTTTATTTGTTTTTACAGTTACGTGTTCACATAAGTCTTCTTTTAACGTATAGTTAAATTTGTTGGTGGTTAAGCATTTGTATGTATCTGACTTTTTTTTAAACTTTACTTTTTAAATGGCGCTTTAAATCATTTGCATATCTACTATTTTATGCTGAAATTTTTTTCTAGTAGATATTTGTATTCCGATCATGAGTACAGCAAAACATTTTTCGCGTACAGCGACGTATTTTCAGGTTAGGTTGCATTAGTATTAATATATTACCTTCCATGGTCCCTATTTAAGGATCATTACTGTTTCTAATACTATCTTCCACTAATTTCTGACTTTACTTAGTTATAAAGTTGTGTTCACATAAGTCTTCTTTCAACGTACAGTTATTTAGTGGTGTTTTAAGTATTTGCATATAGCTGACATTTATTTTTAAACTTTACTTTTAAATGACGCTTTAAAACGTTGAAGTATCTACTATTTTATGCTAAAATTATTTTTCTGGTAGATATTGCATGAATTTATATTCCTATCATGCGTACAGCTAGGTATTTTCAGGTCAGGTTGCATTAATATTAGCATATTCACTGCCATGGTTCCAATTTAGGGATCATTAATGGTTCTAATACTGTCTTCGCCTAATTTCTGAGTTTATTTAATTTTAAAGTTGTGTTGACATAAGTCTTCTTATAACGTATATTTAAATTTGTTGGTGGTGGTTTTAAGTATTTGCAAGTATCTGATATTTTTTTTAACTTTACTTTTGAATGACGCTTTAAAACATTTACATATCTACTATTTTATATTGAAATTAATTACTTTTTCTGGTAGATATTGCATGTATTTGTATTACGATCATGAGTACAGCGAGGTATTTTCAGATTAGGTTGCATTAATATTAGCATATTCCCTGCCATGGTTCCAATTTAGGAACCATTAATGGTTCTAATACTGGCTTCCCCTAATTTCTGAGTTTATTTAATTTTAAAGTCATGTGTTGACATAAGTCTTCTTCTGACGTATATTTAAATTTGTTGGTGGTTAAGTATTTGCAAGTTTCTGACATTTTTTTATACTTTACTTTTAAATGACGCTTTAAAACATTTGCATACCTACTATTTTATGCTGAAATTACTTTTTCTGGTAGATATTGCACGTATTTGTATTCCGATCAGGAGTACAGCCAGAAATTTTCAGGTTAGGTTACATTAGCATTTACATATTCCTTGCCATGGTCCCTATTTAGGTATCATTACTATTTCTAATACTGTCTACTACTTTATTTTTAAATTTATAATTACAAATTTATTTATGTAGTAAAAATTGACAAAATGAAATATACTGAGATGCCATGTCTTCTCTTTTTAACCCCAAACAAGTTTATCCTCTAGAAATGAAAAGTATTATTAAAATTGGACTTAAGATCAGCCAGATTCCAGTACATTTTGATACTGGAGTCTATAAAAGTTTTTTAACGCATAGTTAAATTTGTTGGTGCATGTGTCTGACATTTTTTTAACTTTACTTTTAAACGTCGCACTGGAGCTCGTTGTCTGACCTTCCTGGGCCAAGCCCTCTAGGCCAGAAGTTCTAGTTGCATGGATGGTAATGAAATAACAGATATTGATTACGAAAATGAGGACTGAAAAATGCTAAAGTTGATGTTTAAGGGGGTCTAAAAAGTTAACAAATACTTAGTAGGGCAAGTAGGAAGGATACACGAGTTCGGTGAAGGGGACACTGAGTAACATTTGAGTAAGAATTATCAAGTTAAAAACACTTAAAGGTTGAGCTGAAAGATAAAACACAATAATTTTTTTTCTACAAAAAAGCAAGAGAGATTAGCTATGAAAGTTAGAGTGCAGGTCCAGAGTACTAACAGCGACAGTATAACAGACTCGGATTGAGAATTCCACAAGGAGAAATTTCATTGGTTCCTGAGAACCAATGGAATTCAATCTGGAAGTCGATTTTATGATATTAATTACTTTTTCTGGTAGATATTGCATGTATTTGTATTCCAGTCATGAGTACATCTAGGAATATTCCGAGTACAGCGAGGTATTTTCTGATTAGGTTGAATTAGCATAATCCCTGCCTAGTATTTGCATGTGTATGACACTTTTTTAAAATTTTTAAAGTCCGCTTTAAAACATTTGCATGAGTACTATTTTATGATATTATCAACTTTTTCTGGTAGATGTTGCATGTATTTGTATTCCGATCATGAGTACGGCGAGGTATTTTCAGGTTAGGTGGCATTAGTATTAACATATTTCCTTCCATGATCCCCATTTAGGGACCATTAATGTTTCTAATACTGTCCTTCACTAATTTCTAACTTTATTTTTAAATTTATGTGTTCACATAAGTTCTCTTTTAACGTATAGTTAAATTTGTTGGTGGCTTTAAGTATTTCCATGTATCATGAGTACAGCTAGGAATTTTCCATAGGGGATATCAACTCTTATTTCAAAGTTAATACAACAACCCATATATATATATGGTAGGTCAACTGGATTGCCTGATCGTAGCCCTCTAATCCAGAGATTTCTTACATTAAACAGAGAAATTGACAACGAGAAGAGCATGAAAATAACTAAAAGATAAAAGATGGGGATAGAATGGTGGATTCTTGAGTTCATGACACACTCTTCAAAATATTTGCATGTTTACTATTTTATGATGATATTATTTACTTTTTTTCTGGTAAATATTGCATTTATTTTTATTCCGATCAGAAGTACAGCGATGTATTTTCATGTTAGGTGTCATTAGCATTAACATATTCCCTGCCATGGTCACAATTTAAAGATCATTAATATTTCTCATACTGTAGTTCCCTAATTTCTGTCTTTACTTTTAAAGTTATGTGTTCACATAAGTCTTCTTTTAAAGTATAGTTAAATTTGGTGGTGGTTTTATGTAATTGCATGTATCTGGCATTTTTTTAAACTTTTATATGACGCTTTAAATTGCTTCAAATTGCAGTTTATTTGGGGCACCTTTGCTGTTAGCTGAATCCCCCGTCTTGAGACTTATATAGATCTATCAGGGTGTGCATTCGGAGTTACCAGTTCAATTAAGGGGTCACATACATAAAATTAACAATTACATGAAAGGTTAAAAGATACAATTGTCCCTAGACAGCAAATAAAAAATAAGAAAGTGGTAAAGTGAGAAAGAACTGATTAGAGAGTAGATATTTTAAAAAGGGATAGGGAGTTTTTATGGCGATGCAATCATCATGAACGCTTTAAAAGATTTGCATATCTACTATTTTATATTGAAATTAATTACTTTTCTGGTAGATATTGCATATATTTGTATTCCGATCAGTAGTACAGTTAGGAATTTTCCGAGTACAGCGATGTATTTTCAGGTTAAGTTGCATTAGCATTAACATATTCGCTGTCATGGTCTCCAATTAGGGATCATTAATGTTTCTTATACTGTCTTCCACTAATTTCTGACTTTATTTATTTATAGAGTTACGTATTCACATAAGTCTTCTTTTAACGTATAGTTACATTTGTTGGTGGTTTTAAGTATTTACGTGTATCTGACTTTTTTTAAACTTTACTTTTAAATGACACTTTAAAACATTTGCATATCTAGTATTTTATATCATTTATTTGTATTCCGATCATGAGTACAACGAGGAATTTTCGAAGTACAGAGATGTATTTACAGGTTAGGTTGCATTAGCATTAAAATATTCCCTGCCATGGTCGCCATTTAGGGAATATTAATATTTCTAATACTGTCTCTCCCTAATTTCTGAGTTTATTTAATTTTAAAGTTATGTGTTGACATAAGTCTTCTTATAACGTGTATTTAAATTTGTTGGTGGTTAAGTATTTGCAAGTATCTGACATTTTTTTAAACTTTGCTTTTAAATGACGCTTTAAAACATTTGCATATCTACTATTTTATGATATTAATTACTTTTTCTGGTAGATATTGCATGTATTTGTATTCCGATCATGAGTACAGCCAGAAATTTTCAGGTTATGTTGCATTAGTATTAATATATTCCCTGCGATGGTCCCCATGTAGGGATCATTAATGTTTCTTATAGTGTCCTTCCTTAATTTCTAACTTTATAAAATTATGTGTTTACATAAGTCTCCTTTTAACATATAGTCAAATTTATTAGTGGTTCTAAGTAATTGCACGTACTTCACTTTTTTTTAAACTATACTTTTAAATGTCGCTTAAAAACATGTGCATGTTTACTATTTCATGTTGAAATTAATAACTTTTTCTGGTAGATATTGCATATATTTGTATTCTGATCAGTAGTACAGAGAGAAACTTTTTATAAGGGTAGCGTATTTCAAAATTAATACAGACGCCCTTACACAAATATGTATAATGCAGTCCTTATAAAAGGGTTTAAAACTCCCATATCCACCCTTTCGCTACTGGTTTTGAATAACAAAGCATCAAAACTGGGAAAATTGCTTATTTTAAAGCTTGACTATTAGGGATCATCAATGTTTCTAATACTGTCCTTCCCTAATTTCTGACTTGTATTTCTAAAGTTTGTTCACATATGCCTTCTTTTAACCTGTAGTTATATTTTTTGAGGTTTTAAGTAATTGCATGTATCTGACATTTTTTTTAAACTTTACTTTTCAATGACGCATTAAAAACATTTGCATACTTATTATTTATGCTGAAATTAATTACTTTTTCTGGTAGATATTGCATGTATTTGTATTCCGCTCAAGAGTACAGCAAGGAATTTCAGAGTACAGCGATGTATTTTCTGGTTAGGTTGCATTAGCATTATCATATTCCCTGTTATGGTCCCAATTTTTGGGATAATTAATATTTCTTTCTAATGTCCTTCCCTAATTTCTGTCTTTATTTATTTCAAAATATGTGTGTTCACATAAGTCTTCTTTTAAAGTATAGTTAAATATGTCGGTAGTTTAAATTACTTGCATGTATCTGACATTTTTTTTAAACTTACTTTTAAATGACGCTTTAAAACATTTGCATATCTACTATTTTATGATGATATTAATTACTTTTTCTGGTATATATTCCATGTATTTGTATTCAGATCAGGAGTACAGCGAGTAATTTTCTTGTTAGGTTGCATTAGCATTTTATTCCCTGCCATGGTCCCCCTATTAGGAAGCATTAATGTTTCTTGTACAATCCTCCCTCGATTTCTGGCTTCATTTATTTTTTAAACTTATGTGTTCACTTAAGTCTCCTTTCAATGTATAGTTAAAATTTGTTGGTGGTTAAGTATTTGCATGTATGACATTTTTTTAAACTTTACCTTTTAAATGACGCTTTAAAACATTTGCATATCTACTATTTTATGTTGAAATTTACATTTTCTGGTTGATATTTGTATTCCGATCATGAGTACAGCAAAAACATTTTCGCGTACATCGACGTATTTTCAGGTTAGGTTGCATGAGTATTAATATATTCCCTTCCATGGTCCCATTTAGGGATCATTATTGCTTCTAATACTGTCTTCCACTAATTTCTGACTTTATTTAGTTATAAAATTGTGTGTTCACATAAGTCTTTTTTCAACGTATAGTTACATTTGTTGGTGGTTTTAAGTATTTACGTGTATCTGACTTTTTTTAAACTTTACTTTTAAATGCCACTTTAAAACATTTGCATATCTAGTATTTTATATCATTTATTTGTATTCAGATCATGAGTACAACGAGGAATTTTCGAAGTACAGAGATGTATTTACAGGTTAGGTTGCATTAGCATTAAAATATTCCCTGTCATGATAAGCATTTAGAGATCATTAATGTTTTTTAATACTATCTTTTCCTAATTCTTGACTTTATTTTTAAAGTTATGTGTTCACATAAGTCTTCTTTTAATGTATAGTAAAATTTGTTAGTGGTTCTAAGTAATTGCACGTACTTCACTTTTTGTTTTAAACTATACTTTTAAATGTCGCTTTAAAACATGTGCATGTTTACTATTTCATGCTGAAATTAATAACTTTTTCTGGTAGATATTGCATATATTTGTATTCTGATTAGTAGTACAGAGAGGAATTTTTTATAAGGGTATCTTATTTCAAAATTAATACAGACGCCCTTACACAAATATGTGTAATGCAGTCCTTATAAAAGGGTTTATAACTCCCATATCCACCCTTTCGCTACTGGTTTTGAATAACAAAGAATCAAAACTGTGAAAATTGCTTATTTTAAAGTTTGACTATTAGGGATCATCAATGAATCTAATACTGTCCTTTCCTAATTTCTGACTTTATTTCTACAGTTATGTGTTCATTTAACTTGTAGTTATAATTTTTGGTGGTTTTAAGTAATTCCATTTATCTGACATTTTTTAACACTTTAAAACATTTCCATATCTAGTGTTTTATATCATGTATTTGTATTCCGATCCTGAGTAAAGCGAGGAATTTTCGAAGTACTGCGAGGTATTTTTCAGGTTAGGTTGCATTAGCATTTACATATTTCTTGCCATGGCTCCCATTTATGGATCATTACTGTTTCTAATACTGTCTACTACTTTATTTACTTTTAAAGTTATGTGTCCACTTAAGTCTTCTTTTAACGTATAGTTAAATTTGTTGGTGGTTTTAAGTATTTGCATGTGTCTGCTGTTTTTTTTTTTAAACTTTTAAATAACGTTTGCATGTTTACAATTTTATGATATTAATTACTTTTTCTGGTATATATTCCATGTATTTGTATTCCGATCATGCTTACAGCTAGGTATTTTTTCGAATACAGCAAGGTATTTTCAGATTAGTTTGCATTAGCATTAACATATTCCCTGCCACGTATTTGAATGTGACATTTTTTTTTAAACTTTACTTTTAAATGACGTATTAAAACATTTGAATACTTATTATTTATGCTAAAATTAATTAATTTTTCTGGTAGATATTGCATGTATTTGTATTCCGCTCAAGAGTACAGCGAGGAATTTTCAGAGTACAGCGATGTATTTTCTGGTTAAATTGCATTAGCATTATCATATTCCTTATCATGGTCCCCAATTAGGGATCATTAATGTTTCTAATACTGTCCTTCCCTAATTTTTCACTTTGTTTTTAAAGTTTTGTGTTCACATAAGTTTCCTTTTAACGTATAATAAAATTTGTTGGTGGTTTTAAGTATTTGCATGTATTTGACTTTTTTAAAAAAACTTTAGTTTTAGATGACGCTTTAAAACATTTGCATTTCTACTATTTTATGATGATATTAATTGCTTTTTCTGGTAGATATTGTATGTATTTGTATTCCGATGAATACAGCTAGGAATTTTCTACAGGGGATATCAACTCGATTTCAAAATTAATACAGCAACCTGTACATATATATGTATTAGTAGTTTTTTATGAAGGGGGTATAACTCCCATATCCACCCGCCGAACGATGGCCGATTGGTTAGGGTGCTGGCCTTCGGTTCCGGAGTTCGTGGGTTCGAATCCCACAGTGGCATGGATGTTCGTAGCCCTGTGGAATCGGCTTTAAGCTGTAGGTCCCGGTCTCATTAGTCCTCGTGTTGCAAAAAGTAGACCGTAGCATTTCAAATCAAATCCATATCCACTCTTTCGCTACGACACTGGTTTTGAATGAAAAAGAAACAAAAGTGGTAAAATTATTTATTTTAAAATTTGACTATCTAAAAAGTACGATGTAACCCATTTTTAACTTTTATTGTAATTTTATATAATTTACTATTTGCACTACAAATAGACAATGGGCAATATGTTGTGGTGGGAAAAGATGTTGCTGTAATGCTGAAATCTATTAAGATCCCATTACTAATAATTAAGAAAATATTACGTATATGTAATGTGTATATATTATATTGAGTTAGATATCACCCATATACAAACTAGAAAATTGTTTATATTTCGATAAATTTTTCCCAGATTTTGATTTGATGAAAAATACTTAAGATATATGTATATGTGCAACTGGAACAGTGAGGATAATAGATTCAATAAATGTTTTATAAGAACGGTAATAAAACAAAGAATGAGACCATAAGTAATATGTGATGTTGTATAAAATGTCAAGTGTGCTATTTCTTGGTGTTCATAATAATAGTATGCTGGCCTTCAGTACCGGAGTTCGTGTGTTCGAATAGCACTGTGGCATGAATGTTCGTAGCCGTTCGGAATCGTCTTTAAGCTGTAGATCCCGGTCTGTAGATCCTCGTGTTCAAGAAGTTGACCGTAGCTCTCCAAACCAAACCGAAGGTTCTACCGTTCTTAATATTTTGTGGATATAATATTATATGGGAGCAAAAGCATAATTTTATATACCTTCAACATAAAACGACTCTGAAAATGTCATAATGAAATAATTGTAATCTTTTCTTATTACATAAAATGACCCTTCATTGTATAATGCAGTCCTTATAAAAGGGTTTAAAACTCCCATATCCACCCTTTCGCTACTGGTTTTGAATAACAAAGCATCAAAACTGGGAAAATTGCTTATTTTAAAGCTTGACTATTAGGGATCATCAATGTTTCTAATACTGTCCTTCCCTAATTTCTGACTTGTATTTCTAAAGTTATGTGTTCACATATGTCTTCTTTTAACCTGTAGTTATATTTTTTGAGGTTTTAAGTAATTCCATGTATCCGACATTTTTTTTAAACTTTGCTTTTCAATGACGCATTAAAACACTTGCATACTTATTATTTATGTTGAAATTACTTTTTCTGGTAGATATTGCATGTATTTGTATTCCGCTCAAGAGTACAGCGAGGAATTTTCAGAGTACAGCGATGTATTTTCTGGTTAAATTGCATTAGCATTATCATATTCCTTATCATGGTCCCCAATTAGGGATCATTAATGTTTCTAATACTGTCCTTCCCTAATTTTTCACTTTGTTTTTAAAGTTTTGTGTTCACATAAGTTTCCTTTTAACGTATAATAAAATTTGTTGGTGGTTTTAAGTATTTGCATGTATTTGACTTTTTTAAAAAAACTTTAGTTTTAGATGACGCTTTAAAACATTTGCATTTCTACTATTTTATGATGATATTAATTGCTTTTTCTGGTAGATATTGTATGTATTTGTATTCCGATGAATACAGCTAGGAATTTTCTACAGGGGATATCAA
>CM063500.1:80487785-80512785 GCA_032207245.1 Pardosa pseudoannulata | reverse complement strand
CTTAAAACGATTAGGAATTTGATTTTCGTCTTTTATTATCCCAAATAAAAGTACTTCCAAAAAACAAAACTTATAAATTGTTTATACATTTATTTATTGCATCATATTAATGATAATTGTTCATTATTCATAAAATATAATTTAAATTTTAGGGAATAATTATTTTCACCTCGTATAAGGGGAGACTTTTCAGTTAAACCACTTGTCACATATACAACCCCTGAAGGAATGTAAATTTTTTTAAACTAATTTTGCATTTCTAAGGTTCATAGGTAACATTATGAACGATTTCCATTAAATGCTAAAGAATTTTTAAGTGTGAACTTTAAAGGGTTAACCAGGGGGATTTAAACCAGTGGTTTTACTAGCATATGATAAAGGAAAGTTATATTTGTTGAAAATGTCATTATATAAATAACATCATCAAAAAACAAATATAACATATCATCACGATACAAAAAAATGTTTTACTTATTTTTTATACAAGCTGTTTTATATGTAATTTATGTTGAATTCATAAAACGGTTACAAGCAACAAGTTTTGTAGTTGTCTCTAAATTTAAACGATTTCGTAATTTATTTTGGATGACTCCAAACTTTGAAAATAATCTTTCCATAGATGAAGAGCTGGCTCAACAGTTCGTTAGATGTATTGTAAAAATCATCAAATTTTATGTTAATGCTTTTAACCTTCTTCATTGCTGCCCACCAGACATCAGGTCCAAGTGCACTAAAACTGGATTACATTTTTACAATTGCATGTTCATAGTTCATTTTTAAAATTCAAATATTCTTATTATAATGTGTAAGCATGTTAAATCTCATGAACTTGTTAGTGTATTATTTTGTTTAACTGCACTACTATTTTATTGCTTATTAAAAGTCACTTCTAATTACAAAATATATTATATATATATATATATATATATATATATATATAATTAGGACCATTTAAAACTATTTTTAACAATTCTGACCACTTCTGACCATTTTTAACCAGTTTTGGACTGTTAAAACCACTTTTATCCAGTGTCTTGGTCAAAATCAATTTTGACAGGTCACAACTACAACCCTAGCTGAAAGAGTGCCGGTTTTGGCCGATCATAAGCTTTTGAATATTTATTGAAAATATACAAAAACTATGAAATATTTGAGTTGAAACAAGTCTTAAATGTCTCAAATTTCTGTATAATTAATGTTTTATGGACTATCGAAAGAGGTACATTCGGCATGTACCAAAATGGATTAAGGGTCACTTACTATAATTGTAAGACCCCTTAGCTCTTTGACATACAAATAAAGAGGAATTTGATGTGTCCGAAAAATACTATTTAATTTTTGGTCTCATTGGCCCTCATGTTCCAAAAAAGTAGACCGTAGTGCTCCAAACCAAATCAAACTATTCAGTTCTTTGATGTTATTCAGTTCTTTGCTATCATTCTGTTCTTTGGTATCATTCTGTTCTTTGGTTCTTTGCTATCATTCTGTTCTTTGGTATCATTCTGTTCTTTGGTATTCAGTTCTTTGATGTTATTCAGCTCAGGCTCAACTGAACAAATTCTGTGCAAGATGAGAAAATGAACGTTTTATTATTAAATTTACGTTGCTATAAAACATTTAATGAGGTTTATAAATCATGTTAATGGAAAATAAATAATAGTACAAAATTTGCGTTTCTGTAAAATATGTAACATTTCGAATCATTTTCGAATAGGTAGAGGAACTGACATTTTGTACACGTCTAAGATAATCCGCTTCCTACATTATTTTTAAGGTCACAGGGATATTGAACAGTCTAATCAAAACAGAATAGAAGCATGAGTTGAATAAATGATTTAATATTATGCTGCACGATATCTGTCGGGAACAGCTATTGACGTCTAGGAGACGTCAAATTCTCCTTTGGCGCATGAAATGACTGACGTCTCCCAGACGTCATTGTATGTCAAGGGATTAGGTAGTTAACTTTTTAATTTTTTTACTGTAAAAGTTCTTTGTGTAAAAGTATTTATTAATAGTTTATTTCTTATTTAAGTTTAAAATGACAATTTGTGCTATTAAAGTGTCAAATTAAACAAAGAAATCGGGTAATTTTCCATTATCACAGAGTTGGGGTAGTTTAAATATTCCAGCATGCTGATTAAGTTCTGACAGAAATATTATAGTACTCCCTATGAAGAACTGCTGATAAGAGCTACTCTATACTCTAAGTGTATTGATCAGTTTCACTTGTTGGTATTTCGCTCAGAGAAGTTGCACTGGGCCTCTGAGTAACTTGTTGACAGGTGGGCAATCATTAGAAAGCAGCTTATTTTTTTAAACACATTTATTTTTATAACTAAAATAATAAACACAAAACATGCAGACGAAAATAAAAATAAGTCTACCATCCCATTTTAGTGGTAAGAAGTACACACGTATATATACACAACTAGCTTAACCAATCAACAGGTCTTATCGGTCTATCGAAAGAAGTGTAATTTTCATATCGATTATTTGCTGCCAACCTAACATATGGCTAACATAACTCAGACAAGCGCGCGTCATCGTGGGTTAATATTATCAAACATGCTACAATCATTTCAGTTTCGAAAAACTCATTTCAGCTCTTTTAAATACAGATTTATATGAGGGTTGGAACTGTAATTGTGACAACTATTTATATACAATACAAAATTGATTCATGTCACCATGTTTTATAATCATTCAGTATAACCACCAGTATTGTATATAACACGTTTCCAACGATGTAGAAGTCACAGAACACCTGTAGCAGCGCATATTCGGTAAAAAGTTCGAACAGACCTGTCCATTACCGCAATAATCTCTGGAACAGTTCTGAAGCGAATGCC
Source organism: Pardosa pseudoannulata (assembly GCA_032207245.1). Lineage (NCBI taxonomy): Eukaryota > Metazoa > Arthropoda > Arachnida > Araneae > Lycosidae > Pardosa > Pardosa pseudoannulata. Next base: position 80,509,933 of record CM063500.1, on the reverse strand, counting down.
ACGGAGTGGTTTCTTCATCATAGGAATTAAGTCACAAGGGCTTAGACCTGGGGAGTATGTGGGATGGTAAAGAATTTCCCATCCCCATCGATCGAACAAATCAGTGACAGCTTGTGCTGTATGGGGCCTAGCATTGTCATACAGAATGGTAAGGACTTTTTGAAGATAGTGCAGAACTTTTCTCATGCTCAGGCTTTCCACTGCCTTTCAACAAATGTCACGAAGTGGTTTCTTCATCTTAGGAATTAAGTCAGTCACAAGGGCTTAGACTGAGGAATATGGTGGATGGTAAAGCACGTCAGATGACGTCGATCACTGTCCATTAATACGGCAATAGCATGCACTTCTGATTCCCTTACAGTAGGACGACCTGGCCGATGTATGTCTACCACATTTTGGCATCCTTCATTGAAGTCTTTTACACATCTTACTACAGTTTCGGTCAGACAATGCTGATTCCCAAGCCTCTTGAAACCCTAGATACATTCAATTTTTATCCAACTTCATTGTTCTCGTTTTGAAAACATGAGGACAATACTTTAGACCGCAAGCTAATACAAGAATCAGTTTTTCTCGTCACTCCGCACGCGCGTGACGTAGGAAAGGTGAGTCTTTTTGCTGAGAGGTAAGGTAGGTATGTCGCTCACGTGTCATACGCGACATTCTTTGGTTTGGTTGCGTAGTGTTTTTACAGAAGTGTTGCCACTATTAAAGTTCCAACCCATGTGTTTAATATTAATGTGAAAGGAAAAATCTAACTCTAAGCCAGGCATGTCCAACCCGCGGCCCATTTAAAAACTTTTTGTGGCTTAGTTGAAATTTTCAGCTGTCTATATAGTTTTAGTCATTTTGACTATATACAGTTGAAACATAGAATTTTAGTTGTTAATGTTTGCAATAATAAATATTACATTAAGTACGTTAAGGCTTGATTGTAACCAACGTAAATCTGGTCTTTGAGTAGGGTTGGACAGGTTACGTTAAAATTTGAGCGTTCTAGAATATTCTGTCAATAGGCCATTACTTATACAACCAGAATTGCAATCAAACATTTAGCTAAAATGCCTCTACGAAGGGAATAAGATTGAGTATTATCAAAAATATTCCGCCGAAGATAAATTTCCAAATTTAAGACAATTGGCAATGTGCATTATATCAACATTTGGAACTACTTATCACTGCCAATAATGTTTTCGAAATTAAACCTGGAAAAAGCAAAGTGTTGCAGCAGGTATCTTGATATAAACATGACCAATCAGCTACGATACGCGTCGACTACATTATCCGTTAATATTAACAAAATCTCTAGTAAAATACAAAAACAAATCTCACATTAATTTTAAACTAATACATTTGGTAGTGCTTGTGAATAAACTACAATATATATTTATAGTATAAATATAATATTTTAACCCTCCTGATTAGGGAGGAAGGTAAGGTGTTGGGGGTGATTATAAATACAGTATAGTTAATGTTTATTGTCGTTGTAGTTATGATATATGTATAACACAACTTTTATGTACAGTCGCAGCTGGCACTGTAAAAATGTATATTTTGAATATTGCACGATAATAAAATATTTTGAATAATTTGTTTTATTTTTATATGTGCGGCCCCCCTCAGTTCAGTAATTTTTTTTGATGGGGGGGGGGGGCCACCAACCGATTTAGGTTGAGCACCCCTGCTCTAAGCAGTGTACTTTTGAAAAAAACTCATGTTATGACATTTTAATTCCATATGTCACCCTAAAACTTGCCTGTTTGCGTGTATGTACGCATTACACACTTATCCCATCCTCACTTACACTAATTATTTTTCCCAAATAGAACGTCAGGCGTCCTTTTTGTGGCTTTCATCAGTACATACGGGGTAAACAGAGAAGAAGCATCATGGCCTATGGTAGTCTGTATTGCTGTTCTCAATCTCACAGGTATTTAAATTTTCTTAATATTGTCATAATTTTAAAAACTTTATTAACATCCGATAATTATTCAGCCTATTAACGCATTGTGTGCTGGTACATTTCGCAGCTGAATTGTACCGGGAGTGGGCGTTTTGCGTGTAAATTTAGTTATTCAGTCAAATCTCAATAGATCGAAAATTATTTAATTTTTTAACCAACTTTTCGTACTTTATATTGAAATATATAAATAACAACCATAAGATTTTTGTAAACAAAAAATATTTTTTTAGTGAATAAATTTATAATAGTATCGTAAATATAAGTCAAATAGATATAGTAATATACAGTTTTAATTTTTTCGAACATGTTATATATAAACATTTTGAATGTTATGCATAAACATTTTACATTATAAAAAAATGAAAAGAGCAATCATAAAACTAATAATGTAAAACCTAGTTTTTATATGTCTAAATTTTACAAGAACATTCGGCTTCGTTTTCCTGTATATACCGTTATTTTTGTAACCACAAACAATGTTGTTACACTAACCCTTACTAGTATGGTGACCCGCGCTCAAGTGTCAATCGTCAGAAAACGTACTAGGACGTGTCCTGCATACAATGTGTTAAGTGTGCGAGCTTAACCCTTTGATTGCCAACAGGATTTTTAGAGAATTCGCTAAAAGTATCACGCTGATAGAGGAAAGTAGAAATTTAAATATGTATTTCTTAGTTTAATTCTGAACATTTACGAAAAATATTTCAAAAACAAAAAATGTTATAATTCCAATCATCAATGTCAAATTGTCAACTGGTCGAAGCCATAACGATTTTTTATAATGCCTAGAAAGTTTTTTTTAATACAAGAAGGGAAATGTAAATAAAAATAACTTACAATATTTAAGCGCAAATAAACAAATTACACAATTTGCAAGAATCACCTAGAAATATTGTGCTTGTGTTCCAATTCGGAAATTGGACAATTCTCAACATAAAGATCTAATGTATACCACAATACTATTTCTTATACATGCGGAATAAAAAACAATAAACAATAATCGACAAATATCAGGGGTGATTCTGATCCGAAAATTTGTGGGACTCCTCCGAAAATTATAAAAAGCAGATTATTTTTCCCTCGAAAATTTGAAAAGAATCTATTTATGAAAATTGAAAAAAAAATGCTTTTTAAAACCGTCTTCAGTTTTAAATAAAAAATATATCAATAAATTTGAAGATAATTAGAAAGTTTTATCTTTTCTCACCCTTTTTTCTTTTTTGACGTGTCCACAAATCTTTTTCTCCCGAAGAACAGTAATAATTTATGTGATTTAATTTTTTAAAGCTATATGTTAAGACTTAAATTTATGTATTCAGATTAAGAAATTGAAGTTTTGTTTTCTAGATGACCAACACACACATTGATATATGTGTGTTTATATGAGCGGACTTTACGAGTCTCCCGAATGTAATTGCTAAAAAGCTGGCTCATGTCAAAAGCCTCCACAAGATCAGAACACCAACGTAAAAAATGTCGAAAAAAGCCCCGAGTAGCAAAATTCTAGGCTTTTTATACCTGGGGGTCTGTTACGGTCCCGCCAACCGCTTTTCTGGTCAGTTACCTGGAAACTCCAGCTAAAGTTACAGCTAGTTAATTAGTCGAATTCTCATTCACTAGCTGAAATTCTCAAGGCAATGCTCCGGAATCATTACCACGACCGATCAGGGCTTGAAGCCTATTCAGCCGAACTGTCAACTTCCCAGACACTGCGTCTCCGCTCTATTGTAGTCTGGTCAAGCAGGTGGAACCCAGCTTGGCTGATTTCGTTGATTAGTGTCCTGAACAAGCGGATCTTCACACCGCATAGATAATGTTGCTTAAAGAATAACCCTAGAATTAGAAAAACTCATTAAATACAAAGAACTTTCATCAAAATCGATTTGTCAGACAATTTATTGAAAATCTTCCCAGTGCACTGGTACCAGAGTTCGTAGATTCGAATTCCACTGATGGCATGGCGGCTCTTAGCCGTTTTTAATCTGCTTTAATCAGAAGTTCTCATTGAACCTCATCTATAAAAACGGTATACCATAGTGCTCCAAACAAGCATGCGGTCAGGAGCCTTGAGGCAAGATGTTAGGGTAGATTGCGACTCAGTCTACTCCGATCACTGAGTTTTTTGGTCGTATTGATAAAGTAGTTTGTTCATATAAACGAAACAGATGTTTGCTTTTAATCTTTCTGTATTTGTGCCACTTTTTCGTTATCTTTACGTTTATATCTATATTCTAGAACAAAGACTTTACTTGTTATATTCTATAGTGTCATGATTCCATTTTCTCATTCATTTACCTTTTTCTCAAAACTTTTAAGGCCCATTCTCTGGAATGCTTGGACAGAAGTTTGGTGTTCGCCCAACAGTAATTATTGGGGCCCTTATTGCTACTATAGGAATATCGTCCTGCTACTTCACGACGTCACTTAAAGTAATAACCGTTCTCTTTGGAGGTGTTTTTGGTGAGTATTTACAATATTTTATGCAACTTTCTATGTTCTTATATTTGTAATGTTTTTCTAGTCAAAATTTTTTATTCTAATTTCAACATTATCATTCGACCAAGCTAAAATTTCCATATACGTGTAATTCTTATCAGATTCACTACCAACAATTTTTGTTGTTAATACTGAGTTTTGGAGAAAATATACAGGTTCTTAAGCTGGTTGCCACTCACTACTATCGTTAACCGCTTGCCTGATTATCCCGAGTTATCTCGTTATATATTGCAATTAATTACTATCCCGATAAAACTCGGGCGAAGCAGTATTTTTCAGTACGATTTTTTTCATTACGGTTTTACTCGCCCTGAAGAAAATGAAAGGGAATATTCAGCTTTGATTGGCAGTTTGCAAAGTTTTGTTGATTTCTTTTGGCGGGGCTTGTCACGTGTTTTAAAATGATTGAAAAAGTAATTTCAGAAAATCAGTGACGAGTCTTCTGCCACGTCAGGAAAACCCAGCATAAGTCTTTTACCACTAAGTTTAACATCAAGGCATTTTCTAGATGTTATTACTGATACTGAAAAAACATCAAATCCAACGAGACAGTGTATTCTGTGCTCCCGTAAATCAGATTCCAGAGGTAAGCCAATAAAAAAAGGACCAGATATTAGTGTACAGAATATCAGGTATCACTTTGTGTTGTCCCTGTTTTAAAAACACTATCAAAGACTGTTTAACTTTCGTCCCATTTGCCCGAGATAACTCGGAATAGTAAACTAATATTAAAACTAAGTGCTTTTACAATTGTAAAAAAATAAAAATTCAGCCTAAAACCTACATATTTTGTTTTGTTTCATTTCCTTGTATTTAATAATAAAATAAAAAGTGATTTTTTGCAATTTTTTCAAAAAAAAACTTGTAAGGGAAGCGGTTAAAGCGAGAATAAAACTGTAATAGCAACAAGCACAAAAATATTAAAATACTATTTTAAAAAAATGGAATTATGTGAATTTTTTTTCTTATTCTTATTTTCTTATAACAATGGGATAATGTTGCCGCATTCAGAAACAAAAATTGCAGGACTTGAATTCATATCAGTGGCAGCCAGATTTTAAAGACGTAAATTCACAACATCGAAAACCGGGAATAGAACTTGAAATGGCGTGAATTCCTATCAACGTCCCCAAATGTGTTGAATCAATGCATTGTTATAAATTTTAAGCAATCTTAGGGAAAGAGAGCCTTTTACTAAAAAACGTCCAATTCAGTTGAAATTTTGCATATAGATCATTGACGTATAGATCCTGTTCGATAACTATGAAGTGGACTGTAATTTTTACTTCTTCAAAAGACATCTTCAAAAGAAAACGAATTCTACTTTATAAGACTAAAAAAATATTTCTTCCTTTATTGGGGCTGAACACCCGCTTCCCGTAAGGCGACTACATAGAACAAAACTTTAACAATACTGACAAACTTTGGCGTCGAAAATCCACTCGTCGCCAGACACTCGCCAATGAAAGCGCTTGGCTCATAGCATTTGGAATAACAGATCCAATGATACTGTGTTATACATACTCAAACTTATTTAGGTGTGTTACCCGGATCCGGGAAAGAGCTATCAAGATATAAATCTCCTTCACCTATCCTCTAAATAATCGAACTTCAATCTATAAAACGTATTGTAACGTAGCACAAAAAATGTACTATTGCTTAACATGTAAGCTTTATCTAATTGCTTTAACATGAGTTGGTGTTTTGTTTATCGCAATATTACGTACTATTTCTAGTACTCAGTTATACAGCCAAACGATGGCCGATTGGTTAGGATGCTGGCATTCGTTACCGAAGTTCATGGGTTCGAATCCCACTGTGGCATGGATGTTCGTTGCCTTTCGGAATCGGCTTTAAACTGTAAGTCCCAGTCTCATTAGCGCTCGTGTTGCAAAAAGTAGACCGTAGCATTCCAAACCAAACCAATCATTCAATTATATGTGCTAGTAGCTGTTGTTTTAAATAAATATTCAAAGTTATTAATTTCATTTTCTATTTTACAGGAATGGGTTATGGTCTTATCAATACTCTAATGCCAGTCATATTAAATGCTTATTTCTTAAATCTGAGAGCTACAGCCAATGGAATTGCAAACTCAGGATCTTGTGTTGGTTCTATTATCCTTCCAATAGTATTCGAAAGCTTCATCTCTTCATATGGACTCTCCGGGTGTTTTTTGCTAACAGGAGGCATTGTTCTTCACTTAACGGTCGCTGGAGCTTTGATGCGGCCGCCTCCGTGGCTTCTTGCGAAACAATTCAGAGAAAAGAAAAGAGCTGTGTTGCTAAAATACGAACCTTTACCCTGTGGTAATGATGGAAATACTTCAAACACTGTAAAAGAAAATAATTTAGTTCTTTGTACTGATAAAGGAATTGCAGATCTGAAGGAATCTGAATTTATTAACAACGATCTGGAAAGAGCAGAAGTTGAACATCTTATTAACCACGCAGATGGCATTCCTGCCGGACATCTCCCTAACCTTGATGATTCGAATAAATCTGATTCTATGCTCAATGACTCTCGAGATAAGAAACTAGTTTCGGTTTTAGAGTCCAGTCACTCGACTGATGAAGCCAGAAATGGTTCGTCCAGTATCTTCCAGTCTTTCGTATTAGTGTTGTCTTCTCCCATGTTCTACGTAACAGCCGCAACGAATGTGTGTTTCTATTTCCTCTACCACATGTACGTCGTGATCATTGTTGATTATGCCTTGGACATACATGTACCGGACATCGATACAAAGAACATTCTGTTCGCTTTTTCCATCGCTGATCTACTGGGTCGCTTATCCCTGGGTTGGATTACCGATCGCAAGTTCATAAGTCGTTCCCGTTTCGTCATGGTGTGCATGACTATGATTGGCATAGTTTTCTTTGCTTTTCCCTACGCCAATGGGTACATTTCTCTCATCATTGTCAGTTCCTTATACGGGATTTTGCTAGGTTGCACGATGGTTGTGTTCCCTATACTCTTGGTGGACTACTGTGGTATTGAGATGCATGCGGTTGCTTACGGCTGTATGTGTTTCTTGAATGGATTTGCTTCCTTCACAAGACCATTCCTAATAGGTAAGATGCATAACGCGATTTTTTTCTTAGTATTATAATGATCCTTTATTATAAGCAGAAAGAAATGCTGAAAAAGATTTAAGATTTGTAGGTTCCAAACAGAAACAGTACGGACTCATTCTTCCAGCGATTTGAAATTCCTCCCACAAAACTGACAACAGTCGCTGTTCGAAACACTTCAACCCATCCATTTTGACACCATACTCGTATTTCTTTTTATTCTTTATTTACATTTTTTGCATTACATATTGTAATTATTACATCTTTGTAGCATATCCTATTAATATTACATTGACAGTAGCATTAAATTATAGTATAAACATACTATGTTATAACATAGTTTTCTTCGTTTTAAAGTTATTGCAAAACCAGCCTCAACAGCTGCAGCAATACCACCAAGTGCTGTGTATTTGAAAATAATCTGAAAAAGCTGTTATTGACGGTATCGGTATACCATCTACAGTGGCATTTATTATCCTTCCCATAGCTTCTGGAACAGTGCCTTGCTTTTCTTTGTTTCGTTCTCATACTATTTATGGTATCAGTGAAGATTGCTTACTTGCAGAAAAGCATTCCTTATTTAAATTTTGTTATATTCTATCAGTCATGTTGAGCATGTAGCTAAAAGAAAAATACATATTACAATAACCGCGGCCAATTAATACCATTCAGATGGCAAGTGTCCAAATGTCTCGCGTCCAATCAGTGCCATTCAAACAGCACGTGTCCAAAAGTCTGGCGTCCAATCAGTTTTGTCCAAAAGTAATGTACTGTGCCGAGCCACCTTGAGATACACCAAAAAGTAAACTGAATGGGAACAAATAATCAAACAAGTTACTATTTCCTTTTTAAATAATTTCATCCTAATTTGGGCCAAACGATGGCTGAATGGTTTGGGGTGCTGGCTTTTGGAACCGAAGTTCGTGGGTTCGAATCCCACTATGGCATGGCTGTTCGTAGCCGTTAGGAATCGGCTTTATGCAGTAAGTCCCGGTCTCATTAGCCCTCGTGTTGCAAAAAGTATACCATAACGCTCCAAACCAAAACCAAATCATCTTAATTTAGTTAACAGTTTAACATATTTCACAGTATTTTATCCCTACAAACGTAATTTCTACAATTTATGAAAAAGGAATTATCAGCGTTTGGTAGTAAAACAAATGTGAGGATATTCAAATATCCTCTAAAGGATACCTAAATTTTACTAATATTCCAATAAGTGAATGGAAATTAATCGAAATATAACTGATCACGTCGAATACATTTGTTATATCGTTTTGCTTTAACTTATTTACCTTCTATTAGTTAATACAGATGTTTATCATAGAGTCGTTAGTAGTAAAATAGTTTTCTGAGCCAATTTTACTTGTAGATCTTTTATAGAGAGATTTGACATTTAAATTTATATAAATAGTAAATTTAAAGTTATATAAAGTAATATAAATAGTAAATTAAGCTCGGGGTTGTAATCTCTAGTTGAGAAACAATGGTAGCAAGGCCGTTAATTTTTATGGGTCAAAGGTTCCTTCAAGGATCTTAATTGTTTTTCTTGATTTTGTTTTAGATTTCGTGTTGTAACAAGTATTTTTTCTTTGAAGGTTACTTTCGCGATAGCATCGGCTCGTACTCCAGCATGTTTTACATACTTGGAACATTGTCTGTGGCAGCTTCAGCTCTTTGGCTTCTGGAATCTTGTTTCTCGAAAAAGGATGTGCAGGTAAAAGAAGCTGTGTAAGAATAATGTAATATATATCATTTGTATATACAATTTTTGTTTTATATGATTCAAATAAAATAGATTTTGGAAGATGTCTGGAACTTTACATCGATGTGGAAAACAAAACATCAAAACATCGCATTCTAATAAACGGAATCATCACATATAGCCTAATAGTATTTTTAGTATACTGCGTTTTGATTTCTATTCTCGCTGTTATAATTTCACAGGCCGTAGCATGAATTGATTGTTATCTGACTCAAAGCTTTAATACTGTAAATAATTTAAATAAAGACCTCTTAACACATTGTGTGCAGGTACATTTCGCAGCGGAATTGTACCGGGAGCGGGCGTTTTGCTCGTAAATTTAGTTATTCAGTTAAATCTCAATAGATCAAAAATTATTTAATTTTTTAACCAATTTTTCGTATTTTATATTGAAATATATAAACAAATATATAAATAGACAAATCAAATATATGTATTATATATATATATCATTTTTACAAGGATAAATAAAAAGTTAATTTTAAATCTAAATTGATTTTTTAATCAACCTTTCCGTTCTGTGGGGCCGAATGATGGCCGATTGGTTTGAGTGCTGGCCTTCGGAACCGGAGTTCGTGAGTTCGAATCCCACTATGGCATGGATGTTCGGTTTTAAGCAGTAGGTCACGGTATCATTAGTCCTCGGGTTGCAAAGAGCAGACCGTAGCGCTCCAAACCAAACCAAAACCCGTTCTATGGTTCCGCATCGACTGATGTAAAAACTAGTTTTATTTTTCTAAATTTTTTCAGAATCTATGTAGTAGACAAGAACATTCGGCTTCGTTTTCCTGTATATACCATTATTTTTGTACCCACAAACAAACCATGTTGTTACACTAACCCGTACTAGTACGTGACCCGCGGTCAAATATCAGTATATCAGAAAACGTATTAGTACGTGTCCCGTGCTGATGTTTTAATAATTCAAAATTTATTTTAGTAATTATGTCTATCTGATCAATACGATGAATAAAGTGAACATAAATTAAATTTTGTTGTTAATATTAAATGTAGTATCGGTATTTATTGCAGGTTTTACAAGAAAATTGTGCTAGTTGTAATGTTACTATTAGCAACAATCAACCAGCCTTTTAAATTATATTACTATGAAATTTTTTATTTATTTATTTTTTTTTTGGGGGGGGGGTCAGGGGGATATTGCAGAACGGCAGTCCTGTGATACAAAGCTTTACAACACCTGAGACCTTACATTACTAATAGAACTAATTTATGATAGTATTTTGGCTCGTCATTAATCCTAAGACCCATCAGTCCACAAAAACATTTTGTAATATCTACAGTTCATCGAATAAACTTTATCTGAACCATTACACTTTCGTTCACATGAGTAACAAGCAGTCGAGTAATTTATCGGAGTGATTTCATTTAGAACAAAGATGCAAAATTTATTTCCTCAAGGCGCTCATCAAAGGTAAAAACAAATTTAGGATTTTGATAACAGACAATCCAATCTTACATAATGGGAAAATTCTTTCCCATATATTACATAATTTTCTTCTAAATATGGACTTTAGTTTCTCTTAGAACCTTGAGGTTTTTATCTATGAGTCAAGATTCGACAGTGTATCAAAGCGTAATGTTGATAGAAATTCTATCCCCGTTGTTTCACAGTTTACGCTCATGAAGCGAATGAAGCATCAACAGCTTTTTCATCTACAGCCGAAGATGCTTGTATAAAACGTAAACACTTGAGATATCGACGTTTATAGGAACACTTGAAACTAATAACCTGATTTACTCAGTCTAGAATAAGACCGTATTAAATAATTTAACACTTATAAGATCCTAAAAAATATTGAAAAAAAAGTGCCGTAACATTTACATTTTTTTTTGTCTAGTACTTGAGTATAATTATTTTTAACTATTGTCAATCATCATTGTGGTATAAAAAAATTAATTAGTAAGTCGCTGCCCTATATTTTCCTCTAGTAACAACTGGTGATAAAAATTGACAAAGATATTTACATTTTTAAAGTTTTTTTTTCATTCGTGAACCAGTTAACACTTGGCATACGGGTATACTTCATCGCCAACTTACGCATGCAGCGGGCTTTTTTTCGTGAATCGCGCGAAAGTTTAGTTATTCAGAAAAATCGCAGTAAATCGAAAACTACTTTGTTTTTATGAACGAAACTTTTTCTATTTTATATTTTAATATATACTGTATGATTATTTAACCAAAAAAAAAAAAACAATTTTACGAAATCCCAAAAATAAACGATTTTTAAATTTAAAATCCGATAATCTGTCAGCGCATATTTCTTCATCACTATCTTTGTCACAACGGCTCCTTTTATCAATTTTGTATTCAACAATAAAAAACCAAGCTTCAAATTGATAAAACACGACTTGTACTGGAGCTAGGAATTTGATTGAAGACTAAATAACGCAACAAAAGACTGAGTAACTCGACAATCATAACTTGTGGAAAGAAAAAAATGCAAAGCTTTATATAGCAACGCAAACACTCATATAATGTCACACATACATATAATTATAAGTATTTAGTAGATGTATAGTGGTTAGCGGGTATCCACAACGAATATTCTAAATACGTATTTTTACGTGAACCGCCCTCCAGTGACAGACTGCAAAAAAACGTAAAAATACTTGCCGGCACGCGAAGTGTTAAAAGATTAATTGTAGTAATTCTATGTTGAAATTAGGATCTAACGTCCCTTTTACATTAAAAGGGAAGAAGGTTCACTGATTATAAATAGGAGTGCATTAATAGTGAAGTCCATTGACAGTGTATATTCCAATAAAATAAGCTCTTAATCTTACCTGCCTTCTTTTTCGCGTTTTAAAACTACCTCTTTTAAAGTACGTAAAATGAAATATATAAGCCATGAAAATCTACTTAAATTTAGATAAATATAACTTGTAATTAACTTCTGTCACTCAATAACCGCATACACCTTTTCGTTTTATTTAATCCTAATGCTTATTAAATCCGATTAGTGTTCATCGATGCTTTGTGCCCAGCAGTGTTAAATCTTGTACCAAAATTTCATTTTCTGTGGAGCTAATTTAATCCCAAACTATGATAGAAAGATATCATCTCAAAAATAGTAATTTTCTATAGTTAATTTTGGTTTACTTAACCGTTTACCTGATTATCCCGAGTTATCTCGAGTTCGTACATATTGCAATTAATTATCCGGAAAAAACTCTGGTGAAGCAGAATTTGTCAGTACGATTTGTTTATCAAGGTTTTACTTGGCCTGGAGTAACTGAAAAGAAATATTCAGCTTTGATTGTCAGTTTGCAAAGTTTTGTTGGTTTCGCTGTTCTGTTGGTGGGATTGGTCACGTGTTTTATATTGATTGAAAAACTAATTTTTGAAAATCATAGTGACGAGTTTTCTGCCAGATCAGGAACACCTAGTATTAGTCCTTTACCATTCAGGCTAACCTCAAAATATTTTCTAGGTATTCCTCCTACTGATAAAACTTCAAATTCAAAGCGGTGACCTCTGTGTTCCCGTAAATGAGATTCCAGATGTAAGCCAGTAAGAAAAGGGACCAGATACTAATGTTCAGTATGTCAGGTATTACTTTGTATTGTCCCTTGTTTCAAAAACTATATACGATAAATATTTAACTTTTTCTATTTGCCCTTATTAATAACTTGGGATAGTAAACTAATATTAAAACTACATGCTTTTACACCTGTAAAAAATTTAAAATTCAACTTAAAATCTACATATTTTGCTTTGTTTCATTTTCTTGTATTTAATAATAAAATTTAAAAAATGCAACGATTTTTTGCAATTTTTTTCAAAAAAATTTGTAAGGGAAGCGGTTAAAACAATTTCTTTCTATACTTTGTAATTCCTCTTAACCCGCGAGCACGCGCGCTTCCAGGAGTTACGCGAGAACGAGAGCCGGTGCAACTTTTCTGAGCAAAATACCAACAAAATTGCTTTTGTTGATGAACAGAAAATTTGTATTGACAAAATCTACTTCATTAAAAGTTTAAAATACTTTTCGGATTATTTAATATATTAATGTTTGAAAGTGTTTTGGACTGTAGACCTTTTTTTATCAGTATTCCGAAAGCACAAACGTAAGACACAAGTAAAAAACTTAAATCACATCTTTATATTTTATGATTTTAATCAAATAACGATGTATTTTTATAGGTTCTCTCCGACCACAAAAAATGAAATAAAATGCAAAAGTGTATGCGCATGCGCTGGGTCTCTGGTGTCCGAATAAATTAAAAGTATCTCTTTCTAAGAAAAACATTAAGAGAAAATTGCGGAAATACATGTTGTTGGGGTCTCTAGAACACCTATAAAACAGCTACTGAAAATTTGGGAAGTTTATTTCTATTGGGTGATTTGGTGTGGACAGTGGTGGACTTAGGCTAAAGCAGGCCCTAGGCAACATTATAATACTGGGCTTATTTTTCAGTCATGACACATACTTTGTGTTTGGTAGTTTGGTTTTAAAGCATATAGTATGTAGTTCTATTTAATTATCGGATTCCAAGAAAAAAGGAAAAAATAATATACATTAATTTATTAAAACAAACAAACATAAACATAATTTACTAAAACAAACAATAATACTTAAACAAATATACCCAGATTGATTAGTTATATTGACATATTTTTTCTCACTTTTAATGCTGCAAACTCGTCAATTAGTTTGTCATAATTAATAGAATTATTTAATAACTCTTTTTCTATATAAAGTAATGATAAACTATTTAATTTTTGTTGGCCTAATGTGGATCGTAAATTTTTTTTTATTCTGGCCATTACTGAGATTGGTCTTTCAGCGCTTGCATTGCTTATTGGAAAGATTAAATAAATTCTCAGAATTATGTTTAAATTAGGAAATGTTGCAATAATATTATTTTCCTTTAAGCCTTAAATTATAATACTTCATTTTTCAGTTCTGCCAGGTTTAACCCTTAATTTGACATGATGTTTTTTCAAATATTTTTTAATTTCTGTTATTTTCCCATGTTTGTATAGATATTAGGATCTCTGTAAAAAAAAAAACAAAAAAAAATATATCATTTTCCATTTTTTGAGATAATTAATGTCCGCTGTGGCGAACACTGACAATTATGATATATAGTAGTTATAAATATACATGTCCAGTGTAGTAGACTTAGCCAAATTAAGGGTTAAAGATTGTTCATAACATTTTAATACCTCTATTGAAGAGTCAAAAACATCGCTATCATGAAAAATTGTTTTCAATTTATTGTTAATGGTTTTATATCACTCAGATCTTTTTTTAATGTTGCCAATTAAAGAATTTTCAATCAACTCAAATAAGATGTAATACATTCAGGAGACACTGATTTTTAAAAGCTACTTTTGGCTTTTTAAATACGTGCTGACATGCATGATAAAGGCTTGAAAAGCGCGAATCTCGATCGTATTTACACACATCGACATTCGAGGGCGTGGATGCATAATGCACAGGAAAGCTCGTCCACACTTGTCGAATTTATCAATCAACGATTCGGCATCATTTGGATACGTTTCAGCAATTATTATGAATATTACGTTTTTCTGTTAAATAAAAATAAAAAGTAAAAACCTAATTTCCGGGCCCAAAAATTACGGGCCCTAGTCCCGTACCTAGGTTGCCTAGGCCTTAGTCCGCCCCTGGGTGTGGAATGTTTTTATAACTGTCGAACCTCAGAGGCCCGACGCAGGTCTTTGCATAAATGACACCTTTAACCTCGTTCATTGGCACCTGTTTCACTGGATCTGTGCTTTAACTAGCGGTAATTAAGTACAAATATCAAAAATTGAGAAAAAATTAAATTCCGTCATTATCTATTTTAAACACCTAATTTAAAATTTTCACTTTGGTCACTAATTGTATCAGATCATCTTCTCAATTTAAAAATTAAGGGCCCCAAAATATGGGGTCTTGCAATACAGACATTATCCTAACACCCTAACAAGGCTGCGAACCTGTTACTCATTTAGCACCACCCGAGGAGCAATGTAGCTTAAGGTATGCTACGGACGAGTGTAACATTCCCCCAGCTGGGTCCTAGTAATTTAGAAGCACGGACCAAGTAGAATTATTTTTTACTGGAAATTTATTTTATAATTATGATTATAGAAAACTATGCAAATTATGTAACTTAGTCCAAGAAAAATATTTTAATGAAACTGTTTTATTATCAAGCAGCATTTTATATAAAAAGGACATGTTTGTTGTAGCATAAATATTTGAACATAGTATGTATTGCAACAATTTTTTCATAGTCCACATAAAATCGAATAGCGAAGGGGGGATGTCATAAGCCCGAAGCATTATCTTCAGAAATTTTTGGGCCTGAAAAGGACCTTTCTTGCTCATTAAGAGAAAAAAAACACCTTCCATCTTAACAACACAAAGCTACTGTAAAGACGCCAGTGGTAAAGACCTGTTTATACGGTAAACCTAATTTTCTTATATTCCGCGCTCGCCAAATCTCCCATCTTTAAAGCTCAGAGAACAACTGCGCAGGCGCTGTACAGCTGGTGCATTCATGATGTTGTGTGACCCAGACGCTAGTGAGCCTACTTTATATAGAGAATGTGCGCATGACGTCAGGTACAGCAAAAATTGCAGCTCGATTTCCTCGTTGGCAAAACATTTGAATTTCTTACGGATTGTGTTATTGGGGTTTTAATTTTGTCAATTATCTGCAAATGGTAACAAGTTGTACGTATAGTTGTACTAATCGTTTCAAAAAAGGTGCAAAAATTGGATTTAATTTCTTTTCTAATGATTCTATATTGTGAATGCTTTGGATAAAATCTTTGAAAAGGCAAGAGTGGACTACAAGTTCTTCTAGAATTTGCGGCAACCATGTTCAGAATGGTAATAAAAAGTTAACCTTGCTGTAATGTAATAAGATTATATAAAATTATTACGCTTTAAGGATTTTTTTTATTATTACTAAGTTTTTTTTCACACTTCTAATGTATTTTTCATGTTTTTGTAAGTACTCTACCTACAAATGTAATTAATTTTTGTTTTTAAAATGATCAGGTTTTGCCCATTTTTATTAGATTCTTAATTATGTAATAGTTTATTGTGCCTGTTAATATAATCAAAGTAGTTATACTTTGATTACGATACTTAATAATACTGTGTAATTTTTAAAAAATATATATAATTTTGTACTAAAAAAACTATTTTGAATTAATTGGCCAGTTTCTGATGTTTTCTTCCCCTTCCCTTAAATAAAATTTAATTTTGTTGTATACGTGATTCATATCGAAGCTCATTAAAATACAATGAAAGTAAGCAATGTTTTGCCAACGAAAAGTTGAGTTGTTGTCCGCATTTGCATTTGTTTACAAACATGCACTTTCTCTATTGAGAAGCTAGTTTGCTTAATTATCTAGACGTGTATCAGTGCGGCAGTCTGTGCAGTGCGGTACCGTCGTGCTGTTTCTCTGAATGGCACCAGTTCAACGGACTTTTCTGCAGAAAGAGCAACAGCGAGAGAAATCAGGCGAAGACGGAGGGAGCAGCGAATAATCCTCTGTAGCAGGGATTTTCTTCTCACTTTTTTTGTGTCAAATTGAGAAGCCATGTTGGGTTAATCGCAGCAATAAGCATGTTACCTCACCCATGTTAATACTGTAAATAAAAATTCAGCGCAAAAGGGTAAGTTTTCGCTCATTTCTATCTGGTGTCTTGCTCTTTTGTGTTTTCTCAACAGGCCTGGTATAATAATACGGTGAATGTCAATTAAGTTCTAATTTTTTAAGCTATAATTAAAGTAAAATATAACGAAAATTAAATTTAGAAATTAAATTCTGAAATCATAAATTAAACATTTGTTTTCAAATATGCTCTTTTAAGTTAGGGTTAATTTTTTTAACTAAAATATTAAAGAAATTTCAGAGAGGAATACGTTTTAAACATTTTTTTTATTAGGAGACATGAGTACTTGTTTATATTAATAAAATCATTTAGTTTCTTGTACATTTCATATATAAGTACTTGTTTTTGCAATATATGAATCAAAATAATATTTTTAATAGTTCTTTATTTTCCTTTTTGTTTCTTTCCTTTCTTTATTTTCATCCTTTTTTCCATTTTTTTTTCAAATATTATTGTACCAAAAAAAAACGATGTTTAGTAAATAAAATCTATATGATACTCAAGATTTAAAAATAAGAGAACGGAGAATTTTGCAGAAGAGAAATGCAGTTTATTATAGCATCATCTCCCGAAGGCTTCTGGGGTGAAAAACCCATACAGGACAATTTATACACATTGGTTTGGGTGCAGTGGAAAAAAAATAAAATGAAGAATTTTGGCGAAGGGAAATGCCGTTTATTGTAGCATCATCTCCAGAAGTCTTCTGGGGTGAAAAACCCGTACATGACGATTTATTAACATTGGCTTGGATGCAGTCGCCAAAAAAGAAAACGAATAATTTTGGAGAAGAGAAATGCAGTTTATAATAGCATCATCTCTTGAAGGGTTCTGGGTAAAACCCCCGTACATGACAATTTATGCACATTGGCTTGGGTGCAGTTGCCAAAAAAGGAAACGAAGAATTTTAGAGAAGAGAAATGCAGTTTATATATAATAGCATCATCTCCCGATGGCTTCTGAGGTGAAAATTCCGTACACGATGGTTTATATACATTGGTTTGGGTGTAGTCGTAAGTAATAAAGTACCCAAAAAAGAAAACGAAAGATAAATTTTGGAGAAGAGAAATGCACTTTATAATAGCATCATCTCCCGAAGGGTTTTGTGTAAAAATCCGTACATGACGGTTTATATACATTGGTTTGGGTGCAATCGTAAGTAATAACGTAGCCAACAAGAAAACGAAGAATAAATTTTGGAGAAGAGAAATGCAGTTTATTATAACATCATCTCCCGATGGCTTCTGGGGTGAAAAATCCGTACACGACGGTGTATATACATTGGTTTGAGTGCAGTCGCCAAAAAAGAAAACGAAGAATAAATTTTGAAGAAGAGGAGCAGTTTATTATAGTATCATCTCCCGAAGGCTTATGGGGTGAAAACTCCGTACATGACGGTTTACATACATTGGTTTGGGTGCAATCGTAATTAATAACGTAACCAAAAAAGAAAATAAAGAATAAATTTTGGACAAGATAAATGCAGTTTATTCTAGCATCGTCTACGAAGGCTTCGGGGTTGAAAAACCCATACATGACGATTTATACACATTTGCTTGAGTGGAATTGCCAAAAATAAATACAGAGAATTTTGAAGAAGAGAAATGCAGTTCATTATAGCATCATCTCCCGAAGGCTTCTGGGGTGAAAAACCCGTACATGACGATTTATACACATTGTCTTGGGTGCAATCGTAAGTAATAAAGTAGCCAAAAATGGAAACGAAGGATAAATTTTGGAGAAGAGAAATGCAGTTTATTATGGCATCATCTCCCGTTGGCTTCTGGGGTGAAAAATCCGTACATGATGATTTATATACATTGATTTGGGTGCAATCGTAAGTAATAACGTGTGTGTTTGCAGATATAACGACCAGTGTTTGCAGATGTGCACCACTCCCGATATGAGAGAGTCGACCTTTTGACACCTCGACCCGACTACAGAGCTGATAAAGTCTTCGGTCTTGACACTTTTGAATGACGGTTGTGAAAGGGATGCTAGTGTAAGTGCTTTCGGCAAAACTCCAAGACAAGGATTTCTGAAGTGGTCGATTCTTTTTTAGAGGGGATCATGTTACGAAAATTGGAGCGTTGACAACGGGACAGAGCAAAGAGAAGAAAATATCACCGTGAGCCGTGGACGGAGTAACATCTCTCGCTTGCAAAGGAATTTTTTCCTTTACAGAGCAAATAAAAAAAAAATGTTACCTAACGTTTTGATGTCGCTACAAGTTTTGGAAGCCGCTTGTCCATGAACTATGCTTACTGATAGTCAGGCTCCGGGACCCAAAAATTGGTGTGTACTTATTTTCTTGCATTTTAATTATCAATGTGTTGTAAATAAATATGAGACGCATCCAGAAGTTTCCCGATGTTTTCCCTTCCTTCTCCATCTGCCTGCAAGGCTCGGTGATCTTGAATGCACAAAGCATCGCGCCAATTGAAATTCATTGTCAGCTCTGTCAGGTCTATAAGCCGAAACTGACACCCAAACACAAAATTCAATGCTTAGGAGCAGCACTGACATTTCTGCTAAGGTATCACGAGTTGACGAGTTCCTCGACAGGATCGTCACTGGCAATGAGACTTGTATTACACACTTTACCCCGGAAACCAAGCAGCAGTCAATTCATTAGCATCATAGTGGATCTTCGGTCAGGACCAAATTCAAACAGACGCTGTCGGTACGGAAAGGGATGTGCATTATGTTCTGGGACAGGAAGGCTGGTTCCATTCACAGGCGGCAGAGTTCTACAACGGAGGTATACAAAAGTTGATCCCACAATACGACAAGTGTCTCAATTCGGTGGTGGCTATGTCGAAAAATAGCTGAAACATTGCTGTACTTGTTGCCCATAAATATGTCCGTGAAAGTGCGAGTTTTTTTTTTCTTTTAAATGGGGAAACTTACTTTCTGGATGCCTCGTACTTGTGTTGTCCCATTAACTTTGAAAGCTGAGTGATTTATGCATCCCAGATACAACATAGAAAGAATTCATCGTCGTACCTGCTCCAGTTTAGTAGGTGGGCAGCACAATTTGTCATAACACTGTATATTTACAAGTTATTATCTTAACTTCTCTATCATTATTGTTAACTTATCGAGAATATTATTGTTTTGGGATAAATCAATAATTCCAGGTACAACAAATACAGTTCTATTGACTTGATGTAACAATAAAGTACAATATAAAATTTAAATATATATAAATATGATAATGATAAGGTCTAGAATCACTTCAATTAATCTAGTCATGTTCACCGTTCTACATAAAAGTAAATGTTGTACGCCTTTCTTTTATACTAGAAAAAAAAAATACATATCCGCGTTTGTCAAAAAAAAAACACTTCCCATTCGGCACTGTTTCGCCACAGTCATGATGAAGAAATGAAATATTTAAGACATTTATAGGGCGCTGTTCAATGCATACGATTATTATAATAACAATAATGTCTTAACGGAAAATGAACTGGATGAAGAAACAGAAGATATTGATGCCAAATGAAAAAGATTATTTTCTAGAAAGGAGAGTTGGGATAAAACAAACAGACACAAAGGTAAATTCAGTTCTGATGCTATAGTTTCTGAAAAAAAATTCTGAAATTCCCATGTGTGAGATGTTAAGAATTAGTGGAATGTATAATTAAATATATTAACTAAAATAAAGACTTTGTGATTGAGAAATAACCAAAGGAAAGAGATTTGCTAACAGTTTATTGTAGAATAGGATTTGTCATTACAAAGCAAATATATTACTAACAATAGAGAATTAATGACTACTAACATTTAAGATTTTAACACAGTATGATAGATAATAATAATATGAACGAGGGGATACATAATACATAAACACAATCAAATAGCTCAACGGTAAAAAAATAAACAGTTTACAAAACTATTAAGCAATTGCTGTCGAATCATGGCTGTTGGACGAAACACCTAGATATAAATGTGTTGCAGAAGGAATTACTTCTCCTTTGGAGAAGATATACAGCTTCAAAATGCAATAACAATTTCATTGAATCCATTTAACGACATTTCTTTTTAAGAGCAAGGGAAGACAAATTCAGCGAGGAGTACATAAAAAAAGAAAAATGCCTAAATAAAAAAATAGTTGAACCCATCGTATCTACTCCAGTTAAATAGGTCACTTTCCCACCGCTACTACAAAGAATTATTTGATTTTAAAATATTTAATTTGTTTAATTTATGTATACTGCAACTTATATGCACACGAAGTTGTAAAACTCTACTTTAACACTTAGATTCATAAACTTTCTGACGGCCACTATCCCCTTAAGTATCATACAATTTCGTTTATAAAGAAAAACTTCATCATAACACATTTTTTTTCTGTCATATGTAAACAAAGCACGTGTAAAAGGAATTTTAAAACAGAAATAGATTTTCGTCTTGATTTCAGTAGTTGCACCTGTTAAAAATGTACATTCATGCACACAGCTGTAAAAATCCTAAAGTGACGATCCTTATGACAAAACCGTATTAACATATACTTGAAAGTTCGTGGGACTCTTTAAAGATATTTGTGAGACTATGTGACGCTGCATACTAGTGCACCACGAGATATTTTCAAGTGTTCGCGAGGATTTGGGGGGAAATACTAACAAACTTGGTAAGGCATCATTGGTAAGAAATTTTCTGTTTATCACATACCATTTTCCTTGTTCAGTCCTTTGTATTTCAAGCGTGTTATTTCTTTTTTGTCCCTGCAAATTGGATACATGGTTTTTTTTTACACTATGAGGTTTGTTTTCAACTCTGGCAACAGACGTTCGCCTTCTTCAAATTTCTGTTATATTATATATATATATATATATGTGTGTGTGTGTGTGTGTGTGTGTGTGTGTGTGTGTGTATGTATGTATGTATGTATGTAATATAGAAAAACAGATCGAGGAATAAGACCCCCGAAAATAAAAAGTAATAAGGAAAACCCCTAAATGTAAGAAGTAAACAACTCCAACAAACAGACCATAGCTAAGACACATGTGAGCCACCTGTGAGCCATGAAGAAGCAATCTTAATCCCCCTTTGACGTTACAGAAGTCGTCATTTAAACCTCTTAATCCGATTTTGACACTAGATAGTCACATAACTTTTAGTACCCCAACATCTGTGGTTTGACTTACACTTAACGCGAAGCACCTGCAGCCACAAAACGGCGTCTCCCA
>CM063500.1:80332785-80482785 GCA_032207245.1 Pardosa pseudoannulata | reverse complement strand
TATAAATATATATATATATATATAGTATAATATATATATATATATATATATACATATATATGTTATATAGTATATATATAAATATATTGTTGTGTGTATATATTAAATATATTATATGTATTTATATAATTTATATATATACATATATTATATAAATTATATATATATATATATATATATATATATATAAAATATATATATATATATATATATATTATATATAATATATATAGAATATATATATATATTAAATATATATATATATTAATATATGTTAATGAATGATAAAAATATATACATAAGCACATTTCAAAAATGAAAAATGTTCCGCATTTAATTTAAACATAAAAATATAACAATTAAATAAATAAACATAAAGAGACATTATTTCATTTTGATTAAAATATAAAAATAGTTGTTTCTATTTCTGTAACACATTGTTATATATGTCAGTGATAGTTCTTGTTGATTCACAGTTTGTAAAATTAGTCGATAGTTGTGTTCTGCTAATGTCCTTGTATCCTCGGTTTAAATATAACCACGTAAATTGTACGGCGTCTTTGTCATCATCGGAGATTGTCATCGTCATCAATACGTCTTCGTCTTGAAAACATCAAGGAACCTAGAAAACTTTGAGAAAAAAAAAAGAAAGAGACTGTACTCCTAGACTTAATTACGTCATTAGTCTGTGATGTCATTGTTTATCGTTTTTGTATAATATATATATATATATAAATATATTATATATATATATATATAAAAATAGTATATATATATATATTATATAATATATGTATATATGTGTAAATATTTATATAATATAATTTTATATATAATATATATTATATATATATATATATAAATATATATACAATATGTATTTATATATATATATATATTGTGTATATATATATGATTTATATATTTTAATATATATTTATTTATATATATATGTATTATATATATTTATATATATATTTTTATATATATCTATTAATATATATCTTATTATATATATATATATATATATATATATATATAGAAAATAAATTATTTTATATCCTTATAAATTTAATAATATATGTTTATATATATTATATATATTATATATGTATATATACATAATATACATAAATATATATGTTTATATATAATATATATATAATATATATATTATATATTATACTATATTATATATAGATATATTTATATATATAATATATCTTATTTTTTTTTATATATATCAGATATATTATATATTTTAATATAATATTTATATAATATGTAATATATGTACATTATTTGTTATAAATAAGAGTTATAAATATATGTATAAATATATTATATATATAAATATATATATATATATATATGTATTTATATCAACTTATAATTTTATATACTTTATTTATGTGAAAAAATAACATCAAATTTAATATTTACCCAAACCCATGTAAATATAGTACGAATATATAAATGTAAAATGTTTATTTATTTGTATATAAAGATTATTTAAATATAATTATATATATATTTAGAAAAAATCAGATAAAAAACTCAACCCATCAAGAAATTATGTTCCTGACATTTAATTTCAAAGCACAAAAATATAACAATTAAACGAATAAACATAAAATAGACATTAATTCATTTTGATTAAAATCATAAATCGTCATTGTACTCTCACTCTTCTACATACACACGCTTTGTCTCACTATTTGTCAGTGATGCACGCTTCTTCGCGTTGCCATTCACAGTTTGTAAAAGTCTAGTCGATGGTTATGGCTAATGCAGTTTGACATTCGGCCATTTCGTTGAGACGTTGCGACCACGTAAATTGTACGGCGTATTTGTCATCATCGGAGATTGTCATCTTCATCAATACTTCTTCGTCTTGAAAACATCAAAGAACCTAGAAAACTTAGAGAAAAAAAAAGGAAAGAGTCTGTACTCTTAGACTTAATTACGTCATTAGTCTGTGATGTCATTGCCTTTCCGTCGTTCGTCGTCGTATACACATCGTTGCACTTACTCATCATGAGTCGTTAAAAAATGTATAAATGAAGAATGAAATTGAAAATGAAAATTGTCATAACAATCACATAGGCCTATTTAAAATACAGTCGGGAAAAATTTTAGTCGTATAAAATTAAAAGATGTTGCGTCCACCCACGTCGCAGTGGAGGTACTCTATCTTCGTGTCTGCCAATTTTCTGTACGTCATATCTGTCGTTTTGTTTTATATTCGTCACTTTATAAGGATCAAAGAACTTGGGTCTTAGTTTGAGTCCAGTACCAAACTGTGTTCTTTTTATTGCGACAAGATCACCAATTTTGTAACGGTAGGGTGTTTTTCGTTTCTTATCATATTGAGCTTTCATAATTTCTTGAAATTTTTTAATGCGTGCGTATTCTCGCATTTGGTCATGCATAAGCTTGCTGTATTCGTCCTTTAAGATTCGATTATGCGTCATCTTTCGCTTTCATTTTAAAACCTGTCAATAATTCAAAAGGTGAAAATTTTGTCGTTGAACTTACGGTATTGTTCAATATTCGTTGGAGGTCGGTGACATGTTTGTACCATTTTTCCGGTTCATTAATTGAAAGTTTTGTCAACACTGGAATTATTGTGGCATGAATTTGTTCAACTTGACCGTTAAAGCGAGGTATGCCAGATGTGATAAAACAGCATCAAGCACATTTTGCAAAACAGGAACATTTAATTTCAAAGCACAAAAACATAACAATTAAACGATTAAACATAAAATAGACATTAATTCTTTTTGATTAAAATCATAAATCGTCATTGTACTCTTCTGCACACACACGCTCTGTCTCTATCTGTCAGTGGAGCACGCTTCTTGCCTTGCCATTCACAGTTTGTAAAAGTCTAGTCGATGGAGTTGTGTTCTGCTAATGTTGCGCCTTGACATATATATATATATATATATATATATATATATATATATATATATATACATATATATATATATATATATATATATATATATATAATATATATAGATATTATATGTATATGGGGGAGACTCATTCAAATCACAACACATTTTATATCTGGTGAGATACATGAAATCCATTCAACAGGCAAACACTTTTACAACCTCATGCGCATAGACAATGTGATCCCGCACATACACTTTAAGTAGGATTCCTAAGGTAAAAAGACTACGAATAATCCCTAAGCACAATTGATCACGTATAAAAAATACCCATGTTTAAAGAGAACGCTAACTATTGGCTAAAGTAGTACAGACAGAGGCTGAATTAAGCTATAGCGTGTCTGGGGAAAAAAATCCGAATTACCGCACAAACCCCGAAAAGTACTTTATGAAATAAAAGTTAAATTAATATTAAAATACGTAAATAATATTTTATTTTATATATAAATTATTGTGTGTGTGTGTGTGTGACACGTACCGGTGATAAAGGCACATTTTAGTTCCTATATAAAAACTTCTTTATTGTAATTCTACTGTCATGGTTAGGCCATTTAGATAGCCTTTGTTTACATTTTGGAGCGAAAAGCGTGGAGGATGTTACCAGCTCCATTTTCCACCAAGAAGTGACTTTTTGGCGTTGCTAACCTAAACAAAATCCTTTTGTCTTCTTCCGAATCAGCTTCTTTACTCTGTATAGTTCCGAACGAGGGTGGGTCTTTCTCTTATTACGTCATCATTAAAGAGTTTCAACTATTTTTAATTATAACTCGCTTAATACTTAACCTCCATTTTTAAACTCACACATACACACACACACACAAACTATATTATAATATATATATAATAATATATATATCTATATTATAAATATATATATAATATATAATATATATATATATATAATATAAGCAGGATTTAAAATATAGATAATTTAAGAGATTTTAATTAGGGATTCTTTTAATATAACCTCGCGATATAGTTACATAATACGGCTATCTACGCATGATATGAGCAAAGCGATAAGCATTTACTATAGCAGAACTGTGGCTCCTGAAGTAGTGAACTGCCTTTTTTTGCAGTTGGCGCAAAGAGATGATGTTGATTAGCGTGTAAATGGAGTATAAAGTAGAATAATTTCTGAGTGTGAACTGATTTTAATTTAATGTGTTTAGCTCCACGACATATATTATTTGAGTATATATATATGTTTATTTAATATATATATTTATATTATTTTTGAACATATATCTTATATCATATACAAATTATCGTAATATATTTATACTTGTTTACAAATATATACATATACATATATTATACTATTATATATATATAGAACAACACACTTATATTTGTATGTATAAAATATATGCATTATTTATATACGTATTCTATCCTTTAGCAATGAAAAGAAGAAGTTGCCTGACTCGAGACGATCAATGGAAGTGGATCGTAGCTTTCGCTTGTTTCAGTATCTGCATAATTCTGGGAGGAATAAACAGGTGAGTCAGTTTCAATGAAGAGGAGGGTATTTTCAATTTTTCCACTAAGGCTGAGAATCAAGAACTCGCCATAACACTTCCTTTTCTGAGTCTCGTGCCTTTTTCCCCTCAGAACAAGCGGAATATTGGTTGTCGCTGTCCTCAATGAATACAAGCTATCCAGAAAAGAGGCGTCGTTACCTTTCACAACGTGGTTTGTAATGATGGACTTGACAGGTACGTGTTAACGTGTTTTTCTTTTGTGTGAGCCTCTGTTGTAACTGTGTTTTCTATATGTAGC
This sequence comes from Pardosa pseudoannulata, assembly GCA_032207245.1. Lineage (NCBI taxonomy): Eukaryota > Metazoa > Arthropoda > Arachnida > Araneae > Lycosidae > Pardosa > Pardosa pseudoannulata. The sequence continues at coordinate 80,478,043 of CM063500.1, read as the reverse complement.
AGGATTTAAGCTAAACTGCGGCAGGGCTCGGCAGACCGCTATTCACAGAAACTTAAATAAGCATCTCATAAATAATCGTACCAACTACAATCACACTGTGATGACTTCAACGTTCTCGAGTGAAGAGGTAGAGTGAAGAAGGATCACAGTCACGATAAAATTGGAAATCACTTTTATTTCTGGAATAAATACGGCTATATACAAGGGGATTCTAATCTCACAAAACAAGTCGAAATGCAAAAGATTGTAGCCTGCATAACATCACCACGATGATCACAGTCGAAAGAAAAGAGATTAAATAATCTCACACGAGTGGGGACTCTTTCCCAGGGTGCAATGCAAACCCAATTTATCCCCCGTTCGGTATCCGAGACTCTGCCAATCCCTATAAGAGCGGACTTTACGAATCTCTGGAACTTAATCACTAGAAAGCTGGCTCCGGTCAAAAGACGCGAAAAGCCTCCACGAGGTCAAAAGCACCTACGTAGAAAAAAATGTCAAAAAGCCCCAAATCTAAAAATTCTAGGCCTTTTTATACCTTGGGGTTAGTTACGGTTCCAGTTACCTGGGAACTCCAGCTAAGGTTACAGCTAATTTTTTTTTAGCTAAATTCTCATAGGAGGCTTCAAATCAGCTGATTCCAGTCGTTAGTTCTGGACAAAGGGGGTCTTCAGAACCCTAATATTGCTAATAAAAAAGAGGTCTAAGGCCATCCTTGATAAAGAATTTTAATTTTTGTGTCTATAAAAAATATATAAAATACCAAACAAAAAATCTTTAAAAATGTAAGAAAGTTTTTTAAAAATTTTAAAATGCAAGAAAACATTATAAAAACTTTCATACCATTAAATCAACCATCTCATCTTCTAGTTTCGCTTCCAGTTTTTCCAGATTTTTCTAGAAACTGTCATTGGTCATCACACTCAACTCCTATGGTTTTGAGAGCTCCGTCTAATTTTCCGACGGTCTATCAAAATTGTCAATTCTTGCATAAGAGCGCTTCCCACTTACTGCGACAGCGATAAATCTTAGACGACTGTCGTTCTCCGACATCGGCGCACGTAAAATGCACTAAGATGAGCTACTCGCTTTCCCACCAACCGATTCAATGACGATTTTGTCGTTTTCGAACGGCCGATATCGTTTATCGGGCAGTTTTGTCGTTCCGCAAGCGCTATTCCTTTTGAATCGGTCCGACATTTTGAGAGCTATCGCTACTCACGTTGTTTGCTTTGGATTAATAAATTATATTTTTTGTAATACAGTTGTTACATGACTTTATTTTTAAATTCATTATTAATATAATATTTAAATACTTAGATTTCTTACGCATTAAATTGACACATTCTGCTCAGATTTTAATGTTATGTTATTCTCACTTGCTTGATCATAAAATGCAATTTTATCGTAGATTTGCTATTATTACTGTTTGAATTTCACATCTGTTATATTAAGTTCTCATCTGCAATAATTAATAAGTTCATTTATCACATACTGTTGCTTTTGAAAGCAAATTACTGAGTGTATCAAATTTTGATTTAAGATTGTTTAATAAATTTAAAGAGGTAAAGTTACTAAAGAAAAAATGATCTGGTAAATGTGTTAATAGTTAAAATTAAATAGATTTAAAAAGGGAAATGAAAAGGACAAAATTAATTACATAAAATTAGAAAAGAGCAATTAAAATTGAAAACATTTTTATTCGTATTTTTTAATATATTATTGTTTTAAACAAAAATCATTTTAATTATTAGAAGAGATGCCAGAATTTTAGCAGATTTAAGAGAGTTACAGAAAAAAAATTTAAATTTTTAAAATGGAATAGTAAAAAAAAAAAACACCGGGAATCGAACCCGAGGCGGAAAAATGCTAGCGCAACGCGCTAACACTACGCCAAAACGACTCACACGTTGAGTGTTAAATTGACCTTTTCACAAAAAAAGAGGCGGAGCCAAAGCTTCACTAGCATACCACCGGTGGAAAGAATATAAGAAATTGGTGCCTAGTATTAGCATCCAATGTTTTTAAAATGTGTGCAATGAAACAGCGTTAAAATTTACTTTTCTAACAATAATTGTTGTACTAAGTCTATAAAAGTTACTACTTCAGTCATTATAAAACTTGTGCGAGCTTACCGCCATCTTTAAATGAAACGATATCGGTAGAGTGGAAAAACTGCTTTCTAGACGACACGATACCGTTTTGTCGTTGCATTATTTACCGGCCGATACAGACGTTGTCGTGTCGGTAAGTGGGAAAGCGCTCTAATATTGCTAATAAAAAAGAGGTCTAAGGCCATCCTTGATAAAGAATTTTAATTTTTGTGTCTATAAAAAATATATAAAATACCAAACAAAAAATCTTTAAAAATGTAAGAAAGTTTTTTAAAAATTTTAAAATGCAAGAAAACATTATAAAACTTGTGTTAAAATCAACCACCTCATCTCTAGTTCGCTCCCAGTTTTCCAGCTTTGCTAGGAAAACTGTCATTGGTCGTCACACTCAATTCCTATTGGCTTTTGAGAGCTCCTTCTAATCCGACAGTCTATCAAAACTGCTCATTCTTGCATAAGTCTCCATCTTGAACGGATGTCTCTGGCCACAATATCGTCTATCTCTTTCCTCCCTAGTTAGTGGTATGAACTTACTAATCCATATTATCTATCCTTTCACTTCTTTTAGTCGTTTTAAATCTCTCATTTGCTACAATTACATGATTATTGAAAGAAATCTCATGTTTGACTGGCTAGTCCCATAGAATCTTGTTGCTCCATGCCATGAAGTCCACGAAAACAGATCGCTACTACGAGAGAGAGCCGCATGCAGCTCTTCAGCCATCTGTTTCTATGTACTACTGTACCAATAACCTAATTAAACACACTACTACGACTAATGTAAAAGTGCTACTAGTACATGCTACTGAAAAAAGCTTTTTTCTTTTTTGTGCATGCCAAGTGTTGAAATTTTCTGCTCTCGTTGAAGTATGTGGTGCAGTGTTCCCTCGCCACTTCGCGCTTCATATTTTGCGGCTTCAGTTCTTCGTGGGTTTTTCCAGAATATTCATCAAAAATAAAAATGTAAAAATACAACCATGTCGGCAGCCACATTGCCGAAAGGAGCGTTGTTTCATGTTGATGCGCAAGAGAGAAGGATCCCTTCATGTCAAACAAAGAGATAAGTTAACTCAAAGGATATACCTCACGCTCTTAATATAACAAAGTCTGCAAATGAAAAAGAAAATGTAGAGGAAGACGAAGAACAAAATGAAAAGCGTGGTCTTACCCTGGAGAATCTGTAACAATTGTGCAATATGGCAAGAATTTGCACAAGACATTGACGACAATATGGTTCGAGCTGTCAAATTCAGAAATCGCGTTGACGGGGTTATGTCCTTGTACAGGGAAATTTTGAAGGAAAAGGAAAAACAGTGACAACGACTACCCATCACCATGTTTCCCTCCAAGGTAAAGCACCCTGGCTCTATCGTCAGCTTCTCCAGCAGAAGAGTCTCCGAGTGAGTCTAAAACTTCTACGAGTCAAGTGAGAACCTCTCCTCCACCAATAACAAGACTCTTCACCTCTCTCAGAAAGCAATGTTGATTAATGTTTATTACTCTATAAGGTTTTGTAATTAGCCTTATTAACTAGCACTAATACGTTTAAGGAAATACGTGTACTGTTGTAATTTTTGTCTTAAATGTGTAAAGTATAAATACTGTTTACATATTTAAGACATTCATGTGCCCGCATACACGAAAATTCCTAGGACCAACCCTACTTCGCGGTTTTTCCGTTTTCGCGGAAGGTTCTGGTCCCCGCAAAAAAAGAGGAATCACTGTATACGAGTTGGAGACATTAAGTTGTAGTTCTCTAAGATGGAGACATTGAGTTGATCTCTAAAAGGTTTCCGTGGCTTTGTCCATACGTTGAGGCTTTGGTAATCCTTTCAAATCTTGCACTTTTATTGCCTGGAAAACGTATTAACAAATTTGACTGTAGCTGTAAAGTAAAATACTTTTCATAGTGATATCTGGATCTAAGATATCACTATGATATCTAGTCCATCTAAGTATGTGTGTATGTATGTGTACCTTTTTTCTCGGTTGAGTTTCCATCCGTTGCACATTAACGTTGTCATAAATTTACAATTCTTGTTTATTTGTTGGCGAGCAAAACACACGAAACTTGAACATATCACTCCCACTATTCAATTTTAAAACACTTTAATTAACCACAAATTTACAACTTCACCCAGCTCAACATACAGCGGAGCAACGACATTTTTCACAAATCAATCAAAACCGGAAAACCTTTTCCGCGCGAAGTAGAAGTTGTAGTTCTTTACAACGTCCACAAGCCCCTTAAGGTTGATATATACTTATACATTATTTTGTATGTGTATAAATACAGTCTGTTCCATAGGAGCGTATCGTCTATTTCTCTGAAAATACAAACGAATTAGTTAAAAATACATTTGCACCGTGTAGTATACATAATAAACTGAAATGCATTTCACCTAATAAGTTGTCCAGTCCCCATTATTATCTATTATGCAAGAATCACTTTATCATTCGATTTTGACGTTGAGCGGCATTTACCCCGTTCCGTTAGGTCGTCAACATTTTGTACCGTTTTATAATGTGCCACCCACTTCTTGACGAACGACTCCGACTTTCTCATGTACCGGGATGCAGCTGCACAAGACATTTTTGGTCCTTTTGGATGGTTACACAGAAACACTGCCTCAAAACGGCTTGCATGCGAGACACTCATTTCAGAATTGTTAATTTAAACACAGCAAAACAAATCGAATAAAGAATATAGCCATAAAGCATTCTTCTCTAATGTTTGCAGAACAAGTGCAATTAAGACGGTATCTGCGAGCTATCTATTGACGAAGTTATGAGCGACACGCTCTTATGGAACAGACTGTATGTAAGTAAATAATCTATTTAAACGCTTTGTAACGTGCATCCCCCTTTTAATTCAGGTTTGATTCATTCTATTTCTGATTTCTTACCTTTCATTTTATATCTCTTAGGCATTATAGTAGGTCTTTTGGGTCACCGTTATGGAATTCGTTCTATGACAATCACCGGATCTTTGCTTGGAACTGCAGGACTTTCGATGTGTTATTTTATTTCCGATGTAAACATCATTACCCTGTGTTTTGGGGTATTTGGTGAGTATTAAAGTTTATATTCTTGTTCAAACCTTAATATTTAAACGGAGATTTTTTAAATTTTATTTAGGATATAAATCCTAAAACGTAATATTTTTTACTGAAAAAGAAAAAACCATAATCCTGCACAAACTCAAAATGAATAACATATCCCGAAAGTGTTCCTGGAACAAGTTATTCATTTTATGCATAAAAAAATTTCTCTGTAGTCGAATAATACATTGTCTCCCAATAAGTATTTGGACAACTATGCAAGTGACGATATCTGCTGTCCTGAGGTACGTCACGGCCTCCGACGATATACATCTTGTACGAAACATGCATTGTGCCAACAGTCAAGTTCAGCCGAGGTGGAATTATGGTCTGGGGGTGTTTCTCCTGGTATGGACTGGGACCCTTGGTCCCCATTCATGGTAAGCTCAACGCTGATGCCTACTGCACTATTTTGGATGACAATGTGCTTCCTACGTTGTGGCAGTTTTACGGGTTGGACCCCTGTTACTTTCAGGACGACAATGCCAGTTGTCACGTTTCGAGGTTAACCAAGGCTTGGTATGGTGCCAATGGAGTTCATCGAATGGACTGGCCTGCCCAGACCTGAACCCTATCGAGAACCTCTGGGACGAGTTGGATCGCCGAATTAAGGGGTGCACTACCCGTCCAAAATCGGTGAAGGAACTTGTATGTCTACTCCAAGCCGAGTGGAAGACAATACCACTAGCTGTAATACAAAGACTTGTGGAAAGTATGCCCCGGAGGGTTCACGCTGTAATTGCCTCTCGTGGAGGCTCTACCAACTATTGATTTTGAATAAAGTTAGTTTTTCTTTTCTATCACAGGTGTTCAAATACTTATTAGTAGACAGTGTATATGGTATAGGTCTTCAAACATTAAAAACTCGTGACAGATTTGGAATTATTTTACCTGCTAAAAATCCTGCTTGCTATATTAACCCTAAAACGTAGGATTTGTTCGATGAAAAAACACACGATCATCATACAAAATCGAAAGGAACAACATGTCTACAAAAACAGTGTTTCTGAAACAAGTCATTCATTTTTTATACATTAAAAAAATATCTGCAGTCCTATACTATATGGTATTAGTCTACCGATATTAAACACTCGTGTCAGCCATAGAATTATTTAATTTACTAAAAATCTTGATTGTTATACGATCCTAAAATGTAGGACTTCTTTATTGAAAAAAAACCACCATACACAAAGTCAAAATTTAAAACATAGGAACAGTATTTTTATGTATAAAAGTTATATTTTCGTGTATGAAAAATTGAACGAAAACTATAAATCATGATTGCATACAAGTTCCTTTAGAAATTAAACTTTGAATCCCATTAGCATGTATCTTAATAGATATACTTCAGCTCTATTAATTCCTTCTCTTTTTTCAGGTTGTGGATTCAGCTTTTCGTATACTTTACTGGCAATCTTAGTTAATCAGTACTTTCCTAACAGCAGAGCTATCATGAATGGAATAGTTTTTTCTGGAAGTTGCTTTGGGTCATTTGTGTTCCCCGCTCTTTTCGAATATTTAATTTTCACCTATGGTTTTAGAGGATGTTTACTTCTGACAGGAGGAATTATCCTTCAAATATCTGTATTTGGAGCTCTCATGAGACCTGCACTGTCTATTGAAAATATCCAGGATGTGACAGAAAGTCATAGACATTCGTATTCTTCCGACAAATCGGACAGTGAAACTGATATAACTTGTTCTAAACTTCTGGTGGAAAACACCGATACATCTCCAAATATACCTCAATGCACCTTTGATGAGAATGTTCTGAATCAAGTTAACGTGGATGACCTATTGCAAGTTAGCAATACCCAAAGATTACTCGCATATGATAAATTAAAACAGTCTAATGTTATCAAGATGAAGAAACTCCATGAGGCTAAAATTCCAAATAAGGCTTTTTCAGAGGATAATATATTAATCCTATATAACGATGATGAAAGCATATATGGCAAAAATCATCTGTTCGTTAAAAAAGTACAAAATTCTTTAGTTACCTTCGTGGATCCAGAAACCTCTCACACATTTGAAACGAGAGATTTCCAAGGAATAGAAATTAAGGATCAAAAGATCAGATCAAGTTTCGATTGTTCAGAATGTTTTGAAAAAAATTATGAATTTTCAGTACATCCTTTTAAATTTAATCAGAATCCAGAACTAAGAATAAGTTCAAAGTTTAAATCTATACAACACAGTACGAAAACGAAAAACGATTGTAGCTCTGATTCTTTTTAATCTACGAAATCATTGGACATCATTTTAAGTTGCAAAATACCTTCCATCCATGAACGACAAAAAAATCCGCAAAGAACAGGTATGATAAGAGTTAGCAATCAAGCAAGAAATCGTAAATCTTTAGGTATCTTGAAAGTTTTAAAATGTCTTTTTGTATGTCCAATGTTTTATGTCTATTCGGCTACGTATCTAATTGTCTTTTTTAACTACCAAATGTATTTAATCATAAATGTAGACTATTTTCTTGATAAAGGAATTGTCAGCTCAGATACCAAATATATTTTCTTTTTTTTCTCTAGTTTTGACTTATTCGGTCGTCTCAGACTCGGATATATAACAGACCGAAATATCCTAACGAGATCTAATTTCTTAGCATTAGCTACGGCAGCTATGGCTGGAATGTTCTTTAGTTTTCCTTTTGTTCATGAATTCATACCACTTACTTCAATCAGTTCACTGTATGGACTTTCGTTTGGCTCTACTATGATTATTTTAAACGTAATTCTACTGGATTATATTAATATGGAAATGCAAGAAATTGCATTTGGATGCATTAATTTTATGAGTGGGACTACAACGCTATTAATCGTATTATTAATAGGTAAGTTATACCTTTTTGTGTGTGTGTGTGTGTGTGGCAGGCATATCAGAAATTTATTATTGACACTTAAATGAATGAGCATTCTTACAAATTATTCACTTTTGAAAATTTAAAACAAATATCTGCAGCACACATAATCAGTTCTCCTCAGTACTTAATCCCTTGCCTTATGAATCGAGCAACGATTGTGTGTGCCACTTTCGATGAAAGCCTTTCTCCTGATTAGTGACCAGATTCAATCTCATCACGGGCTAAATTATGAGCAAACCAGTGGACATTAATAGTACTGCATTTACTATTTAATAAAACCACAGAATTTGATAATTATATTTCATTTCATTTTTATTAAAAAATTATTAATGTTTTTGTTTCACATATTATTTTTATGTTTTTGGTTATATAACAAAAGTAAAAATTGCAGTCGTTAAATATTTTCTATGAATAATTTATCGCATGAATAACCTATAAGTGAATAATGTATTATTAATCAAAATTTTGTAAGGGGTATTGTTTCATTACTAACATTTTAAACCAATGACAGTAAATTAAAAATTTTCCAGTGTATGATATTTCTCGAAACAATCAGAAACATGTAGGGCAACTTTACACTTTTTGCATTCCCACGTTGTTTCACTGCGCTTCTTATGCTTTGCGCAAACTTAACAAGTCCTGGCTGGTTTTTGTTTTGATGGTGTGGGATTAATATGTTTGGGAAAATGTCCCCAATTTTGTCCTTGCAGTCTCTCTTGCGTATCTCCAGTGGGTATTTGTCCTGTCCTGTTATAGTTTGCTTGTGCAGTTTTCAGTAATAATTGGCTATGTCTACTCTATACTCAGCCAAATACATTGTTCTGATAACTGATTCCTGATATTTTCTTCTTCATTAGTATTGCTTTTCACTAACTGAATTTTGCACATTTTTTTTTTACAACAAACTACAATGCTATCTTCAGATGTATCCAAATCGGAATCTGTTTCAATTTCTAAGGTGTAATCAGGACACTTTCCAGTACCGTTATTAGTATCAATTTTCCTTTTTGCCATTAGGTTAAATTTTTTGATTTTTTTAAGAACTTTTTAAGCACCAACAGTTAATTATTTATTGCATATCTTATTATATTATAATTAAGCCTAAGAATAAACGACCCACTCTTTTATTGCAACAATAACAAACAATAACGCAAAAACAAAGACTTTTCGCCTAAAAACAAATACATGTCTCATAATTTTATTTTGGCTAAAAGAATCATGTGTGTGAAAATTTCATTTTAGGCAGATTGATCATCTCCCATATTTTTTAAAAAATTAATCTTCTAAGTACATAACTGCCCTCTTTCACAACTGCACTATTTGCTACAAAAATAATAATAAGATTTAAAAAGAATTATAAAATAATTTGTAAAATAATCTACCACGATCTACAGTGCTACCGTGAATATTGTGAAAACAAATGCAACTTTTTAAGGACATATCTCATTACCTTCTTTAAAATGAAAAGAATTAATCTTACATATCCAGTTCACAGATGGTAAATTTAATAGCTACTAACTTTTTTATTTATTAAAGGATTTGCGTGTTCTTTAAAAATGAAAGAAGGTGTTAAATCTACAATTAATTATAAAAACAGTTGCTAGTTTCGAATAAATGTATACTGTAATCTTTAAAATCAATTTTACGTTGAGGTTAATTCTTCACTACAATTCCAATATGGAGTCCTTAGTTTGACATGAGGAAAAGGTTATATATTTCTGTTTTTAAATATATATATTTATAATTTATTATTAAATATATAAATATATATTTATATATATATAATATATATACATAACATATATTTATAGTATATTTTGTTTTTATATACATATATATATATATATATATATATTTGTTTTATATATATTTATATATATACATATATATCGTATATATATGTAGGTAATTTACATATATATATATATATATTTTACAACTTATATGTATGTATATATATGTAGTAAGTATTTTTGTATTGTATATATATGTATTTTATATATTTTATATATTAATATATAAATTTTATAAAATGTATATATATATATATATATATATATCTATATCAATATTTATATATATATATATATATACCAAAATCAAAACAAAAAGATTTATTAATAATATTGTCTGTTTTGATATAATATCTCATGCTGGAAATTATGTTTTATACTTACTTTAGTAGCACTGTTTACAGTTTTTAAGGTTTAAAACTTTGCCTACTTGAATTCAGCCATGTTCTGTAGTGCTTAATTTGGAGAATTTTTCAATCTATCGAAAACTTCCTTTCCAGAAAAAATCATCTTTAGATATTTTGAATGTTGTTTTCCAGTAAATGAAATATCTTAGGCGAATTGAGATCATCCTTTAAAACCAATTACTTACAAAATATGAATAATTGTTTGCAACCTTTTAGTACGACGTCAAAGTTTATTCATAAAAAATCGATTTAAACCGGAAAAAAATTTGGTTTTTTAAAATTTTTAAAATTTCCAAAAAAAAAGTATTTTTAAAATTCCTATGACATAAGAAAACCACCATTTTTTTCTGTCTTTGTTATAGACTTAAAAGTTGATATTTTAAGAATTTACAATATGCTATGAAAAAAATTGAATAATTATTAACTAATTATATTGGCAAGGTATGTTTAACATGAAAGTATGAGTATATTTTTCCTTTAGAATATCAATATTTTTATTATTACATAAAATTAGGCAATAATCTGTAGTGTAGAAAACCATAAATCATTATTTTTCTTGGATAACATCTCTCTCTCTCTCTCTCTTATAATATATTTATATATATATATTATATATTATATTATATATATATATTTTATATATATAATGTATGTGTGTAGGAATTGGACACAAAAGCAACAGTGTCATTTGATTACACCTTTAAATGATATATGCATTACAAAAAATAATAAAGTGTTACTTTAAACTTAAAGATATTTATTTTTATATTATAAAAGGAGGGGGAAAAATTTAGCATAAAGCAATTTACATAATAAATAATGATAAAAAATAATGTATATAATTATATTAGCAATCAAAATTGAAGCAACCAATTATGTATTTGATAAGACTAAAAAGGTAATTAATTACATAAGTACTAGTATAAAATCATTCAAATGCTCATTGCTGTTATTATATATATATATATATATATATATATATATATATATATATATATATATATATATATATATATTGCCAAAAGTAAAAATAAACCTCTTAGAAATAATATGCTAGTTCTTAAATAGCCACTGTTGAAAAAATAAATGTAAACATTGTTAAAATGATTTCTTCCCAAAGTTCCCAAAATTCCAGGTTTGTTACCCAAAATTCCCGGGTTTATTCCCACCTCTTCAAAATTCCGGGTTTTTTACATCTCTACTAGTCAGACCGACAAAAATCCACTGTCAATATCACTGTCGATTTCTCGGATATTGGAGGTCATATAGTGGGTCCTTGGTTCTCTCCATGTAAAAGTGTATCGAGTATCAGTTGTAATTAACCAAATCTGATAATTTAACTGATTTTGATTATCAGTGTATATATATACTATTAAATTACAAAATATGTATACATACCTAAATTCCTTTTTTTTTTCTTTTCAGAACACTTCAGAGATAAAATGAAATCTTATTCAAACATATTTATTAATATGGGATTTACTTCACTCTTTGCCTCTTTACTATGGCTTTTTGAAAAGTATCTCGTGAGAATCAAAAGCAATGCCGAAGTTTACAGAATGTCATAGCATTTCTTATATTTTTAGTTTATCCTATTTTATGTTCAATAAAATGTGTTTATTTTCCTTTTGCTTAGTTCTTTTGTTATATTTCATACTTATTAATAACACACACTAAAAACTTTTATGTAGATTTGGAAATAACTTTGAAAATACACTGTTATGCATACGTATTTCTCTTAAAATGGATGTACACCTCATAATATATGTTACAGTTACATAATGTATGTGAAAAGTAAAAATGTGGGTAATATTTATAAACAGTTTTGATATAAAAACAAACATGGTCAATTTCACGGACAAATTTATACTTACATGACAGTCCAGATACATAATCTACTTTTTTACGTGATGCCCACCTATGTTATGACATTTGTATTATGGTTCAGAATTCTATCCTTACATAAATCAGTTGCCTAATTTCTTTGACATTTGTGATTAACTAGAAAATGCTCTTTTATCTGGAATTTAAAAAGAAAATTTTAGGAGTCTAATCAGAGCCCGACTAAGATACTTTTGTGCCCAGAGCACAATCCAATTTTTGTGCCCTCCACCCTCCTGCAAATTTACAGCGACAAGTTATTATCATCATTAGAGTCATATAAAAATTATAAAATTGAATTATCAAACAGATTTAAAAACTTAGCATTAAAGTAATATTCAAAATCAAAAACACCAAATTTTCATTTTACGTAATCATTATTATTTCTGTTTAGCCATGATAAAAATTAAGGACTTTTAAGGACCTATAGTGACCCACTTTTTTATTTTCTACCTTGCCATGCTCACAAGCTCTGTGGTGCAGAAAATAAATATTAATAATAGAATTAAAAAATAATTTAAATTATGAGATGATTTAATGGTTTATTTAATTGCTATAATCTTTTATAAACATGAATACCCATAGGATAAAAATCATTCGTTGAGGGATATATTATCAGTAAATAACAGTAAATTAAAGTAAATGGCTATATAGTTCGTGACAAACTATTACCGTACAATAATTTATTAAAAACTTAACGAAAGGGGAATTGTGCATGTGGATTAATTATACTGAAGGTTCAAATGAACAAGATAACACGAGGGAAATAAAATTGCTACAATGACATTGACATAAATTTGTTATGCACAAATAATGTCAAATAAAATAGACTAATGTTATAATGATGAATCATATAATGTTAATGTATTCGTCACTATTTTAATAAATCAGAAGTATATTTTTAGATTTCAGAGGTTACATTAATTAAAAACTCTTACATGACTAAATATTACGATGTTGCACACAAAATTTTTTATTTACGAAAACATTTAAGAAAATTCATGTATATTACAAAAGAAACATGTCCTTTTTTATTAGATATTGTTTAAAAAAGTCAAAAATATTTAGCAGGTAAAATTTAAGCACAGAAATTGATTATTATAATAAACGCATATAAAATGATTAACAAAGGTAAAAAATTATAAATTTCTCCAGGAGATGAATACAAGAAGCTATGCATACAAAAAGCATTAACTAAAGCAGTAGTAATATACAGCTGGCATAAGTAAAAAAAGTCATCAAGTAAGCAGCAATATATAACAATTAGTGCATTAGTAAATTGATATAATTAGTAAATTTTCGTGCCCCTTAAAATTTTCCTGCCCAGGGCACGTGCTCCAATTGTCCATGCGATAATCAGGCCCTGGGTCTAATTCAGGGTTATATGAAGGGTGATCAAATAATTTCCTGCTAAATAACATAAGATTTTAGGTTCAAACGGACAAATGTAACATTGATGAGTAGTATCGTAAATTAATACATTCTCTCTGCAAAAAATGCACTGGAATACGTTTGCAATGAGTGTGATACTCCAAAAGAAAGAAATCCACACGACAAAGCACCTTGTCCATCCCAAAGCATGTACACGTTTTTTCGGGTAGAAATAGTTTTTGCTTGAACTCGACTTTCTTGGGAAAAGCTGAATTTGTTTCTATTCAAGTGTAACGGGGACAATCCATATTTTGTCACCAGTGAAGGATTATCTTAAATTATTCTAAGTCATTTTTCTTACCCTTTCATTGTTTACGGCGTTTTCTCCAAACACTTCACTTCATTTAACTAGTGAACTTTGACGACCCTCATGCCTCTTCTTAAAAGAATAATAGTGCGTATTTTGTATTCGGTGGGGTTTTCAATCACCCTAGGCATTTTAATTATGCATACATAAACGTTAAAGCAAGCGAATGCTTCTAAACTACGGCCTTTGATAAGCTGTTAAATAATGATATTCATTGCACATGTTTGAAAGTGCAATCGCAAAGCTATGGCTGACTCAATTCAAAATGGTATTTACTTAAAATTCAAGCCTCGTAAAAATTCAAAGCTTAATGACATCAAGTAAACAAAATCTACGAGGGTTGCTATTTATATTTCTGGCCTAATAATGAAAAAACAAATATGTAGGATCGAAATTGGTTTTATTGTTTTTCAAAATATTCTCCATGATGATCAATACACTTTTGTATGCGTTCGAACCAATTTTCAAAGCACTTTTTCCAGTCTGATTGAGGTAACTCCAAAACATGCGTTTTGAATGCATCAACCGCTTCTTCGGGGGTCGAAAATCGTTGTCCACGTAATTTATTTTTGATGTGTGGGAATAAGAAGTCATTGGGCTGTACGGCTGATGACCCATCAGTTCGATCTTTCGCTCCGTCAGAAATGCCTTTGTTTGAGTCGATGTGTGAGAGCTCGCATTGTCATGATGAAGAATGATTCGCCTGTTCTTCTGCTTTTTTCAAATTTCTCCGATGACTTCTAGCAAACAAATGGTCGTGTACCATTCAGAATTGACCTGCGTTGTTCTAAAGCCACTGTTGCCACATGACCGTTAATGCCGAAGAAACAGGCAATCATTTGTTTCGATGTGCTTCTTCCTCGAACAACTTTTGTTGGTTTTGCCTCGTCTTGGAAGACCCATACAGTTGATTGCTGTTTTGTTTCCGGCTCATATGCATAGATCCATGATTCGTCACCTGTGTAGATATTATACACAGCCTTTGATGTACGTTGAACGTATTTTTCCAACATTTCCTTGCACCAATCGACACGAGCCTTTTTTTTTGAGCGTTTGTCAGATTATGCGGGATCCAACGCGAACAAATTTTTTTTACGCTCAAATGTTCATGCAATATTTTATTGATACTAGTCATACTAATGTCCAAAGACGCCTCTATCTCACGGTATGTCACATGACGATCTTGCTTTATCAGTTCACGCGCAGCATCGATCTTTTCTGACACAACAACAGATTTTGGACGACCTACACGGAATTCGTCCTGGATCGAACATCAACCACGATTAAATTCGTTATACCAATTTTTTACAGTGCTGTAGGATGGCGCTTTATCGCTGTATAAAGAATTAAGTTCATCGAAGCACTCTTGTCTTGACAATCCACGTCGAAAGTTATGAAAAATAATGGCACGAAAATGTTCACGATTCAATTCCATTTTTTGAAAGAGAAGAACTTTTCGATTTACTGTCAACAACACAAATAAAGCTATAATGGTAAATCGTCTGCTGAATTTATGTTTAAAAATATCAAACTTTCGATTAAAATCGTTTAAAATCGCCTAGCAACACTTACTGTTGCCAAGGCCAGAAATATAAATAACAACCCTCGTATAAAGGTTATTTACTTGATGCCATTTCTATGACATATATAACCGCTTAACTTTAGATAAAAGGCTTTGATGTTTCTTTCTCGGAATTGTATAGGAATTACTACGTCATTTTAAATAGAAACTCATTTGAATGTATACTATTTAAAATGACTTTTATTCTATGGATGGATTTACCTTACTCTCTAGTACGCTTTATGTTCTTAAATGAGGATATGTAGTAGAGATTTTAAAGTCAACAAACATCGCAAAACTGCACTATTAAACAATCTACAATATGGCTGATGGATATTACCGTTCCAAGGTAATATCAATCTAAACTTTGTCAGAATTTAAAGAATTGAAAAATACACATGAATTAAATTTATTCTACTTGTTAGTCGACTCGTGATATACAAATCAAACATAATTTCAATTTGGATATAAAACTAATAGGAATTACATTATCCTGCCTTTTTAAATTTGAATTAAATTTTGGGAGTACATTGAAAAATAATATTTAAGAAATTTTTTTCATTTGTTATGCTTATATTTTCAAATAAGAAACTTTATTCATCCTACCTATTTATAGGTACCAGAAGGAATTAAATAATATATTTCGTCCTTTTGAAACCTTTAAAAATTATACATCCTCTTCCCATCAGATAAATCCAAGAATAATAATGCATCTTATAAAACTTTTGCTATTATAACAAAATGTTATAATTGGTTTAAACCACGATGTTTTTTATTTTATTATTATTTTTTACTTTTTGAATACGAAAATATTTGTTGTCTGCAAAATATTTACTCTCAAAATGTTGATGTAGTCGTTTTACATATCATCCCTTCTCACATACAATCCTTAAATGATTTTCAAAATTATGTTTTTGAGCCTATATTTTGCGTGAACACATGGGCCGATCCCACCAAAGTCGTTTAACGGCTAACTACGATTAGCCACGATATACCCTGGCTCCAACCAATGGGGGAACGCAATTCTCCGTTTAAACGGAGATTAATCGCGTTTAGCGTTAAACAACTTTGGTGAGATCGGACAAAAGCAACAAACTGATCTATTACACAATTTGTTGTTGAACAGAGTGCCTGTACAGATAAACTAACATTTAACCCCAGATTGAAGATGAGCCGTTATTACCATATGCTAATTGATTGTGGGAACTAGATGAATTTTGGCTTGTTCTCGTACCAAAACTATGTCAAATTTAAATATATCTATGTCGAATTTAAAACCAAATTCAAAATTTGGATGCTTTCAGGATATTTTTACGAACACCATTTAGATGCATTTGAATGACGCATAAGCACAATAATTATTTTTTTTAATCACTTGTTAAAATTTACTTTGAAAATATGCTAAAAGTTAAATAAGTTAGGTTACTTTACGTAAAAATCAAGGTGCAAGTAGTTTTCTTTTCATCGTCTTAGTTTGAATTTTAGAATGGCAACACGTGTACTTTTAGTTTTGTTATTCTGTGTATCTGCTAAATTTAAATTAGTTTGGATATTTTAACATATGGTAATCTAATAACGTTTAGTTGCTATTCAATTGTGATTTTATCGCTAGTGTTGCTATTTCTTACTTCAAGGGGTTTGTTAGATAATACTAATTAATAAACAAATAAATATTGCTTGTTGCTTAATTCCTCAGTGAGGACGTAGAGAATCAGCTGTGTTTATGTTTTGAGTTCTCAACAAAGCATTATGATATGCCACAGTGTCTTTAAAATGAAACAATTTGTATCAAGCATAAAAGTGCAAAAATGAAAAATCAGCAATGTGTACTAAATTTTGATTTTCGTTCGCAAGGTAAATCATGTTCGGTTATTCATAGATGTGTAGATATAAAACTTATTAGATTCCTTGTATTTTTTAAAAAAAAGAATAAAAAAAATATTCATTACAATAGCAGTGTCCAGTGGCAAAGCTATGGGAGCTCAAAGATTTGTCTTCGTTTTGTAAACTTTTTAAATGCACAGCTAACAAACATAATACAAAATTATAAAAGATATGTTTATTTTTAAAACTTTTTTTAACAAAGAACTGATTGTGTTAGTTTATTTTTTCTCATAAAACTAAAAAAACTATTCAATATCTTAACATTGGTCTCAGTAATAATTATATCCAGTGTTTAACTCTTAACATACTTTGGTGAAAAACAGTTTAGAGCATAGATCTTCAAATAAATAATAATTACTGTAATGATAAGGTCTTTCATTGTCAGTCAATTTGCTTTTTTTTTATAAGATTCTCAAAACTTTCAGTGTGCTCTGGACCTATTAACTTAAACTGATTAAAAGTGGGATTTTTAGACATGTCATTATAAGCAAGGTTATAATTTAAAACCATTTAAAAGAAATTATGTTTCATACTAATTGATGTGTTAAGCTAGGAGAATCAAAATTAAACATAAATAAGTTTGGTAAACATGTGTACAGACCTAAAACACTCAAGGCCGTAGGCAGGGAGAGGAATTTGGGAGACTGGTCCCCCCCCCAAAAAAAAAAAAAATTTAAAAGACCATTTTGTAGATAGACAATGTCCCACGTTTGTGTGTGTGCTATCTACCTAGCTGTTCATGAACATGTACAGTTATTCTCTTAGAAAATAAAACTGCTCAGACCATAAAAATCTTGCTGGACTGAATACAGTGCTTTCCCTTTCATCAATTGAAGTACGATTCACAAATAAAGATGTCTTTCTCCCTTGGTCTCCCTCCAAAAATAATTTCTGGCTACGGCCTTGAAAACACTTGCTAACTTTTTTAGGATTTGAAGCATATCATTACCCTTGAGAATATTACCATATAAATTCAGTGTTTTCAATTACATTTAGTATGATCTTTATGAGTAGTAGAAAGAAGAACGACAGTGAAAGATTTAACTCATGCAATTTTTAATTCAACATATTGAGCAGAAAATTTTTGAAAATGATACAACTTATAGGAGATAGGTACATTAGGCTGAAACTTTGAGTTCAGAAAGTATATCATAGAGTATTGTGTTATAAAATTTATTCTAATATAAAACAATCATATAAACTTGGTATTATTTACATAATGTATAGTTTATGAATGTAATATATAATAAATAGTTATTTTAAATATATTTTTATGATAGGATAATTTACTTTAATAAAATATTGCTTTTGTTCAGTCCATGGCATAGTTATCATTGTTTTCTGAATGAAGTTGGGTAATTTAAAAGGAAAATATAATTTACATTAATTTTTACAGATCTAAACATTTAATTTGCTATTGCAACAGTTTTTTCTTTAAAACATGATATTGTAAATAGAGGTTTTAACATTATTGGCATCACGGATAGCCCAGTATGTAGGGGGTGCCATATGGTGGAGGAGAGTTCCTCACACATTTTGTATGAATGTTACTTCTGTGCCAAGAGGTTTGAATATCTTGGATATCACTTCATCGAGCCGTGGGAGCTGATCAACTTCCCGGTTGAATTGCTGCTTAGATTTCTCTCAGCTATTAGTCTCTCTGAGACCTAATTGTTAATATTTCTTAACTTTACGCTGGGACTTTTTTGTTTCAGTAAATGGGGGTTGGGTGTTTCAGCACAATAAGCCTTAGATCACAGTGCTGGTGCCCTTATGGGCCGTCCCACCCTAAATCTAAATCTAAATAGAGGTTTCCAATTGGTAGCCAGAGAAAGTTTTTTGAAAAAACTTTCACAGCTTCATATTTTTTTTCTTTTATGAAATTCATTAAAAGTCAGTGCAGAAATCATTTTGGAAAATTACCCTTGATTTATCTTCTGAGAATAACAGAACTGGTGATGAACATCTGTTCAATGGTTGATGCATGTGACCATCCACAAACTCCCAGTAAATTATCGGCTGAACCATGGCTGATTGGTTAGGGTGTTGGCCTCCAGTACCGGAGTTTGTGGGTTCGAATCCCACTGTGGCATGGATGTTCATAGTATTTGGAATCGGCTTTAAGCTGTAGGTCCCACTCTTATTAACCCTTGTGTTGTAAAAAGTAGACTGTAGTACTCCAAACCAAACCCAAAATTATCCTTTATTAAATTTTAGTTTGATTATATTATTGATTTTAGATTGTGTTTCTCTTTAGGTAATTATTTCTTCCTGCAGTTTGTCGATATTAATTCAATTAAACTGGCACTGATGAGGGATTATCTTTAAAATTCAATTGTTTGGGATATAATAGCTTTATGTTTTTTTTTCATTCTTTTATGCAATTGTAAAATAATTAATATTTTTAGAGTTTTAATTATTTTGCTTAAACTTCAAAAAAAGCTATTTTTCTTCTTTGATTTCCAACTTTCTGATGTTTATTACTTACACTTTAAACTATACAAACAGAGATGCACTTCCAAAATTGTATATTGTAACAAAAGATTTCAAACTTTTTAAGGTATGTTAACTTTGTTTGAAATTAAGCTATGCATATTTGTTAACACTGCCTCTGTCTTACTCTCAGAATTGTACCAAAAATTGGCCAATTATGAGAGTTAGGCCCACAATCATATAGTTTTAAATGTGCCCTTTGGATAAGATGAAAACTTCTGCTATAACTGTTGTCATATTATTAGTTTTTTGTTTATCTTTTAAAACCATTTCAATTATAACCTTTAGTTACTCATATAAACTTTGGTGTATAAATTGTAGCATCGTATCTAAAATTATTATTTCTAAATATATTTGCTAGTAAATTTATTTATTTATTTATTTGTTAACCATTAAAAGAGCTTATACAGTATTATAATAAAGCAACAATAAAACAATAATAAGAAAATGTAAGCAAATAATCAAATTACAAACATTAAAATAATTGTCCATATATTATGTAAATGCAGATCATTTAAATGGTGAAGGAAATGCTTATTAGCATTTATATTTATAGAATAAATGTATAAAAAAACTTTATAATTTGTGTATTTTTAGTACAGTTAGTACAGTATTTGAGTTTTGAATACTGAGTAATCTCTATTTATACAAATGAAACTTTTCATTTGATATATATATTGTAATTCAGTGTTAAGGCGAATGGAAAACAGTCTTTCTTGATAATAATAAGTTTATTAAATCATAGTTCCATTTGAAAGCAGCTTGCACCATTTTCATTTATTCATCGAAGACACACGTAGAATGTGCTGACAGCTCCATGTCCATGTGCTAACTGACTCTTATCTATTTGCAAACTCATCAAATCCTTCCAAAATGCTTCTGCCTGACCAGATGATCCCAAAATCTTACACATGCGTGGATCTTTTTCATTTATTTTATTATTATAAAAGAGTTCCCTTTTTAAAATCACTTATAACTCATGTAATTTCCAACTATCCCTTTTTTAGACCTGACATATATATATCTAGAGACTAAAAGATTTTCATTATATTTATCTAAAGAAGTAAACTACCATTGTCTGGTATCACTTTTTTTTCATGTTATGATTATAACGTATATATTTGATTACACAACGATTTTTTTAAAATTAAATTTTCATGTTTAGTGACATTTTATATCTACTTTTTTACTTTCTTGTACAAAGTAGAGTATTGTAATCGTGCAATCTTTCTACCTTCAGATTTCCATGAAAATACTCATTTTGACCATGCCTGTATCTATATTGACTACTTTAAGCATTATGTCTCAATGAGCATATATGGAAAGTAACTTTGAAACCTTAATTATTAATTTTGACTAACCTTTTTACCGGTTTTGTTGTGATGTCTGTACATATGCAAACACACACCATGTACTTACATACACATATACTAAGGAAGTGAAAAATTTTCCATTGGCGAGAGGGAGAACCACTGATATGTACATATCTCAAACTAAAAAATTGTTAGATGTAATTATTGAAATTTTGCATTTAAGGCTAATGTAATAGTGTTATGCCTCTTCATTTTTTTACTACAATCCACATTCTTTATTACAAAAAATTTCAATAGAACAAAAATAAAATGCTACCAATTGTCACCAGATGGCAGTTTTTAAGCTCAGCTTATTCAATTAATCTATAGTACTCATTGTTGAATTAATAATTTTATGAATAAATTTTATTAAGTAATTTATGAATTAGAATCTTGTATTATATCTTTTACTTTCTGGTATGCTAAGTATAAAAGAAATATTAAACTCAACCTTGAGATTTTGATAAATATTGTTTAGATCTCCTTAGAAAATATAAACATTCTGTAGTGTTTTCTTTATATGTACATATGCGTATAAACATAATGAGCTAGGATTGTATTTAAAATGGGATTTTTACTCACTAATCATAAATGTGAGTCAGAATTTGGACCTATCAATCCATTAAGTATTTTCCTTGGCTACAAAACACTTAAGTGTTAACTTTCATATTAATGATTAATGATTTTAAATACAGTTTTAAAGTGACTAGCAAAATAAGGCTAAATGATGACTTGCAGTTTGTAATATTTTTTAGTATGGAGAATGAAGATATATCTAGTACCCTGCCATATTTCTCAAAATATCTCTGAATATTTCAAACTTTTTCTTTCTTTTAACACATATTAAAGTGACCAATGATCTTGAACTGGTTTGTCTTGAAAATTAAATTGATTTTAATAAATTTTTAAAGTAAATTTAGAGTATACCCTAATAATGTTTTACTTTATTCTTTTTTTATATAGATTTATATTTGATGGGTAAAATAGATATCAATTTATACAAAAAAAAAAGTGAGATTAATAATAAGTATTTGCAAATTTAAAATTATTTTATATACTTTTACAGGTGTATCTCTATTTAACAAATTTTCCATATAACAAACTGTTTTTTATGGATTAAGTGATTTTTTTTAAGTTTAGTAGTGTTATAGTAGTACTTTATGCTCCAATGACACAGGTCTGAGGTTCGATCCCAGGGCTGGAAAAGGATGACTCAGCGTTTTAACCCTTTAGTGGATAGACAAATTAAGGATTAAGCATGCTTGGGAACTAAACATTGGAGATTCCACAGGGCCATAACTAGGGCATAGCAAAGGTGGCATTTGCCACGGGCAAATGCTGCACCATAAAGAAAATGGGATCTGAAAGAGGACAACTCGCCCTGAGTAGAAATAAGGAAAATTTGAAAATTGTTTTAATTATAAAATCTAATGTGTTTAAAAACTATTTATGAATTTTCTTATTTTTTAAAATACTTTGAAAGAGTAAACTTGTTGTAGATTCTTACTAAATGTTTACCAAACACCACTAATATGCTTTAATATAAGTTTGGGTATTCGTTTTAAATTTTGAAATTATTAAAGTTATTAAAACTAAATTTAAATTTAGAATGTTGCCAATTTTTTTTATGAAAATTCAACGTCTAAATAAAAAAATATTCCCATCAAATAAATTATTCAGTTTATCAGCAAAATAATACCTTCAGTGTTCCAAAATATCATTAAATAATAATAAAGAAAAATAGAAAAAAAGTTAAAAATTAATATACTAGGAACATTTTAAAAATTAAAATATTTTGAGTCCATTCTGAATATATGATATAAAAAAACGTTTATATATTTTCTCCCTATATTTGGCTGTACGGGCACAAACTTGTTGTTTTGCCACGGATGCTAAAACACCTAGTTACAGCCCTGGGATTCCATATAAGGTTGACTAGCTAGCCTTGACATATGCTCCACATTCCAGAGCCCTTGGTCTCAAAAACACAGACTGGCACCATAGGTCATGGCTTCTAAGTTAGGCTATAGTTCTGGAGAGAGGAGTGACTTTGTTAAATAGAGGTCTGACAGTATTTATATGAGGGAAAAAAAAAAAGCAATATTATTTTATATATAAAATAAACAGTTATGTAAAGATATCAGATTAGAGAACTTTTTTATTCTTTTGTTTAAAAACATTTATCTGCTTTGCTTTTTTTACTAAAATTATTCCTTTTTATATGCATTGGTCTTTTCTATTTACAGAAGATTAAATGAGTTTTATTCAAAATAGTGCTTTGTTCTCATGACTATATAACTCGTCTAAAAAAAAAAAAAAAACCTAATTCCAAACTAATTGTTTGGGTCTACTATGCCTGTGATTTACATCTCTGGTAAAATTTTACATACATGGTTTATACAAAGATTAAAATTTCAAACCTGTTTAGATGTCAGTCTTAAATAAACTTTCTATGTTCTAACTACGATATTTTCCTATTTTGATGAAAAATATGTGCATTATTACTCTTAAACAAAATACTTAGAAGAGTATCCTCATTATCAAGCATTTAAAAAGTTTTGAAACATTACACAGCATGATACTTAAAAAACTTTAAAATGGAATTTGTTCAATACTTCAAATGGGTGTGATGTCATATATTTATAGAAGCATTTTTAATATTTTATGTAGCTTTTTGGAAGTATATTACTATATACAAGAATTGTTCTTTTTCCTTAATATATGTGTAATCCAATTTATTCTACTTATATTTTATTTTATAAAATTTTTTTAAAAGTTGGAATAATCTTATTAGACCAGCCAAGAATTATTCTTTTTCTTGAATAAATGAAATCAAAATTTTCTTTTTTCTTCATATTAATTTTGCAAGGATTTTACTAAGAACAAAATTTAAAAATTACATATATTTTTTCAATAACTTATTTTAAATGCATATATGGGACTGATTTATGGTTCTAATTATTGTTTTGAATATTTAAACAAAATTAATAAAACAGGTAATTGATATTTAAAAAATATACCAGGATGAAAAAGAAAACAAAGCTTGGCTGCTGATTATTGTTAGAAACTTTTATAAGTTTTTGTAAATGTGCTCATTTGTAATAAATTTTGAATCACATCTTGTAATTTATTGTACCCTTTATTTAAAAATAAAAGTTTTAGGTTAATTAAAAAAATGTAATCCAAACTTAATTTTTTAAAAGTATTTTTTATAGAGACTGCTAGATGTGCTTAATCGTATCTTAAATTTATCTCTTTGTCCTTTTGTTAAAATTATATAATACCAATTTCTGCTTATTAAGCTTTTCTTTAAAATACTATGATGTTTGTACATTATCTAAAAATTTTTTTAGTTATGATAATTAAAAACAGTGATGTAAACTACCATAGCTTTATGATAAATATGAAATCGAAAGCATTATATTTTTTTGTATGGGATATTTTCCAAAAATTTTACAAAGATAAACTGTATCAAGGCAGCACTAAGAAAATTTGGCATAATTTAAAGGAATGTGCTTAATACTTTAAAATATATAAAAGCTATATTTTAGTCTTTTAACCATTTTGTATGTACTATTTCATTGAGTTTATGGAATAATTACATCTTTTTCGGTTAATGCTAAATTTTTAGCTCTAAGGTAAAATTTTCTTCTTGTTTTTGAACGTAAGTCAGATGCTGAGCCATTCATCACGTATTTACTCATACATAAGCGACTTCGGTGGTGGAAATTTATTATGACGTTTCTCCGGACAGATAAAAAAAATTAGCAGTAAATGAACTCTCACTTTCCATTTTCCTCTCCAGAAAGACACAGAATAACGACATACATAAAGATTGCTCGAATTTGAGTAATTTACCACGTGTAGACTATGTGTACTGTATTGTTTACATTTTGATACCGAATGTGACGTCATGCATAAACTATCCAATGAATGCGAGTTCGTATGTGGCGGTGTCACGTGTACATCATTGTTGCTTATTGTTCAATCTGATTGCTGGATATTTTTGGTTGGTCAGAATGTTGTACAAATGAACTGCAAAGCGCCAAATTTGATTTACGCGTGATTTATTTTAATATTTACAATTAATGTTAGATTTACCTATTATAAATTGTGTTTTGATTTCCGTTATCGTTTGTTTTATTGATCAGTATGACTGAATCAGAGGCAAATAATTCTGAATTTCCGTCAGTCGGTGTATGGGTTGATGTAGCCGAAGTGTGTATCATTGTTTTCATTTTATGTCTTTAAGGTGTATAAAATTCTCCAGATGTGAAAAAAAAAATCACAAAGCTTTTTTAATAGAACGGTAATGGGGCGGTTAAATAAAAACTAGAGTCAGTTAGTTTACCTCATCGTGTTAGGGTTATAACACACACTGTATAAACGCGTTTAATAAAAACAATGGTGTTTGAAACACTGTCATTTCTTTTTTCTGTAAGTAAACTTTGATTCAAAATAGTGGTTTGTTCTCATGACCATATGACAGCAACAAAACTTCTAAACTAATTTTAGGAGTTTAATATATCCCTGGCAGATTATATTTTGGTTTGAATCCAATGTTATTTAAACTTGAAGTCATTTAAAAGTACAAATGGTGCTAAGATGCATCTTTTTCAGTTTTAAATAAAGTGTGCGAATTAGAAAATTACAAACAGTAAATTTGCTCATAATATATTACTTTAAAGTTTTCAATTTATTGTACCATTTACAAGCATGTTTGATTTTTATTTGTTTATTTTTAAGCTGTAAAACTAGTGTGTAAGATCAATCCACAGAAATATATTTGTTTATGGGGTGAGGGGGAGAGCAAGTTATCCCTGTTCAAATTATTTGTTTAAAATTTATTTTAATTAAAGTAATCAGACATAGGCATTTAAAATATTTAACATGATAAGCATCACTAAAGTAACTTGCATTTCAAATCCTCTTAACTTATGAATTTGTTTTTGCAATGTACTTTTGTGAGTATTCATGTTCCATTTTTGTTAACCTCCCTTAATAAAAATAGCCTTTAGATTTAGGATTGCAATTAGCACATGTAATATATATTAATGATATAAAAAGATACTCTACATTGAATTGGTAATTTAAAAATTGCTTTTTTATATTTTTTTATATAAATATAAAAGGTATGCATATTTATTTCAAAATATTTACATTTATCAATGTTTTATTTCATATTAAATACTTTAATTTAATGTACATATGTAATATATAAATTAGGTGATATGTTTTTATAATAAAATTTATTTTATGTAATTTTCTGTTGTAGGATAACAATTTTTCTGATGATAATTTACTCCAGTCTTCAAACTGGGGTAAAAGTTTATCGCTTGAGTTTGTTGATAAAGATTTTGATTTCAAGCAGTATAACAAGTAAGTCCTTTGTATTGAAATTTAAATTATATTTTTGTACTGAAAATTTAGAAATAATGTTAATTTTTCCTATTTTTATTTATTAAATCACTTTATTGGAAGCTCATTATACTTTATACTGGTTTTTATGTAAACACAAACAGCAAATTGACATTACATTACAACCTGGCAAAATAATTTATGAAATTCTGTTGTTTTTCACTAGTAATTTTTTTCCTAATTTAAATCAAATTTATGTGATCAGTATCAATGATTTTATAGCATTTTTTCAAGTTGTGTTTTTAAATACATTTTGTATTGGATGATAACTAGTTAACTTTTATTTTAGTTTCTTGTAATGTTTTTGAGGGATAACTTCATGCTCTGTTCTCTTTTTAAACACTGTAAATGTATTATTTACAATTTGAGTTCTCAAAAATATCACTGTATATTACTTACAAATATTACTATATATTTTACTTAATACTACATTAATCCAGAATGTATTTATATATGGATACTATCCAAAAACAAGTTTTAGCAATTTTTTAGTAGTTGACAATGTTTTTATTGGCAGCAATCCTTATGGCAGGAGGAAATATTATAATATTTATATATTTAATCAAAAATATTTTTATGTAGGTGTTCAAGTGAAATTTTCTTAAAGAGCAACATACAACTTAGATACAAGATGCATATATTTAATCTAGATACTTCTATTTAGTCAAAAGCTTAATTTTTAAAAAAATTAAATGTAGAATAATTGTATCTTTATTTGATATATTTCTTATGAACAAATTTGTGCCTGACTTTTTTGTTCCTTCCTGTTAAAACTTTTTGGCTTTTTTTTATTAATACCCATGCAAAATATTTATAAAAATAAAAGCATCACAAACAGAGTTAATTCTCATATAAATATATAGTTTTAAAGAAGAGTACCAACACTTTTCATTAAATGTTGTTCAATATACACATTTGAACAATTTTGCAACTATTTTCAGCATATAATATTTTTTGAACATGTATAAAAGCAATAATTTTATATAAAGATGTATATTTAACTGAAGTGCTTTTCTTTAAGTGTGATGATTTTTTTTGTTTCACCTCAATAACAAATTTATAGTTCTTGTCCTGGAGTTTTTTACCTTCAGAATTCATTTGTTTATATAAACTTTGAGGTGATATTTTTTTTTTCTAAAAAAAGGCATTATTTTACAGTACAGAAGGGAATACTTCATTGCCAAAAATATGATTACTTACCTAATATATGATTACATAATTTGAAATAGTTTTTATCAGTTAATTTATTTTCTCCTAATTGAAGGATTATTAGTCTTAACACATGTTATGGCACAATAGTTAGACAGCAGCTTATTTATTATGAATTCACTAGAAAATTATTCTATAATAACTTGAGAAAATATGGCATTACAATCACTATCATGAAACTAAATTCAATTTTTATCAGTTTTTTTTAATCAGTTATACTTTTGTTTGTCATAATAAGTATTACTTATGTAAAGCATCAGTCTTACTTTACAAAGGACAATTTTAGTTTTCTGTGGAATTCATTGTCTTTATCACTGATTGAAAATTATGTCTATTTTTTGGAAGAGAGTCTGCATTGTTTGTTTTTTGAATAATTGTTTGCCCCCACCCCTTTTATAGAAATTAAATACTTGTTTTGCAGGATATGTTTAGGTGTGTAATTCATGCAGTAATATCTAATTAATCTAAATTCATGGTTGTTTTACTGCTTTCCTAAAGGATACATCTTACCTATAAACTACATATAGATGTGTAAAACATAAATAAAGCACTAAATTATAATTTTTTTCTATTAATATCTTTTAATTTTTTCTGTTAATTACTAGTCAATAGTTTAAGAATCTCCTAAATTTGTATAAAATAACTAAGTCTTATGTTTTACTTATAGGTAGTAATGGAAATGTCTCATTTCTTAAAATTATAAAGAGCCTTTGTTCTTTGAATCTAATGTTATATTTTCTTTTCCAAATTAGGAGGAGACGGTTAAGTGATCCTTTATCTAATATCCAGGATTTTGGTCCAAGTGCATCAAAGTCTAGAAGTATAAATAAAATTTTAAATTTACTGTTTATGCAAATGGTTAGTATATTGTATATATTTTGAGTTACTGGTACTGATTAACTTTTAATGAGGTTAAATCAAACAGTTCCATTTTATTTATAAACTAATATGCCTTACCCTCTAATTCACTTGTGGGCATGAATAAAATTTTTTATGCTAATACCTGAGTATATATAGATCAACTAAATTCACCAGAAAAATCACAGTAGTCTTGCTGGCGGTTATGGAGTAATTTAGTGTTGACATAATAATACCCTACTCCATTCCTTTCTTTCATGTATAATTTACTTGAACAGAATTAGTTTGCACAGAAAAATGTATATTTAAGCTGAAAGAATAAACAGTTTAGGTTGTTTTTGATTAATGTTACCATTCAGGGACATAGGCAGGGAAGTGACTAGCTCTTGAACCTTTCCCCAAAAATTTGGCTTGTGGGTGTGTAAGAAATAACAGAGCACAGGGCTGTAACTAGGGTGTGGCAAAGTTCTCATTTGCCACGGGCGCATCAGTTATAGGGGCTCCGCACTGTGATATAAATGGGATCTGAAAAAGGATGATTTGACCCGAGTAGGAATAAGAACTTTAAAAATAATTTTTTTATATAAAATCCAAAGTGTTTATTTTATTTTTATTTTATTTATTTATTTATTTATTTATTTTAAATGTTTCTAGAGACTAAACTTGTGATAGATTCTTATAAAATGTTTGCCAGAAACTCTTAAAATGCCTTAATATAAATCCGGGTATACGTTTTAAATTTTGAATTTATTAAATTTATTAAAACTAAATTTAAATGTAGAAATTCGTCGATATTTTATGAAAATTTAACGTACAAATAGAACGTATTCCCCTCAAATAAACTTTTGTTTATCAGCAAAATAATACCCCCATAGTGTTCTAAAACATTTAAAGTATTAATCAGGAAAATAAAAGAAAAATTAAAATTTAATATACTAAGAACTTTTAAAAATTAACAAAATATTTTGTGAGTTCATTCTGATATAAAAAAGAAACATGTTTATATATTTTCTCACTATATTTGGTGGTAGGGGTGCAGACTAGTTTTTTACCATGGGTAACAAAAGACCTAGTTACGGCCCTGACAGAGCAAGTCACATTTAATAAAAATTAATCCCCTTTCATAAAATATTTTCTCAATTCTGTATTAAGAAGTGCAAATGTGTTTGACAAATTAATCTTTTTTTTTTTTTTAACCACTATTGATATGTTTATCAGAGCACTACATTAAATGTGCTCCTGCAAAGATATAACATAGTGAAATGAATTCCCCAGATTTTATCCCATCCATGGATATTTATCTTGACTCCAAACTCCAGGCATTTTCAAAAAGCCAGGGATATGCACTGGCAAACACAAATAGAGTATTTAGATAATCCATGTGTTAAAGAATAGTCCAAATATAGCTCATGCATAATGTGAAAAGTGATAAAATAAGTATCCAGCATCCAGGGTTATAGCCAGATATCTTGCTCCTGGGGATTATATCAGGGGACTCCCCACAGAGGGTAATCAAGTTTAGGTAAACATGGGTGTCACAATCCTAAGGTGCCCTAGTGATCTGTTTCTCCTTTCTTTCTTTTCTTCTTCTTTTTTTTTTTTTTTTTTTTTTTTTTTTCTTGGGTTTGGGTGCAATAGACCTGGGGTTGCAGTGCCCTGTTTTTGGGGACCCCCCCCCCCCTGGAGCTGCCCCAAAGATGATTTCATTCATTCATTCAATAGTATTTAGATGATATAACTAAAGTAAATTGTACTGTTTGAAATAGTTATTAAAATTAATAGAAAGGATGTAATAAGAATAAAAGTTAAGTACATACAATAATGAAATAAAAATATGAAATTAAGCTATTCTTATGTAGAAATAGATTAAAGATACTATAATTTAAAAATAATAGCAATTTAAAATAAAATAATTTAAATAGACAAACGGAAAGTATTGAAAATTGCATATAAAGCAATGTTTAAAAAGACATTGAGATAAAAATGAAGTAAATTGGAATTGCATACTTTTTTTCTGTCATGTATTATTTTATAATTTTAAATTGCTTTCTAGGTGGCATCTGAACCTATAACTGATGAAGGTGCATTGTTATTCAATAGATCTGATGCTCGTGTACAATTAGAAAAATATTTTTTAAAGGTTCTTAAAGTATTGATAAAGGTTGTTGGAGGAACACTGAATACTCCCTCAGAATCAGAAGTAATTATTTTTTTTTTCTATCTCTACACTTAAAATGAATTCTGAATTTAAAATAATTTCAAATTTTCAGTTTAATTATCAGCTATTAACTTAAAATACTGATGAAAGTAATGACTGTCAAGATTAATTATTTATCAAGATTTTAGATTTGTTTCTAATACAAAATAAAATAAAACATTTTTTTACTATATAATCAAGTTTGCTTGTTAATACATTCTGAAATCTGTTTAAATGTTGATTAAATCATAAAGGCATATTTTAAAATATCCTTAAAAAAGTTTAATAATGCAAGAATTTTAAATTTGTGTGATATTGAAATACTATTGTAATGACTGGGAAAATACATTCAAAATAAATTAAAATTAAAGTAGTCTAATTACTATATTTATTTATGAATCCTTTATACTTCTTTAAAAGCTGCAAAATTTGTGTTAAAATTGTTTTTAGCATACTTTGTATGTCTGTGTGTGTAATACCAAAAAATTAGTGCAAACAATTCTTCAATTATAAATTAATTTTTTTCCCTTTTTAATTGATAAAGTGTTATTTTAGGAAGAGATAACATGAGAGTACAATACTCGAATCTTGTCTTGTGAGTTGATATATATATTGCAGCTTAGAGGTGACATTGCAGTGTTATCTGTACTAAGCACACATACACAAGAAATATTTGTGTATTATATCAAAAATTTAGTTTGAGGAATCCTTATAAATTTATTTCTTCACTTTTAACCCTCTGACTGCTCGTCCTGCGATTTCCACGGGCAATTCAAATGTAGCAAAATTTGCTCATCCCGTGATTTTCGTGGGCATGTGTTTTTCTTCCTTTATTAATAAGCACAGTCTGCCTTTTCACCATTTAACCAATGGAATAAATTATATACAGTATTAGACATTTAATTAGGTGATAAATAGAATTATATGACTAGAACTATAGTTATATTAGATAATAGAATTATAGATAGTATGTTATAAATTGAAATTAACTATATTTCAATTGAAATTTATTAAAAAATAAAATTTTTATGTGTTAACATCTAAAATTAGTTTTTCTGAAAGCTTAGTTTCTCATGATAAAAATCAATGTAAAAAATCTTTTCTAAAAAAAAAATTAGTATTTCAGTTCTTCAATTTATATAATACACTTAAACACTTTTATTGCTTCATGATGATCTAAGGAAAAAAATAAAAGGATTTTGCCCAAAACTGACTGTTTGTGTCTTGAATCATGTTTCATTGGATTTTAAATTTTGTGTGCATTACATATAAGTATGTCATACTTTAAACATGTAGAAAAAACTTCTAAAATTGTTTATAATTAAACATTATAATTCAATTTTCTATTCAAATATTGATTCTGGAGTTAAACTTGCCTTAGGAAATCTAAAAGGAGCACAGGATTTTGATGAAGCAGTCAAACTTGCAGTGCTGGTAAAATTGTCATTTAATAAAAAGATATACATAAAGAAATTGTTTCCAAAAGTGCTATGAATTTTTGAAATGACATTAAATGTCAAGTCTGATATACATATATCTTGTTCAGCTTAAATGTGTTAAGCACAAGCCTAAACACATAAATAATTACTTTAAAATTTATGCTTTAGTACAAATATTTTTTGAATTATAAATGTAAATTTTTCTTTAAATGTAATTTGTATATAAGTATTTTATTCTAATTTTTTAAAGAGATATGTCTAAAGATTAATAAAATAATTTACATTTAAAACTTACACTTCTAATTTTAGAAAATTTTTAACTTTGTATGTATATATTCTTCAACTACTATGGATTATCCATAGTCATTATAAGTAAGAGGAAGTAATTACTGAATAATGTATCAGTGCTAAAAAAAATATGGATTTCATGATTTTTGCATCATATTTCCCCCAAACAAGTATAAGACCATATTGCAAATGTATATGTTTTTCTCTTCATCTGTACATATTTTTTATTATACTGTTTAATCTTAAATATCCTGGATGATTAAGAAATAATGTTTTCGTAGAGGTTGTTAGAACTGTGTGAATATTTGTTTACTAATGTTTAAATTACATATATACTTTGTTTTCAAAAGGAATTTTTTTTTTTGTTGTTGTTTCAAAATGCATTTAGTTCACTGTTACTCTGTAATTAAATTATTCTGTAGTATTTCCCAAAATAATTTCTACCTCTTAATTTATGGTTTTAAATTAATTTCTAGAACTTTAGCTAACAAGTAAAAAGCTGTATTGCTTATGGTGGTAGTTTGCACTTCTCAAAATTCTTTTGTTTATGTACTTTGGTTTAATTTATATTATAAAAATAATATTTTTGTTTATAGTTATAAATTGCTTTTAATAATATATTATTTCTACATTGTTGCTACTTTGTAAAATGCAACAATATTTAAATTGTGCTTGACGTGAAATTATTAAGGGCTACAGATTGGTTAGACCAATGTTAAAAGTTATGATTTTGTGATTAAAATTTGCTGATAATTAATAAGTGTATAAAAATGGAATTGCCCATGCTATAAAAACGTTATAATTACCAATGTTGTATTAAATTTGTAACAGAAGAAAGCTAAATTCTCCTTACAGTGTGTAGTTAACCTTTTATATTAGCTTGTATCTTAAAAATCAAGATCAGCATTATGTTCATCTTTGTAGTTATAAACATGGTTTCCGCACACCTGGAAAATCATGGATTTAGACAATGGATTAATTTTGTCATGGAAAGTCTTGATTTTTCAAGTAAAATGAGTAAAAGTCATGGAAAGTCATGAATCCGCTAACTACCAATTAAAAAAAAATGCATTGAATTGTTTAATTCTATTTTTACTTGCCATTTGGCTGAAGTTACTGAGTTTGGTATTTATGTATTATCCTATTGACCATATTGCCAAGTAAAATTTGTTCACCAAGGAAACTCAAAGCAAGAAAGCTTAATGGGTGGGTAAATGTATATTATTCTGGTTTTTTCTTAAATTGTAGATTAAAATGTTATTAATATAATAATAATTATTTTTTAATAAAAATTAGTTAAGATTTTTGCACAAAATATAAGTTTATCTCTAGGGATATTGTATATAAACATTATAGGGTTATATTTGGCTATTATTCATGGTCACCTCGATAATACCAAAGTACCCTGAATTCAAATTGGAAACATTTTGATTGAAAAATTGCTATATGATTAAACTTAGGTATGTAGATACAACAATTTATTTTTATGTATATGAGTTTATTAACACTTATAAAGTAAGTTTATAGTTTTTTTATGATAAAATTCCTGTAATTTCTCTAAAAGCATATATTTTATTTGTATGTACATCAGAAGTTTTATTCATATATACTTTAACGAAAGCTTTTTAAAGTCATGGGAAATGATCTGCTAAATCAGGGAAAGTCATGGATTTGAAAAATTTTATTTTGGCAGATACCCTGTATAAACCTAATGGTATAAGAAAAAAATTGACTCAGTGCAATTTTTCATTACATGTAATTTTGTGAATTAATAAGAAGTAATTTAGTACTACTAAACCACCTGTAGAGTTTAATTTTAATTTCTTTTTTTTTTTTGTAGGTATTGGCATATTGTGGAAATGTTTTATTAGAAGTTACTGCTGACTTGGACAGTGCAACTGTTGTAGGTTATTTCCTCCAAGCATTGCAAACCAGTCATCAATTGTTTAAACATGCTGCTATAGTTCTTTTATCTTCTTACTGTGTACATAGAGAGATTAATCTAACTGTTATACCTCATTTACTGCACAGAATCATTTTCTTGTATATAGAAGTTGATAAGAAAATTTTGAAATATTTGTGGGATGCTGTAAATGCTGTTATTAAGGTAATTTAAAATTTTCCTTTTATCTTTTAAGTTATTTGTTGCAACAAATGTCTTTTTTTTTTCCTCTGAAATATTTGCCATTTATATGTGTCATAACAAAGTTCAGGGATGTTGCGGCTGCACCAATTGCGCCAAACTACGCCAATTTCTGATATCTGCGCCCAGCTGCTCCAAAAACGGTATTTTAACAGAAATTGCACCATTTTTAATTTTTTTGCAGTTTTTGCACGTTTAGTAATTACGTTAGTTCTACTTAAGACGAACTTTTCCCGCCGAACGTCACTGAATACTAGACTTTGGGTGAATATGTCATATTTATTTTTCCTTCTTACTTTGTCAGGTAAAAGTACATGAAACAAAAAGAAAGAATTTCATCCTTCAAACATGCTGCTACTCTTTCATACTACAGACTCAAAATTGACAAAAAAATCTAATTAAAAATTAAAATTGTGCCCAACGTTTATAGTATGTACAGCTATAGAAATTTCCGCTTTGTTGTTTTTATTCACAATTTATTTTTAGTTTGATCACTCAAAAAACTTTAGATGTACATTTTTCAAAATTAGCTTTCATCAAATAGATTTATCTTATATTAGTTTTTAAGCATTTTTTTAAAAGCTTAATTCTGAAATATTGTAGGGCATTTATTGAACATGCCTTGTGTGATTTATAATAATCATTAAAATATGTTCCTCAGGTAATAGGGTTTGTGTCGTGTATTTCAAGTAAGTCCTTATAAAAAGTTGCTTTGGTCCTTAGAAAGTCCTTAAAAAGTCCTTAATTTTTGTTCTGGGAAAAGAGTGGGAACCCTAAAAAGATTGTGGGAAATGTGTTTAATTTGGCTATTAAATAAAATAAATGTCATATAGATCTAAAATAGGTCACTTAGCAAATACAACAATCTCATAACTGAAGGGTTGTGAGTTTGATGCTCAAGCTGGCTTTAGGTCTGCCGTGTTTGTTAATGTTGACTGGGGCACATAAAATATGTTTATGATCACAATGTCCTCCAAGTTATCAAATAATACCTCTGGGAATGGCAGGTGAAGCCTGGGGTTCTTCTGCTCGGTACCTGCTTCTAAATTACAAGGACTTGAGTGAAGTCTTTCTTTTACCATATTGTCAAAGTGAAAGGCATTCCACTTGCCTTAATTTGTTTGGCCTGTGGTCCATGTGCTTGGCTCGCCCAAGTGGCATTAGCAGCAACAAAAACCAATGCCATTTAAATAAAATAGACAAAGAAAACTGCATAGCTGACTTTTTAATACTCTAAAATAACAATAAATAATAAAGTAACATGAACTCAAACTAGTCCCCAAAAAATAAGTAAAAAGCTTAAAACGAAATTGCAAATTTTTATTTACTTAATTTGTGTCTATTTTCCTATTATTTTATTTTTATTATCTTATTTGTTACTATATTCTAGCTTCATCAAATCTGACATTTAGACTCAATAGCAATTTCTCTGCTATTATTTTACAATTATTATGTTCATAAATTTATATTAAAATATTATTTCTTTATTTAATTTTTTTTTCTGATCTTTATTTTTAAAGTATTAAAAATGATTTAGTCATTTAGACATTTAGTCTCAATAGCAACTTCTCTGCTATAATTTTACAATTATTACATTCATAAATTTATATTAAAATATTATTTTTTTTAAATTTTTATTTTTAGTATTAAAAATGATTTTTTATGTACAATAACATTGTTACAAAGATACTAAAATTGTGGGTTTTATTATTTAGAAGCTGAAATTTTCTGACCAAATGAAGATTCTTCATGATGTCTCTTTGGCAGTTAAATTTTCTGTGTGCTGTTTTCATGAAAGAGAAACTTTGCCTGGTTTACGCAATCCTGAGGTGATCATTTTACTATATATATATATATTTGTAGCTAAAGATTCTTTCTTTTTCTTAAAAAAAAAAAT
This sequence comes from Pardosa pseudoannulata, assembly GCA_032207245.1. Classification (NCBI taxonomy): domain Eukaryota; kingdom Metazoa; phylum Arthropoda; class Arachnida; order Araneae; family Lycosidae; genus Pardosa; species Pardosa pseudoannulata. Next base: position 80,441,401 of record CM063500.1, on the reverse strand, counting down.
GTTAAAATTAGAGTAAAATTTAATCCATTACTACAATTGTATGCACCTAGTCTTGATATTTTATATTAATTGGATTTTAGTAGGTAAACATTTACCTGAGAATCTTTACCTAAGAAAAAATTTTCAAATTAGTTAATGAAAATCTTAGGTAATGAGTGAACAGTACCATAGCTGGTAGAGCAGTCTAATAGTCTTCTAATAGTAAGGTGATGGGTTCAAATCCTATTGCTGGTATGTATACTTTTGGAATTTACTTAATTCCATAGCTGGTGAATTTTGCAATCAGAAATTTTGATGATAGTCATATTTTGAATGCATTCCTAAACACCTTACTTAAAACTTTTTATGTATTATCACTTTTAATTCTTTTACACAATTTTTTAATTTTATAATTTTGAAACATGTTCTCTTAACCTTCACTTTGTATTTAATGAAGATTTTTTAAAAAAAAGTTTACACTTTTCCGAACTATTTTATAAATCTGTCTATTGTATGACATATTTTGAAGCATTAAAAGTCCAGCATTGCAATCATGGGAAAATAAATGGTTTTTATTCATGTTTTCTCTCTTTCTTTTTGAACAGCAAATTACATACTGTCTTCTAACTATCAGTTTATTAGCTGTGGGAGCAGTGATTTCTACAAAATGTGGTTCTGTAAATCTTAGAGAATAAGGCTCTGAATATAATTCTTTACATCTGAAATTTATTTGTTGATGGTCAGTCAAATAGTTGCACTTCTTAAATTTTTGGTTAAAAGCCATTGTAATGAAACTTTGCTAAAATCCTTCAGACTTTTATCTACAGATTGCCTACACATCAAGGAAAATCATGAAATTGTCATTGTACTTTGATTCTGAAAAATATTATTGTACTTTTCAAAATTCGAATAAAATCTTCGAATTTTCCAAACTTTGGGAATAAAGATAAAATTATTTATAGTTCTAGGTTCAATGTAACCAAAACTTAAAGGAAAATCATTTTTATAAATTTATTGTTTTATAAAAGCAATTTTGCATTTTATTAATTAGCTTTAAAGAGTATCGATTTCTTTAAAGGTAAGGTCATTTTCTATTTTCTTTCGAAGATAATGTAACTTTTTAAAAATATTTGTTATGTATGTTAAATTATCTCATTCATTTCTTTCATTCTAATTCAAGTGTTTTTAGAATATTTCATCGCATATAGTTGCATCAGTCATTTAAATGGCAATTTAAACTGGTTGCATGAAAAATTGAAAGTTATTATACCCACTTTACTTGGAGAGGAATCTGGCTACTTTAATTGAAAAAAAGGGGAAATCACTAGGCACATCCAAATTTTAAATGTATCAGTATATACCCTAAAATTATACCTTTTACTTATATAAAAGCAAAAAAATAAATAACCCATCTGCCCCTTAGAGATCCAGCTTTTGCAACATCAAAAATTAGCAAATTTTTGAGATATGTTTTATTACTGGTGTAATTTAAGAAATTTGGAAAAAATATTCATGAAGTATCTCTCCAAATTACAATGGTTTATCAACCAGATGTAAACAGTGACAAACATCAGCAATTTGTAACCATTGATTTGCATTATTGTATCTAAAAACTAAACTCTTTGGTGCAACAGCCCTTAGGCGGCCAGGGTTTACGGTGCAATCTCTGTTTACGTGACCAAGGACCCTGGGGTGCGAAGCATATGTTACACAGAACCCCCAAGTCAATCTTACACAGAACCCCCAGTGTTTAGTTCCCAAGCACACTTGGTCCTCAGTTCATCGACCCACTGAAGGGATGAAAGGCTGAGTCAACCTTGCCCAGCCCAGGGATCAAACCTCGGACCTGTGTCCTGGGAGCGCAAAGTGCTATCCCAACACCGCTGGGTTTCATTATTGTATCTATTGAAAACTTTAATTGCTTTAAAGCTTTACATTTGGTAAGAGTGGGGATTCCTGCTATGTGTATTGAAATTCATCATAAAGCTTTGTCCAAAGACTAAATCTCTGTTAAATAATTATTCAATCCAAGATTTAATATTAAAGTTTTCTATAATACTTTTGAATTTTTATTTTATTTATATGTATGTATTGTATGTTTTTAATTATCCCTATAAAATGATAATTCGGCATTTTTTCTATATTGCCAAAAAATTGTTTATTTCTTTGGCAGTGTCCTAAAATTTTGTTACACTACTATCCTTGCTTTTTAATACTTAAAATGCCACCAAAAAAGTAAAAAATTTCTTAAGTTTTTCTAATTAGACTAATTCATAATTTATCCATTTTTATATAAAAAATGTCATTTACATTTTCTTAGACAATAACATTTCTTACATTTTCAGGAAGTTATTTAATAATTTCAATCTAAGTGTTTATTATTACTTCTTAAAAAACTGTTTTTGTAATTTAATCCTAAATTTTTGTAAAAGTTTGACATTCTTTCTATAACTGTTTGAATTGTAGCTTATGAATGTGATTTTATTCTTGACATTTAATTTTTTTTAGTCTATTGATTTTAAGTGTTGTCAAATGTTTGACAAATTTTAATTTAATAAACTGTGCTTTGAAAAAATTTCCATCTCATCACAATATTTAAAATTGATTTTGGAGAAGACTATCTATAATTTGTTTTAAATATGAATAATTTGCCTGTTGCAGAATTAGAAGATATCTAATTTTATAATCTTAATTTTATTAATTTTCCTTAGGGTGTTTCATCAATACTTTCAGTATATGAACAGGCAATTTTTAAAGGTACTATGAGAGATAAAAAGTATGCAGCTAAAGCTCTTCAACAAGTGATTGTCTTCTCTGCTGTGGAGGCTTTAAAGCCTTATATTTGTAAAATAACTAATGTTCTTATCTGTAATATTAAAAGGTATAAATCTTATACTTGTTACTATCAAACTCAAGGAGTAATTGTGGAAACTCTTGCACATCTTATATCTAAGGTATTGTTTTTAATTTTCAACTCTTGTAAAAATTTTGTATCATAACTAATATTATATAAATATATTGAGGTTAAAGAATTAAAATGACCCATCTGCTGTGTGTTTGTGAAAAAAAATATTTCATCAAGCAGTGACTAAAGTTAATGAAATTAAATAATTAGCTAATGGTTGCTTAAAAAAATTTTATTCTTTACTACTTACACTGAGGAACAGGGATTTTTACATATTCTACTAATATTGAAGAATTTGGGTATGTGAAACACCTAAATTTTAGACGTAATTTGTGAAAAATTAATCAGCCCACGTTTGTTACTGGAGCTAGACTTGGCAAATTTTTGTAGTCTTAATCCTTCATTACATTTCTGCTACTGAAGTCCCATTATATAATATCACCCATGAGCAAAATTGTGCAATTTCTCATGGGAATTATTTGAACCATAATGTTTTTGTTTGCTAAGCAAAGGCCAAGTGGTCAGTAAAAAGTAGCCCCAACAGTGTTTAGTCTGAATGGATCACCAAGATCTTATGAGAGCCACAATGGGGAAAAATTGGAAGTTAATGATTTTATTTCAGAGAAATGGAAGTAATTACATACTTTGGATAGAAGTTTTGTTTTATTTAATCTTTTTAATTAAAATCTGGAAGATAATTTATTTGTTTATTTAGGATAAATTTTTAATATATGACAGAATTTTTTATATATATTTATAAAATGACGTGATATTACTGAGAGTATGTATCCTAAAAAAATTTAAGTTTTTATAATGACAAAGCACATCATATTTTTATTTAAAAGTTCTTGAACATAATATGGAATAATAATTCTTATTTAACTTTTTTTATTTCAAATTGTGCTTTTAAAATATTTTTTTCAGTTTATGCTTTTAATTGTTAAAACTATAAATTAATTTAAGGAATTTTATAGCTTTCAAAATGAGTTTTGAAGTATTTAATAGCCAAGAAAGGAGACTTGTCTCTAATATTATATCTTTTTTATTCTTATTTTTTTTTTTTTCAAATATTTTTAATTTTTGTCATTTTTAAAATTGTCATGTTTTTTTATCAAGTTTTTAAAATATATTTTAACTTTTTGACTACAAATTCAAAATTTAACCCTGTCTACTGTTTTAATGAAATTAATAGATCTTAAAAGACTTTTAGCTGAGTGATGGCCAAATTCCACAGTGGCATGGATGTTCGTAGCCATTCGGAATTGGCTTTAAGAAGTAGGTCCTGGTCTCATTAGCCCTTGTGCTGCAAAAAGTAGACAATAGTGCTCCAAACCAAACCTAATAGACTTTTAATTGAGATTGTTTTTTGTAGTTTTTAAATTGTCACCTGAAACACATAGACCTTAATGAAAATACTAGTGAGACATATTTGTTCCAGCTTTCCAAATTTAATTTTTTATGTGTATAAATTATGAGCTCTGAAAAGGATTTATTTGTAATATAATCCTGACCAATCAATCACATTTAGCTAAAGGCATGTTTACACTGAAACATTCAAATGAACAATGAGTTTTAGCAGGTAAATGTATAAGATCATCTGGGTAACTCAGATTAACTGAGCACAACTGTTCTTTTGTTCTAAGCCAGGGACGTATAATGTTGAGTTTTTGTATGATATTAAATATATTTTAAGCCAGAAATATTTTAAATCTTACTATATGTTTTAGTGGTCAAAGGTTTAAATAGCAATTGCATTTTTAAATTGATTTTTTTTTCTTATATTTTGTAGGTTGGTAAACTACTAAATACATACTATCCAGAGCTTATGTGCATACTCTTACAGACAGTAAACAATAGTAATAAATTTTTATATCTCAGGAGTGTTACTGCATTGAGTTACTTAGTTCGTTTTTATGATAAACTAGATGAATTATATGAGCACATATTTTATGATATTAAAGATCGACCATTTGTGCAGTAAGTATAGTTTATTATCTCTTTCTTTCTCAAATATATATATATATATATATATATATTTAAATAATTTTTTTTTAATGTTTTTAGAGTAAAAGGATTGCATCTTTTACGGTATGTCCTTAAACATGCTTGTGTTGAAGTACCTGAAAATCCACGTAATAGACTTATTGCCCTTGTTAGTTCCTTCATTTCAAGTGATAAGGAATCGGTTAGAATAGCTGCTGCTGCTTGCTTAGGAACTATGTGTGGACCTTTCCCCCAGCATGAAACTGACAGAATAGTAACAAAAAACTTTTTAGGTAAATTTGATTCTGTTTATATGTATTTGTAATTATATTTAATTTGTTGAATAATGTAATTACTGAAGAAAGGATGATTATAGTGTTGATTCCACAAAGTGATCATTGTAGTATATTATATTTAAGAACTTAATTGATCCCTTCAACCACAAAAATCAGGAATAATCATAAAGGAAGAATACACTGCACAATCAGTGACAAAAATCAAATCTAGATTAAAGCAAGCCATTTTAAAATTTAATTACTTCCACAATTTATATAAAAGTATTCCTGACTAAGTACCGTAAAGTTTTAAAATTGGTTGACTAATAAAAAAATATTTATAAAACAAAAAAAATAGATTAAATAATTTAACATGCCATTGCAAAGGATTTTTTTTAATGGAGCTATTTATGCCTGTTTGCAGTGGTAGAAGTAATCAGCCATCTTTAGGGCCTGAGTTCTCAATTTCATATATCGCACAATCTTCTGCTGATTATACTAGGCTAGGCAGCTGCAATGTTGTAGTGTTGAGCCTTACCTTTATTTCTCTTTATCTTTTCTCTCTTTTTCAAAATCATATATATATTACGCCCGTCTGAACTCTTTTGAACATACAACGCCTTTCAGTCCAATACAGACAAGAAATTGCCCCATTAGATGGGAGAATCGAAAAGGAACCCAAAGAAATAACATCCTGTAGGGCAGGACAAGAAAAAAGGTGATCTCCATGCATTTTTTTTCCGGAAACAGTATCCCTATAATGGCATAGTCAAGCCTTACAAACATGTTCATTTATGGCCTGCTTAACATTTCTTAAAGGTGCACAAGTTATGGGTTGGTGCAGAAAACAGCCCTCTTTAGCATCCACATGCTCATTCCCAGGCACATCACAGTGGCTAGGGATCGATTGCAGAATTACCCCCTTCCCTGATTCAATGAAGGAACTAATTTGCTTTTTACACTCGAATTCAATGAGATTAAGTACCCAAGTATAATTAGTTATTGTATGAATGGCAGCCATAGAACAATGGCACAAACAAAACAATTTTTTCTTTATCTGTATTTTCAATCACTCTAATAGCCATACAAATTGCATACAATTCTGCATCGAGTTTTTCATAATGATGTCCAACTGCCTCTCTCAGTTAAAAAATTTGCGAATAAAATAAATTGAATAAATTTTCAAAATCTAAGAGTCATTGAAATACACTTTCTGTTTTCCCTTTTAACTTCACCTAGAACTCCTAACAAAGTTTGAGGAACAACTGTCATTCACTTATAAAGTCATAAAAAGTAGATCAAACTCTATAAAATTTATGGAACATTTTCTTCACATTTTGTAGATAAGTTTTCACCATTTGAAAAAAAATTTTTTTTTTTTAGTAATCTCAATTTTTTTCACTGATCATCTTGAAATGTCTAACACAATACAACAATTAAGAAATCATCTTGGAATGTTTGAGCTTGTGCAAAAGAATATACATGTGAAAAAACAAATGTAATGCCTAAAAAAGGAAATTAAATTAATAAATGAAAAGGAAATACAGCGAGCTAGCCTAGTCAGTCAGTCAGCTAGTACTTGCATCACACTATTTGTTTGAGTACTTTAAAAATATGGTAAAGAGATAAACATTTAAAAAACTTTTTACGATATGCTCAGTTGAGTCGCTTCACACCCAACCTTCAGTCTGGGTTTATAAGATTTCAGTCTCAAAATTATATTTATTTCAAAGTTGAAACCAATTTTCAGATCATATTACACTAACCATATGAACCATTTTCAAAATAAAAGAGCTTATCATAAAATGAATAACACATTCATTTAAGTTTTATTTTATTATAAACTTGAAAAATGTATTTAAAAAAATAACAGAAATACATAGCAATATTTGACAATTTTTATGCTAACAGAAAAGCATTTAAGTTTTTGTCAGATCATTTAAAGGAAACATGTATCTATATATAAAGTTATTACTCACATTACATAAATGTTAAACATTTTTCAAGATGCTAACTGTGAAATAAAATAAGGTTAGTGTCTAAAATTTGGATTAAAAAATGGCATAACTGAATTTAAACTTGAAGAAATGGGCTAAAATAAAATTGATAAAATGGTAAAAAATCAAATGAATATAGTAAATAAAAATTTACTATCTAAAATCCCATTTTAAATGTTATCAATTGAATTAAGTTACTTTAATTTTATTTTAATTAGTATAGCTTGTTAATAAAAGAAAAAGCAAAATATTTTAAATTAGTAAGAAAGTGGCTATTCTAAAAGTAATATTTACAAAACAGGCCATAATGCATCAAGATTAAGAAAGTTTGTCAAGATCAGATAATTTGTTTAGAAATGCAAAATTAAAAACATTCATACACAAAAAGGATTTTGTATATATAGATCTTACACAGATTACCAAATATTGGTGATAATTGTATCAATAAAAGGCTTTTCTCTCAAATTCATGGGAACTCAAAAATCAATATTATTGAGTTGACATCAAAACATGCAAAAACTTAAAAGATATTTTTCAGTTTAACGTCAATATCTCAAAAAGATCTACTTAAAATCAAATCAAATCAATTCTAGTGTACTCTTTGATCTTACTGAACTGTGTATCAAATTTGATACCAATTGGTACAGGTATAGGGATTTAAATAGCTATAATGTGAAAAACTCATTAAAAATTATTTTAAAATAAAATAAACAAAAGACTAATTTGAATTTTATTTAAAGAAAAAAGGGCTTTGAGAAGTTTTGTTTGTTGTTTTGAGGAATCCTTGTACCAAATCTCATGCAAATAGCTCTCACTATTTATGCACAATTGTGTTATCAGACAGACCCACATAAATATTCCTTTATTTATATGACAGAATAATTGCTGTATAAATACATAAAAATTAATATTATTTGTCTAATGACAACAGTCGGAGGTGATTACCAATAACTTGGCTAATTGAACTTGCATTTTGAGAGTTAGTTTCCCATAATTAAAACTTATAATATTCTTTTGTTTAAGAACCGTTTTTGTCTGCATGAAATTTGTCTTTTCATAACAAAACATGTTGATAGAATATTGGGTATAGAACTTTTATAGTAAAATGAAAATTAACCAAAGAATAAATTTTCAATTGATAAATATTATATAGTTAAATAATATGAAATATTTGATTTATTCACAGTAATCATTTATTCAATTATTTTTTTACTTATTCTTAGGGATCGTGAGTGTTTAAATTAACTGAGATAGCCTTGGCTGATAATCACTTGTATAGCTTTAGGAGATTAATAATGTTTAGTATATGCCTTTCTTTATAAGTGTAGTAAAACTTTTGTGTTTGTTTTTTGTACCCTTATAGTACTTTGCAAAAGTGTTTATACTGCTTTTAAAATAGTTATGTGCTTAAGAAACATATAAAAAGTTAATAATTTAGGTACTGTAATATTTTTAATATATATATGTACTATATAATTGTAGTATGTGTTAAGGTATGCTATTGAATTTTTTTTTTCTTAAATCATTTTTTCTCTTTTTTTCTTTTTTTTTTAATTTTTTCTTTTTGCTGTTTCACGGTTTAAAATAATTACCTTTGTTTAAAGCTATTCTTTTAAAGTTTTTATTATAACAAGTATATCTGTTTTGATAATTTTTAAAATTCAGAGAAATATTAGAATTTTGTTTCAACACAGATTATAAACTTATTTTAGACAATGATTTACCATTCTGCAATTTGTTGCATGGAAGAAGCTTAGCATTGATGGTTGCCCTCAAGGAAGCCCCTGAAAAGGTTCTTCAAGTTCAGTTTGAAGATAAAATAGTTGAAAAGCTTCAGTCATTCATTCAGGCAGATAATGTATGTAAATATTTGTTTTATAAAAATAAGATGTGAAAAATTATTACTGTAATGTGTAGAAGAAAGGTTGGATCAATATAAATGTCACCCTATGTTAAAATGCTCTTGCAACACTGGGTATGTCACAGTCACAAAATTCTGACCTAAGTTCTACTATCAATTTCCAATTTGTTCAGCACATGAAATTATGCTACACCTAAAGCTAATAGAATGGCATCTGTAATGTTGAACCTTATTTTAAAAAAAATTTGCTTCCTTCGATCTTAAAAACTATCCAACAAGTTCAAGTTATCTTGGTTGAACAATGACCAAATTATAAAGCTGGCATTAGGTAGTCTTCAGTTTCAAATCCTTCTGCTGTTGTGGATGTTCATAGTTGTTCTGAATTAGCTCTAAACAGTAGATCCTAATCTTATTAGCTCTTGTTTTGATAACAATCCAGCCTTATGGAAACACTTGATGATGCATGTTGATGTGACATTTTTCCCATGCATCGTTCATCAAACGTATTGCCTCCAGTACGTTGATATTGGTATTTGATGCTGTTCCACTTCTATCTCTTCGGTCCAGAATCATCAAAATCAGTTGCTTACTGAAGTGGCACTTAAAACTTCTTATGACTCCTTGGTCCATAGGCTGGATAACAAATGTAGAATTTGGTGGCAAAAATTCAATTGCACCGGATTTGTGAACCCTCCCTATTGACATTGGAATGCTGGAGGAATTTTTCCTACAAAAGTATTAAACCGCGGAGAAGAAGAAAAAGATACAACAGAAAGACTAGAAGAATGAGAAAAAAGATTTCAAGACAGAAAAATATTGCTTTCTAAAACCAGGTCTTGCTCTTTAAAAACGACTTCTGTTCCATAGACTTAACATTGATCCAACCAAATATTCTTTAATCGTTAAATCCGAGCTCGTTGTAAACGAGTTTTATTGTATATGCTGTACTTAAACCTAATTTTTAAATTTTATTATTTTTATAGGTAGAAGTTGTTTTAAATGGTGTGAAAGCCTGTGGATATTATATGCTATTTAAATTACAAAATGAAGAACAAGTTCCTGGTTTCTTTCTGGATGTTTTTTGTTATGTAAGTTCCTTTTACATGTAACCAAGATGTATTGGTTATGTTATAACTTCATAAAAATAAATTTGCTTGATAGTAAAATTTTGGTTATAGAAGAATCAAATTTTAAAAAGAATATTTTAGCTGTAATAATTTATAAAGTCATATATAATTTTTTAAAAAACTTTTTTTGTATACAAAGTACAGTAATTGTCATAAAATTTTACTTTCAAAATTGTGAGGTCATTTTCTAAAGTTTAGAACAGTTTGGACTACCTCAAAACACTATGTAGAATGTATTAGAAGTGTATTTAATTTCAACAGACTGCGCTGTTAATACTTTTATTTGGAAAAATTTAAATCAATACATTTGTATTGTTATAGTTATTAAAACTATACATAAATTCACAATAGAACAGTTGAACATTTATAACTACTTAAATAACTATATCAGTGATCACTAAAACAATCAAATATTGTATTTATATCTGAAGGATATTTGTTTCAATCAGGGTAGGCATGATTTAAATCAGTTGATTTAAAAAAAAAATCATTGATTTAAATCATTTCTTTTTTCACTTCTTTTAATAAAACCTATATTCCAAAGACAGGAGAATTGAGAATCAGTCAGCACAGAAATACCAATATGTGAATAAGTGTAAATAGATAGCATGTGATTTCCAAGAATTTAGGGGTTGTTCATCACAAAGTATGTAGTAGGGGTAGGTACAATGACTGATTATGACTGATGGAATCCAGTTTATCTACCAAATAACAACAGCCATGGCTTCATGTTCTGTAATGGAAAGACAGTTTTCTTCTTTTGGTGTTGTTCATTCTAGCCTTTGTAACATATTAGTTTTTTCCCCTTTAAAAGAAGATAAAATATTTACAATTCTAGATTCACTCTAATTATAAAATGTAATTAAAAATTTATTCCATATTAAAACAGTAGTTTTACATTTTATTAAGTATAATTAATGTTTTTTAATCTTTATGTATGTTAAATTGTACAGATAATTTTTTACCCCAAATCAAGGTTTAAGAAACATGTTTTATCATTTTTAGATGCAGCATTTATATATACAATCATTTAGACTATTTTAATGAGAAATTTCAATTATAATATATTTTCATTATGGAAAACAGACATAACTTTCGGATTTTAGCTACTCTAATTAAAAGAGTGTTAAAATCATCATTAAGTGAATCCATATAGAAAAATTGTGTTAGCATATACTTAAAATTTTATTTTTTACTTCTATAACAGCAAAAAAATGACAAACCCCACCCCTTATGGAAGCCTATATATGTTATTTATAGTCTTCCATATATATTATATGAAATATTATGTATATTATATATGGAAGCATATATATATATATCTATATATATATATATAGCTGATTCCATATATATAGTTTCTGTAAGATTGCCGAGAGGTTGAGATATTTCTACTTCCTGTAGTCAGTCACACCCTAGTCATTTTGGGTATAATTTCGCATGGGTCCCATGCTGTGAAGCAGACTTGATGATGAAAAAACCAGAGCCTTAGATGTTTTAAAAATTTAACAAGAGTTGATTTATTTACAGGAAAAACATTTTAAGAAAAATTAACTATTTGTGGATGCAACCTTTCAGACAAAGAGGGGATCAATCTAGATCACCTATTTATTACTCTAAGAGTTCAGCCAGGAGTGCCTTCTGCTTCTTTCTTCTCTAAACAGGAAACCTCAGTTTTAGGGGAGATTCCCCCCCCCTCCTCTTTTTTTTTTTACCTTCGTCTTTGGGGTATCCGAATCGCCCTTGTCACCTGGCGGACTTCGTCACATAAAGCATAATTATTTTTCTTCGTTGGTGCTTTGATAAATGACACGCTTGACACCTCCAACAGTTAGTGTGGCAAGAAGACCACTACTGGTACAATACTGTTGTTTTCAATTGTACAGTGTTTGCAATGTTCGGCATCTTACAATGAACAAAAGTTCACATTAACAAATTCTCATCTTGACCACCAACAGAGATGGACACAACGCTTACAGCTTCCATATATAATACATATAGCAGATATAACTTCAGTTGGATCCCAATTTAGCTTGTTTCTGAGAAATGTTGCATTCTCACAATATGTGTGAAAATTTTAAGAAAACCATGATATTTTCTTTCTTTCTTTCTCCTCAACTTTGTGCTTATTATGTTGTGTGAGAACATAACTGAAATATACAATGAGCTAGAATGATGAAATACTGTTTTGTCTGTTTGTGAACATAACAGGAAAATAACTGCTATGAGTTAAACATTCCCAGAAACACCCCATAAAGCATACTCAGAATGGATGGTACTATCTTCAGCAAGCTCAGAAGCCTGGTAGCAGTTTCAAAGTAGTTGGAGTAGTTAAGGCAGTCTAGAACCTATGGGCTACTTGCAAAGAAATTAAAAATAAATACTGTCAACTCTCAATATCACGTTTTTTATGTCAAATTTTTGCTTATCTTAAAGTTTTACCTAATTCCTGAATTTACATCAATATAATAAATTTGTATATATATATATATATATATATATATATATATATATATATATATATATATATATATTGAACTGTAGTTACCTCAGTACTTTCTGTCCTTATGATTTCAAAATATCAAGAGTTAGCTGTATTTTACAATTAACCCTCTGACTGTCAAAGCCTGAAACAAAGTATTTATTTGTATTTTCAATCACATTTACCTTCCTGATTTCTTTCCCATAACTAATTGTGCATAAGGGAAATATAAAGATGTCCTACTATATAAAGAACAATTTTTACAATTCTAGATCAGAAATTGGAGGACATAGTATACATTTATGTCAATAGAAGAGGTATTTAGTGAGTCCGTACATATATGCTGTCTGTCAGAGGATTAATTATTCTCAAATTTTTAAGAAATATATTTCATATTTATAAGAAACACTTCAATTTTAAATTCTGCATTATAATTCAACTTAGTCCATCAATGTAGCATACAAGGTTTTATAAGGTATGTTGAAGAACATACCTTCAACTGGATTATTAACACTTGCAGTACAATTTATTCACAGCACAAAAATGATATTGCTTGTATGTCAATATATGTTGGAATTTAAATATACAAATAAGAGTTAGCTAAGAATAAGCCTCATGAATTTTGTGTTTTGCTAGAAATTAGCAAATAAAAGTGGGATAAACAAGTGATAAAAGTAATAAAAGATGTTGAATATAAATCTTTTATTTTATTTATTAATATTATGGAAAAAAATATTACACTATCACTAAGTTCACTTAAGTGAGCCCCTGAAGATTCCCACCAGGGTTTAATCAAGTGGGCTTACTTGAAAAACTTTCTGGCAAAGTGGGCTTTTTCAGAATTTACTGTAATGTATTAATCACTTTTACTTCAAAGGTAAAATACTTTTTATAATTATTTAAAATATTTCAAAGAACTTTAAAATATTCTAGGTTATATCATATTGAATTATAAATATGCATTTGTTATAATTAATAATTTTTTTGTATTTTTATATCAATTTGATTTATTATTATGTAATCTGCTAACCTATAATATCTAATTAAAGTTTGAGATTGGTTTTTCCTTGACAATTTCATGATTTATATTTTTTTACTAGATGAGTATATATACAAGTTCTTCAATGTGTTTAAGTAAGAATAAAATGTACAAAAATGTATATGACCAAGTGCTTAAAATCAATTGATTTTCTTGAAATTTTCTGTTAAAGTAAAATTTAAATAATTTGCCTTTTTTGACTTTTTTTTAGTTGAATTTATTGCTTACTTCTTATATTTCTAAATTTAATAAAATTTATATTAATATATTTATTTTTTAGACTAGTCTGAATCATACTTCAGAAGATGTTAATCAAACTTTTGTATCAACTATCAATTTCATTGCGAGGAAAGTTACTTTGCCATTGAGTGTTGTTCAAGTTCTTGTATATCAACTCATATATGGTTTGAAAAAAGGAAGTTCTAGATTAAGAGAAAGTTGCCAGTATGCTTTGGTGGCTGTATTCAATTTATATAAGGATGAGCAAATAGTTCAGGTAATTAAACTTAATTTTCTTAATGTTTCTATCGATTGTACATGACTCTACTTTTTTGCCAATTTGTACTATTCGATTTTCTATTGTATGGATTTTAATTTAATTGTAACTTTGCATATTTGTGTTTTAAGTCTGTACAATTTTGAACTATTTCAAATAGTCTTTTCAAAATGGACTGTTTGACTTATTTAGGAAATTTCTTGCAAAAATGAACGAGATGATGGTATTTTTCAATATTTCAATGCAAAATACTTCCTCAGATCATAAGTTTTTACAATAATCTTTGTTTAAAATTCAGTGCTTTTTCTGCTTCCTACAACATGCCATTTGTGCATAAAAAAAGTTTACATTTTGTGAAACAACTTTAAAGAATGTTGTCATTCTGTATTTGGAGGAGAAATTGCCTCTGCATTATATTAGGTCAAAATCCTGGTTTTTACAAAGTACCTGGCAGTGATAAAATGCACTACTTCAACCTCCAAACGAATAGGGATCAAAAACATAATTTATTGGATCAAGAAAAATAAGTCACCAAACGAGAATTTAGTACCCTTACAAAGGCTTCCAAAAAACGAAAGTAAAAAAGCTGTTAGGTGAGAAAATCGTTCACATAACAATGCAATTAATTTTTATACATTTTTAAAACTTAATTCTGAAATATATTAGGGCATTTATTGAACATGCCTTGTCTGGTTCATAATTATTAATATATGTTCCTAAGGATATAGGGTTTATGTCGTAATTCCATGTATTTCAAGTAGGTCCTTATAAAAAGTTTCTTTGGTCCTTAATTTTTCTTCTGGAATAAGAGTGGGTACCCTGCATAAACATCAAAATCAAAACATTTACTTAAAAGATGGCATTTTGTAGACTTGCAACATTCTGAGTGAATCTACTGCACTACCCTGTATATTGTATTAAAATTTGTAAAAATATACTTGCCGATCACAAAAGAAAAAAAACCATATGGTCTGGTTTAGTATCGGACTATCACATCAATTGGACAGAACATACATTTGTTCACATCCTGTACAAACACAGGTGCATAACTGTGGCGTACATTTGCATCCCTAGATCTTGCTATGTTATCTAAAAACAGCATATTAAAATTTCAACCAGTTTAGTTGTTATAGTGTTTAGCACCTTTTTATTTTATCCCTGATATATGTGTATACAGCATTTTTTATGGGAGTGTTACAATAACCTGTTTCTCCCTTCATCATGCCAGCATTGTGTGAAGTACAAGATTAACACATGAATTTTTACTATGTGAAAATAGAGAAATTACCAGTATAATATTTTTGAATTACTATTTGTATTATTTGTAAATCTGTTTTTGTGATAAAAATTCAAATCGTTAATATACTATTTTAAATTTTCCTTTCATTAGGAATATATGAACACCTTAAATACTAAACTTCGAGAGTCTTTTGAATTGAGTGTTTTAAGAGATTTGAAAGAACTCTCTTTGCAGCCGATACCTGAAGAAGAAGATTTGGATTTTACTAATATAAAACAGCAAATTCATTTCATGTAGTTTTAATTTCATCGTAAGTTACCAACTTGAACACAGATATAATATATATATTCTATTTGTGTACCACTGAGTGATTTTAATATTTCATTGTTAGTGTTTTTAAGCAATTCTGTAAAATATTTTAATAATGTTATATATTTATTTTGTAATTTTATGCATTTTGTATAGCTCTGTAATTTACATTCCATATAAGCACTGTAAATGTCTCATACACCTGAATAACCATTCATTGCTTCATTGTAAATTTTTCTCATTAAGTATTTTATTGTTTTAAAGCATCATTGTGATATATTTTTATACAATAAATTATATTTATGTTTCTGTACCTCTGATAGAGAAATCCTCTGTAATATCTCTCTGATTTACTCCCTTTAAATGTAAGATAACTAAGCTTATAGCATATTAAATTAACTAAGTAATTAAACGAAATCAAGTTTTAAAGTAGCCTTTTGTGTCGCTATTTATTAATATAATTCTGTGCTAAGCTGCTTAGTTTCAATAATTTGAAGTGATTGAAAATTAATATAATAGGGAAATGAAAAGGTTCTGTTGTGAATGGGAATAAATATCTTTTTAATATATAATGATTTATTTATATAATAAAACTAAAATTTAGTTGTTAGGAATACTTTAAAATTTCTTCAAGGAAAAATTATTACTGAAGAGTTTTTCAGGGAGATATTACAATGCTGTTGTTTACATCCAAGTATTCAATAGTCTTTATAAAAATAGAAAATTTTATTATAAAATAGTGCTATTAAAATGAGCGGTTGTTATTAGAAGAATTATATTTCTACTCTATTAAAGTATCTGAATGGTTTAAAAGATGTTTCCATATATTCATTTTTATATTAGTTTAGTTATTTATTAACCCTTTCGTGATAGCTACATCTATCACCAGTCTGCTTCCTAAATACTAAGCTTAACTTTGGATAAGAAAATTAAATTTAGATTAAATTTGTGGTTAAAATGTTCTAATTTATAGTACATTAAAAGAGATACACTCAGGTGGTTATCAATAAATTTTCAAATAAAATTCTTGACGTTGAATTTTTTTTTTCCTAGCATGCAGGTGGTTTTAAATTTTTGTTTTATACAGGAGTTTGAGAAAAATATTTTGCAAAGTGATTGTTGAGAATAACAATATAGCCAAGGTTTTTCAGTGCTAAAATGCATTTCGAAATTAGACTATTTTTATTTCTCTCAAATTAATTAAACCACAAGACAGTTTCATTTACTCAAGAATCATGTCTGAAATTTTAAAGTACTAAAAGTATTTCTCTTAATTAAGGTTCATCAAGCTTATCCAAGACCATGAGCTACTGTTTCATTTATAGATCTATTGGAGTTATTAAGAGTTTATATTTGTTGGCAATTTTGTGGCTAAATGACTAGTGTTGAATCATTAGAATAGGTTTCAGTTTAGTTTTGCTTTCCTCACTTACCTTTGTGAGCTTTTGAAAAATAAAATTTTTTAGTTAAATGAATTTAAAATAATTTTTAAAAAAATATCCAATTTGCGATTGTGTAATCTACTGAAAATCTCCTCATAAGCTACTAGTAGTTTGTGATTCGTGAGGTGTGGATCACTGCTCTAAATAATAAACAATATCTCATTGCTATAAAAAGACAAAAAAAGGAAGAATAAAACCACAAATTATCTGCCCTACATCACAAAATAAAAAATTTTTAATATATATGTATTAATGCAAACCTTTACACACACACACACTAGTGGAAAACTGGAAGATAGATTTAAAATTTTGTATCCATTAAAGATATAAATTCCACATAGCATAGCAGTAATTACTCTTAAACAGTCAGGGCAAAATTACTTTTATTATTCCTACAAGAAAAGAGTCATTTTAATTAACAGATGTGCTATGTAGGTCATGATCCAGATGCAACTATACAGATGTAAAAAGAGAAGGGAAGGGTTCTCAAAGACCTGGGGGACCCAATATATAGACTCCTTAAGAAATGGGCCGAACCATGGTCGAATGGTTAGAGTGCTGGCCTTCGGAACCAGAGTTTGTGGGTTCGAATCCCACTATGGCATGGATGTTTGTAGCCATTCGGAATCGGCTTTAAGCAGTAGGTCCCAGTCTCATTAGCCCTCGTATTGCAAAAAGTAAACCATAGTGCTCCAAAACCAAACCTCCAATATTCAGGCTCCTTAATAAATGGGATGATCTGACATAGTACTGGAGAGTGAACTACACCTGTGCCATTTTGCATGCCAAGTCTAAGTTTTATGCAAGTTAGCGATGTTTATCTGAATTCATTTTATTGAATTACAGTTAAAAATTTAAATTTGAAATTAGAGCTAAATGAATCATAATGCTTTTTTATTATCATTACATATATAAATAGATGCATCAAAGTTGCATATATATGTATATACCATCTAATGCCGTTAAAAAATCAGATGTGTTTACATGACTTGTTTCCAGGAATTTTGCTTTTATTTCTAAAATAAAAATATTTCATCCAAATGAAGATGAATGTTCTCAGTTGTATTATAAGATACATAGAGCTACATCTTCACTGGCACAATAGCCTTGAATGTTTTTTTTTTTTTTTTATCATTTCATCAGATTTCAAGTCCATATTATTCTGTTTTGGACCAGTTTTCCAGTTTGTTATTCAAGATTTTGAGTTAGTTTTCAAGGCAGTCACTTCATCAAGTTTGAGTCTTCCTCTTTTTACGGGTATCCAAGGTTTGGCCAAGAGAACTTTCTTGGTAATTCTGTTCATCCATTTTAATAAGGTACCCAGCACATTTCAATATCAGTTTCTGAATTGCTGTTAATTTGATAATATCTGGGCCTCTATGAATTTTGTCTCGTTTCGAATTAATTCTTTTCCCTGTGTTATTAGCTTTCATACCACCAATAATGTTGCTTAAGATTCTTCTCTCAAGTATTGCAAGAGTCTCTTTTATCTTTCTATATTAGTGTCCTTGTGTGTAAGAGTAGGCCTTATTAACACATTAAAGGCAGGAGATCTTGATGAAAGTATGCTAGGTAATGCGGCGACCGCCCAGCCTCGTTTTTCGTCCTAGAGCGGGCAATATTTTGTGTAATCATAAAAAAATTTAGACTTAAAAAAGTTTATTTAAATTATTAATACTACAAGAAATATTAAAAAGAACTAAACACTAATTACAAAAAAATGTTTTAAAGTACATATTTAAGAGAGGAACCTAGTATTTTTTTATGAGTATTGTAATGTCGTTAACACTCGCCACAGTGAAGAGGTGCGTTGCAAAACTCGCATTTGAAGCAAGTCAACTTTCTTTTTTTATGACAAATCATCTGCATATATATAATTATTTTCGCATGAAACCATATTGAAGGAATTCAAAATTTATCATAAGTACAATTTGAACAACCGAACAGCTTCAAACCACAAAATGTACTAAATAAAATTGTAAAGTGGTGCATGGATTGCGTAATCGTGTTACTACGACTCCCGCCTTTAAGGTACTGTCGAGATAAATCATAGTACTACAACTCCTGCCTTTAATGTCTTAAGTTTTTGTTTATAAATAATTTTGTTGTTCTGAAAAACTTTGGTTTTAAATATTTCTGTAGCCCATATGTACATGTGATTCTGTTTACAGATTTCAGGTGTTATGTTCTTCTAATGGTTAATTTTGGAGCTCAAGTATTTTCTAAACTATTGACAGTTTAAAAATTAGTAATTTCCGATTAAAAGTATGGCCTGTTAGATTGTATCTTTGCTCATGGCATGTACTTAGTTTTTTCCAGTTAATTATTGTGCTATATGTAATGGTACCAAAAAAAAACTATTAACTTTCCATCTAAATTTTATAATGTCCCTTGAATTAATTTAAAAGGAATTGAGAAATATAATGTACCTGTCTTTAAAGGGTTAATAGAAATTTCTATTTAACTACCAATATTTTCTATTAAGGAACATACTGTTCGTAAAAAAAGTCAGAGCAAATGAATTACATAAAATGTAAGATTTTATATCTGTGTATTTCACATAAATTTTATTTTTATAATTTTTATTACCTAGCTTTCTGTTTTCTATTAATCATTAAGATTGTTTCCACAACTCTACCTTTAGTTTTCATGTAATCCTTTTATAACCTATTGGCAATTTCCCCATACTTGATTTTCTAATGCTTTTTCCTCACCTTTTGTTTTTTGCTAAGCCTTACCATTTAAAAACTTTTTATAGTACTTAGCTTTACCAATTTGTATTTCGCACATATTATTTCAGGCTTAAGTTCCATAAAGCCCTACACAACAAGCCAATATCTCTTAATTTATAACTTTTTTGTATGCATACAATTACAGGGCATTTTTAGTTAGCATGTTAAATAGATAATTTTTGCAGTATGAAGTTTTTATAATCATAGTTTGGTTGCAAAGTTCTTCCTAAAGTGTTTACTGTCAATCAAAAATTGTTGTATATACATACATTTCATTAATATGTTTAACTACTACCAAAATTAATTTGTTTTTGAAATTTGTGTCTAATTTTAATGTATAGTTTTGTACAAATTTTAGCATGTTTGCACTAGTTAAACAATGCTTTTATGGGAAATCATGAAAAAATGTGTTTGGATTGTAGATACTAATATATTATAAATATTCTGTAAATTTTGTAGAAAAATATTGACTAGATTGAAAGCTATCCTATGCATAATGTTAATGCTGCACTTACTCATGTATAATATGTATTCACATATCACACAGATCCTGTTTTTAACAATAAAAAGAGAGAAAAATATCTTTGTGCACTTAAAACCAATGACTTGCAAATCAACTGTATGACGAATGACTCAAGTTTCCATACTTTTTAAAATTGTAATCCAAAGGAAACTCCATTCTTAAAGTCCTTCAGGTTTGTTATCAGTTGTTTGGGGGTCATTGGGTGCATTTTTGCTACTTTAAGATAACCATGGTAGTAGAAATTCAAGACCCTGTACACCATTTTTTTTAAGCGGTGTTATACAAGGGATAGTATTATCTTCATTCCATAAGACTTTTATGAATATATGCAAGTTAGATGGAAGAGAGACCTAGTTGTATTGCAGCACTTAAATTTGAGTGGTGAAGTATGCAACAGAAAATGGGAACCGTGCTTCATGTCAGAAAATTGGCATTCAAAGCTTATACAGACATGCCAACACTCAGGCTCTTGTGTCAGGAGCAAAAGTGTAGTTTGAAATTTTAATATGCTACTTACAGATTATACATAAGAACATAACTTATTGGTTTCGAAATTATAATTAGACTTAAAATATTTACAGAGTAGTAAATTGTAAAAGGTATGAGTAGCTTTTTTAGCTTTAACAACTTAAATCATGATTTGCATAGCTAAAATATATTCCTCAGGAAATAGGGTTTATGCCTTGTATTTCAAGTAGGTCCTTATAAAAAGTAATTTTGGTCCTTAAAAGGGCCTTAATTTTTGTTCTGGAAAAAGAATGGGAACCCTGAATACATATCTTATTGGTTTCTGAATTAAAATTAAATTTAAAATATTTACACAGCAGTAAATTGTAAAAGATAAATTAACATTTATGCGTTTAAAAATATATGAGTAGCTTTTTTAGCTTTAACAACTTATTTTTCAGAAGAGTGTTTCTTCTTGTAGCAGCATTGACCCTGATTAAAGTATTTCCATTTTTCTATCATTAGGTATTCTAAAGTTTGTCTACTCATATTTGACTTAAATTCAGTTTGGTTTTTCGGAACAGTACTGAAAACTCTTTAACATGAAGCATTACTGTGTGAAAAGAGTAATATTCAGTATCATCTTTTGCAAAACTTTGCTGAATTGTAATCTTTTAGCTGTTCAAAAGCTTTGTTCTTTTCTGGAGCAATCTGAGGAGTTACCAAAGTTATCCATTTTTCTCTTTTCTCCGGAGTAGTTGGCATGTCTGTAATTAGTGTTACTTGTTAGTGTAATTAGTATAGTTGTAAAAAGTACAATTGGAATGAAATCTAAATAAATCAGTACTGAGTAAATTGTACGTATATCATATTGCAGGAAGCATTAAAAATTGTTCCACTTATAACTGGAGTTTTTGCCTTAAATTTTTGAAGGAAAAGTGCACATTATACATGAGTAAGTACAGTAAATAAATGGTTTGACATGTTGCTTGCAAAAATAAATGTTAATATGGACATTTATTTAAATGTATTATTTTCATATGAACCAAAATATTACAAGTTTTAAGAAGGCTGTGTCCGTTTAAAATGAAGTATATGAAATAGAAATATATAATTTATCAAAAATATTTTTAAATGAGATTTAAATGACAGATTTGTTTGTTGAATTGAATATTCTCTACTATTATATGAATGACTATTTGAAAACAAAGATTAACAAAGAACTTAAGTAACAGTTTAAGAACTGTTACTAAAGTTCTATATTCGAAATAAGAACAAAAATAGGGTTTTGTATTTTTATACATAACCCTATCTGAAGCTTTGAAACAGCTATGTAAATTTGGTAATGTTAAACAGGAATATCCCCTATATAATAATAGTCAAAGTTATCTGTCCATCTGTCCTCTCATTTATGAAGTGGTTGGACCTGGAATGGATAGAGGCATCCATATTATATTCTTCAGGAGTTCAGGTTAGCAAAATTCAAAGTGAGTAAAGTTTATCTTATCTTAAACTATTGATCTGATTCTAAAATAAATTAGTATAAATATGCTTCATATCACAGCAAAAATTACTGTCGTTTTTAAATATTTCAAAATCCTCTCCCCCCCCCTCCTTTTTGAACGTTTAATGCCATTATTTCATGCCTTATTTTTGGCAGTTCAGAGCTGGTGATTAAATTTATTCACGTAAATAATTTTCCTTTAAATTTGCTTAAATAATAGATTAGGTACATATGTGATAATTTTAAATTAAATCGATTATTTTTTATTGCAAGATAATTCTCAGCCAAAGATTAAACCATTTTTTTACGTGCCTCATAGGGTACTTTAGAATGCAAGGAAAAATTAAAAATTTTACTGATCCTGCCATATGATGGGTTATATGCTAGTTATATGCAATATTAAAATAAATATTTTGAATTTAACACTATTAAGGTATCCATATACGTTCAGAGAACTTTTTTCTTTAAATGTAGAAACTAGTTCAAGTTTTTACATTTTTGGATTTATTTTTTATATTATCATAGAGAATTGCACTTAGAAATTTATTCCAGGAGAAGTTTTTATAAAATTTCTAATAAATGAAGAAAATTTAGTAAAATAATTGGGTTTTTTCAAAAGGTCTAATTTTTTAATAAATTAAATTATTTCAGTATTTTTTATGCAACACATTTCTTATACAGTGGACTAGTGAATCACCTAAAATCTTTGCTTAATTTACATTTGGTAAAAAATTTTGGTCCTTTAAAATCATACACATTGAATTTTTAACAAATTTTCATTACTTTTATATCTAACTATGAGTGTAATATCATTTAAAAATTATCCAAATTTAAAGCTTTTAGTCATTTACTAGTAAATACTATCAAAAGCATCCATAATAATTTTCAACAAAATATTTTAAGAACTTTTTGAGAAATCACATTTCAAGTTTCCACATTTTATTAAAAATACCGTTCTGAGAAAGATGCATTTGAAGTTTATGAAAGCAACTTTAACTATTAAAAAATTTAAATACATGTTTAAAATTCCCCCCAGTTTCTTGCTTCAAAACTTTCTAATTGCCAAGTTGCTAATTATTAAAAATACTAGAAAAATGTTTAAACTAATCTTCATGAAAATTTAAAAGGTTTTGTCCAAAAAATGCTTTTTAAAAGGCTTTAAATTCACAACTTCCGGTTCCGAAGTCGGTACTTCCGTTTTGTTTTGACAGCTGTCACTTATGTTTAAACACTGTAATTTTTTTTTTAATGCAGTAGAGACAAAACAAAAACAGATTTACAAGCCCAAAAGTTGAAATTTTACAATAGAGTAATTAAAAAAAATGATTTTTGGCAAAAAATGACGTTTTCAACGTAGACGGATACCTTAAAATAGAATTATTGTTATGCCATGTTGTAGATTTATAATGTTGAATTCAACTCTCTTTAACTTACCTGGTATGGTTGATTATCTGTTGAAACACCTGTTCCACCCTTTGTTATATTTTGGAAACATGTATTTAGATGCAAGTATGTTGATACCTCTACTTTTCTTTTTTGAGTGCTTTTTGATTGCAATATTTTTTGAAAGGTAAAAAAATTAAATTCATTATATTCCTTTGTTCAAGAAAGAAAACAGATGAAGATTTTGTACTGTACGTTAGTTTGCATAGAAGAGGAAATTTTTCCATAAAAGTAAAATGTTGATAATTTTGCAACATTATGTGCTTTGTTTGCGGTGGCTAGATGACAATCTACATGTGCATCTCAGTCTGTCAACTTAACAGGAAATCAAAAGCATGTGTTTTATTTACCTGTGATTAGTTTGTAAATAATACCACTCCTTGTGTTCAGTAGAAAATTATATTTTTGCTCACATATTATTTCTTAACAAGGGCATTATTTTTCGCCCATTATAACATTCTGCCAAATATTTTACAGATTTTATTTAATACCTGTAAAAACAGCATGAATTATTGAAACTACTGGTGCTACTATGATTATAATATAAACTATTAAAAATAAACAAGTGATATTTCATGTTTTAGGTATTTTTATTATCCATATTCAGACATTTCCACATTTATATAATTGTTGAACATGCTTGTCTCAAGTTTTCATGGGTGGGAAAAAAATATAGATATACAGGTTTTTAAATTTTACAGGCTATTTCAATACACAGGCTTGCAACTGCTGATTTATTTTCAAAAAGGTGAGAAAAGTGACAAATAATCCCCTATATAATAATAGCCTAAGTCGTCTGTCCGCGAATTTCTGAAGCGGTTGTACCTGGAATGGATACAGTCATCCATATTGGATTTTTCATGAGTTAGGGTTAGCAAAATTGAAAGTGAGTTCGAAATCCACCCCATCCACCCTTTTCGAGCGTTTAATGCTATTATTTCAAGCCTTATCCTTCCTCTTATTTTATACGAAATTCATTCTTGATAGGATGGCAAAGGGGGAAAGTAATATTTAAATTTCTGGACTGTTTCTTCTTGAACCTTCATATACTTTAATTAATTTGCTCTCAATGTGCAGGCATTGTACGTTTGGTAAAATATCCGATCATTTGATCATCGTACTTCTTGGGTTGATGGTTCTATTCCCGATGCAGCCAATTTTTTTTACTGTCTAATAAATTTAATATTTTCTGCTTTTTCTTTTAAATTCTTATTCCGAAAGTTGTTATATTATTTTTAAAATAAATTTTTACTATTTTTTCAACTTTTTATAATTTTCATTATTTTTATTTTATTAAATTTATGTATTGCTTTACGGATGTCCCTGACCACATAAACATTTCATGTTGTGTATCCTTAAACTTTCTTCTCGTAATGCAATAATAGCCTAAGTTATCAGCCCGTCTGACCTCGAAGTTTTGAATCTGTTGGACCTGGAATGGATAGAGTATCCATATTGGATTTTTGATGAGTTAGGGTTTGCAAAATTCAAAGTGAGTCAAGTTTATCTTTTCCTAAACTATAGATCCGATTCTGAAGTAAATTGGTATGAATAAGCTTCGTATCACAGCGAAAAATATTGTCCTCTTTAAAACATTCGAAATCCAACCCGTCCCCTTTTCGAGTGTTTAATGCCATTATCATTATATCAAGCCCCATTTTAAGAGCAAGCGATTAAATTTATCACATAATAAATAGATAAAAATAACAATTTTTTTCAAGCATGACTTCATTCCTTTAACCATCTCATTTAATCATTTCTTATTTTAAATTATTTAAATGTTTTCTGCATTATTTCCATATATTTTATCACTAAACTTAGATATTACGTAAATAATTTTCTTTTTTATTTGACTTAAATAATAGATTAAGTACATATGTGATAATTTTAATCGATTACTTTTGTTGAAAGTTAATTCTCAGCCAAAAAAAACAAACCATTTTTTTACCTGCCTCATAGGGTTCTTTACAATTCTGGAAAATTAAAAATTTTACTGATCCCATCATCCCATGAGGCTAGTACAGAATAAGTGACTAAACATTGAAAAAAAAAAGGGGATTTTTTTTTCTCCTCTTCATTACAGATGCTATTATTAAGATTTTTCTATTTATTTTAACTGTAAATCAAATGATTCATGCAAGGCATAATTTTAGTGTCAAATACAAAAAGGTTAAAAATTTTGTTTAACACAACTCAACATTTCTTTTTATTCAAGAAAACCTATAAATTAAGATTTAAATACATACAATACATTAATTTTATAATCACAATTTTCTGCATATATTAATGTTTGGAAATATGTACGTAGCTAGATTAGAGTATCTAAACAAAAATTATGAAGAAAAAGAGAAATATGTGCTTTGACGTAAATTACTTTAATGTATTAAATGTACATTTCAGTACAAATGTAGATTTCAGGAACTTCTTTGCGACTTTTTAAAATCACTAAATTCTAGAAACCATATGACTAATTACATTTTAATAAGAGAAATAAGATTAGAGCATCCCATTTTTGGTCTTTTATTAAAATATTTTGTTATTAGTTCAGATTTTCTGTTTTCAACAACAGACTTTTGCTGTGATACACCATGAAAAAGTGACTGTTTACTTAAGAAAGTGACTTTACTTAAAAAAGTGATCAATTGTAAAAAAAGTGACTAAAGGTGAGAAAAGTGAGGGAATTGCAAGCCTGAATACAGAAAGTGATTTTTTCAAGACATAGTTAATAAAACAATAAATGCAATGTAGAATACAATTACGTCCCTTTGAAAAAAAATCTGTGATTAGCGTATTTTCAAATATTTCAAATTTAATTACTTGGGTAAATTTAGACAATAATAGTCTGTCTAATGAATGTAGTTGTTTGGGTGGTCACTACCGAGAAAATCCTAGGGCACACGTGTTACTATACTTGGTGTAAACTCAATAGGCACTTCAAGGTCACTGATTTTTCCCGGATGACCAACTGTAACTATGGTAATGACAGTTGGGGAATGATTTTACTCTTTTTTCCCACTGTGTTAAGGGGTGTCATGCATCGTGTGGGCTCTCCGTGCATGATGAAAGTATGTTTATTTAGACTACACTTTGAAGAATACTTAATACTTTACACAAAATTTTTATGAGTAATTTCAGACCTGTTTCTAAGTTCATAAATTTAAGATATAATCCCATTTCATAAAATTACAATTCAAAAATTGTATGTTATATTCTAATCCGTAAGATTTAAAAAACTCTACTAAAAAAGGTGTTTTTTTTTTTTTTTCCACACAAAGTTGCATTATTTACATAAATAATATCATTAAGATGATTGAATATTTCGCTAATTTTAATGAGTAATTAGTTATAATTTCTCA
Organism: Pardosa pseudoannulata; assembly: GCA_032207245.1. Taxonomy (NCBI): domain Eukaryota; kingdom Metazoa; phylum Arthropoda; class Arachnida; order Araneae; family Lycosidae; genus Pardosa; species Pardosa pseudoannulata. The sequence continues at coordinate 80,414,261 of CM063500.1, read as the reverse complement.
CTATTTTTCTTTATATTTGTATGATTCTTTTAATTTAAATATCAAAAGTATTTCTTAATAATTAATTTATTTAAGAGAATGTAGTTCTGAAATTCCTTAAATTTAAGTTGTATGTTAATAAGTATATTATGAAGTTATGTGGACCATAGTAAAGTTTCTATTCCAAAATTGTACTGTATTAATTATTTTATGATTTTACAAGAATTGAAAGAGGTCTTAATGCAATAACAATATTTTGTATAATTTTATTATGTATTTAAAGATTTATGGTCTGTTGACACATTTTTAGAAAGTGAAAATTTCTTTAGAAGGTAGAGATTCCTAATGTTTTAGTACGAATTCTAAATTAAAATGAATTTTTGTATTTTTACAAAAACATCTGTGATTTATTATAACCATTTTATACATTTTGTTAAACTTTTATGTAAATAGTTAACGCATTTATGCACAACTGAAAATTTTGACTTTGCTTATAATAATAAAGCAAGTCGTCTGGACGTATTGGAATCAAATCCTCATCTGAAGTGCTGAAAATAAGTGTGAATGCACAGGCTTCTTGGTCGCTACCATAGTAACCGATGACTGGGGAAACGAGAAAGTGTGACCTTGAAGCGCCAATAGATTTTACATGGACTATAAAACATTGATCTCGCATGCGCAGGACCTTTGATGAACTAACAGTGAGACATACAAAGCAAGTAAAATGAACGTTTCTTTAATTAAAAAAAATCGTCGAAACTTTTAAATGTTTTTTTGTCTCTGTTGTCTTTATCTATTTTCAGATATGTTATGTAAAAATATTTAGTAATTGCAAAATTATTATTTATAATACGTTAAAGAATTATCAAAATTGCTATAATTTTTGGCACAGTGATCCCTCATTTTTCGTGGTTAATGGGGATCAGAACATTCCGTGAAAACTAAAAAACAGAGAAGTAGGATTTGCCCCTAGGAATTTTCGTGTATGTGGGTACTCGACTGTTTTAAATATGTAAACAGTATTTATACTTTACATATTTAAGACAAAAATTACTACAGTATACTCATTTACTTAAACGTGTCAGTGCTAATTAATAAGGTTAACTACAAAACCTTATAAATATAAACATTAATCAACATTGCTTTCTGAGGGAGGCGAAGAGTCTTGGTGGTGGTGGAGGAAAGGTTCTCACTTGATTCGTAGAAGTTTTAGGCTCCCTCGGAGACTGTTCTGCTGGAGACGCTGACGGTAGAGCCATGGGGCTTCACCTTTGATAAAAACAAGGTGATGGGTAGTTGTCTTTGTTTTTCCTTTTCCTTCAAAATTCCCCTGTACAAGGATATAAATCCTTGAACGCGACTGCTGAACTTGGCAGTTGGAACCATATTGTCGTCAATGTCTTGTGCAAATTCTTGCCATATTGCACAATTGTTGCAAATTCTCCAGAGTAAGGCCACGCTATTCAGTCTGTTCTTCGTCTTCATTTTCTTCCTCAATTGCAGACTTTGACATCTGAAGAGCCCGTGGTATGGACTCTTAGTCAACTCATCTCAACTCTTGTTTGACATACAGGGATCCTTCTCTCTTGCGCATCAACATGAAATAAAGTTCCTTTCCGCAATGTGGCTGCCGACATGTTTATTATTATTATTATTATTATTTATTTATTTATGAATATTTTGGAAAAATCCGCGACGTACTGAAATGAGTCCATGAAGAAAATTATTTTATCGATTGCCGGCAAATGTTATTAAAGCTGAAGCTTTCGTCGAGCGACATATTTGCCTCTTACGCAGCATAAATATGGCTGCACATGCCCAAATGATCGATGGGAAATGATCAATGAAAGTGAAGTGATCCCCCCCCCACAAACAAAAAAGAACCGCTGTGAAGTCTCATTTCACTACTATATATGGATCTATCTAGGACAGGCGGTCCAACTTCGACAGGACTATGGACCTGATTAGGAATTAGAAATACTACACTGGCTGGAGTACTTTAGGATTCATATATATGAAAATATTTTATAGTAGTCTATCCTATAAATGTAATAAATAAGTATGTAAGTGTATAAATAGAATATCTATCAATGTTTCTAAAAGGGTTATTTAAAAAAAAAAAAAAAAGAAAAACCATTTTTAACTACCGTAATTTCGCACGTCCGCGAGCGCGATATTTTATTTAAAACATTTCATAAATCATCAGATAGTCCGCACCACTAGATAATCCGCGGACTAAACGTGCAAAAAATATGTATTTTAGTATGACAATATTAAATTATTTTAAGAATAAAACCCTAAGTACAATAGAGTGCCGAAAAGTCTAAATTAGACTCAATTAATTCCACCTTTAAAATTGGAAATCATTTCTTCTGCCATAGCCATGGAGACGAATTTTAACGGAAGAAGTAGAGTGACCTACATTTCTCTGTTCGAGAATCAAGCTATGTAAATGTCTTCTAATGCAGGCCATTGTATTTTTCCAAGATGACTGGATCGCTTTCATCTCATATTTTTAATGTTTCCTTTTGCTTGCGCCAATTTCTTACTGCTTTCTCGTCGACCTTCTGAATTACTTTCAGCTTGAAATCATCAGTAAAACTGCGACGATGTTTTAAAGATATAATGAATGACCAATATTACCGCAAATCAAAACTCTGAAAGCAAAATACTCTGTTACAAGTGAAATGACCTTCAACCCTCAACCTTCGATCTTGAACACATCCACGTCCGTTGTCAATCGGAGCTGAAAATAGCGACTATCGATATTTTCCTGTACTCCAGGACACAATTTAAGATTGCGCTACTTGCTACTACTTGCTTGATTTGTTCTGCTTTATGAGTTGTATTTTTTTTTCATGGTTTATTACCATCGTATCGGTAGCCAGAAATTATTTTCGGAGGGGGACCAAGGGAGAAAGACATCTTTATTTGTGAATGGTACTTCAATTGATGAAAGGGAAAGCAGTGTATTTCCGAAATACAGTGCTGTATTTCCGGCTAGCGGAAAGGGAAGACTTTTAAGGTCTGAGCGGTTTTTTTTTTTTTTTAAAGATAATAACTGTTTATGTTCATGAACAGCTAGGCAGATAGCACACACATGCACAAACGTGGAATATTGTCTATTTACAAAATGGTCTTTCAAAATTTCGGGAGGGGGGACCAGTCCCCCGAATCGCCTTGGATACGATACAATGTTTTCTTGACGTCTCGTGAGTCGTGCTTGTGTTTACATTTGATCATCGGCCGTTCGCGCGACATGCTTTTTCTCCCGTCTTCCGATTTTGATGATTTGAGCAATGAACAATCCGCAGATAGTCCGTAGCTGAAGAAATTTACTTTTTAAACAAAGATAGTCAGCGGACTATACGTACGAAATTACGGTAGTATCTTTCTCTAGTGTGTTTCTGTCGATTACTTGATATAAACCCTCATGTAACGGTATATTTAATTTAGAATTAATCCTTAACTGTAGATATTATTTGTGTAAATTATTATTTTGTGTTTGTAAAACTTTTCCTTTTGTATTTTGGCAACACTTGTCAGTGTTGTTAGAATTTTGAAAAACTAAACTAGAGTTGGTTAGACAGAGTAAAAATAAAACATGTAAGTGTAACGGTATATTTAATTTAGAACTAATCCTTAACTGCAAATATTATTTTTGAAAATTATTATTTTGTTTCTAAAACTTTTCCTTTTTGTATTTTGGCAACACCTGTCAGTGTTGTCAGAAGTTTTAAAAAGTAAACTAGAGTACGGTTAGAGAGAATGAAAATAAAATATGTAAGAAAGACACTATGAGCGTATTCTATTTTTTATCCAAGTATTTTTAACCGAGTTGTATTATATCCTCTCCTGAATAAGCTGAAAACCAACACTCATTCTAAAATGTACGAAAATATAAAATACAAAAGAACTAAAAATACTTTTTAATATGATGATAGTCAATTAAACGTTGATATAAGGTAGTACCACCAGCTATCATACGACAGTAGTTATGGGCATGCGCTAGTAGAAGGAGAACGTTATACCAGTGTGTCATGCTACGATTTCGTTTTGGACTACCATATGTGACATCCCATAAACTGGATCTCGAGAGCTGCTGTGAAGTTACAAGAATCAAAAATGCTTGAATCGCTTGGATGGAACTGCCAGCGTGTTTATACAGGGGTGGCCAACTTGCGCTCGCGAGACACATGCGGCTCTTTGAAGGATTATTTGTGGCTCTCGATAAATTTACCCAAGTTCTCTTTTCATTTTTGGTATTATTATATTTAAAAAAATAATACAACTGATGGAGCTGCGGCAAGGTTGGGTAAAAATTCATGATTTTTTAAAAAAATTCAGATTTATTTGATTTTTTTTCTGAATTCTTATTTTAATTATTGTTGTTTTTTTTATTTTTTGCAATATACATGGAATAGTTTGTTATAAGTAACATTCTATCTATGTAGTATATTCTGCACACTGATCTTAAAACTAAATGTATAAATTTAATCTAAATACATTTTATTATTTTGTAATTGAATAGTGCAAACTAAATAATATGTAAATCTAAAGAAAAAATTAAATATTCATTTAATGCAAACTATTTATTAAAAAAAAAATCACAATTATTTCAATATTTTTTAAAGCTACGAATTGTGGATTTAACTATTTGAATAAAAACACTAGTTTCGATGCTTTATCCACTCCTAATTGGTTACGAAATCTAGAATGAACAATACCAAAAGAAGAAAACTGTCTTTTTATTCTAGCAGATGAAGTCAATGGTGTTGTTATTTGGTAGACAAACTGGATTTCAAGTTCTGTAATACTCTCTTTACCTCCCATTACATAAAATGAATTCCATTAGTCACAATTAGTCATTGTACCTACCCCTACTACATATGTCGCAAAAGACCACACGAGAATACAGTACAATTAAATCAACAGGTAAAGCAAAGAGGCCTTACCTCCAAAATTCCGATGGTGCTGCTTCTCGTCCATTTGTCCCGGGCCGGGCTGTATTTTTCTCGCATAAACACCTTGATTCCGTGTTTGGCATTAAATGGCTCGAATACATTGGTGAAGAAAGAATAAAATTTATATACATTTAAAAAGAATTACAGAAAACTATGTACATTTAAAAGGAAAGGCTAGGGAGAGTTCATCTCGACTGTTTACACATTCGCGGTTGACACCGACACCGAGTTCGTTTTGTAACGGTTACAGTTAGTTCGCCGGGGGATTTCCCACAACATACTTTCTGATAAGAACCCCTAAATACTTGGAAAACACATGCTATCTATTTACATTTATTTATTGGTATTTCTGTGCTGACTGATTCCCAATTCACCTGTCTTTGGAATTTAGGTTTTAAAAGAAGTGAAAAAATTGATGTAAATCAATAATTTTTTTTAAAATCAACTATTTAAATTATGCCAACCCTGATGTATATATATACAAAATTTTGTAACTTTAACTTGATAAGTTCCAAAAACGTTTTCTAACGTCTACAGCCCGCTTAAATTTATATTGTTGGCGAGGATTGTAAACTGAGGATTATGTAACAAAAATGGAATCTTAGCTATGTAAATCAAGATTTATATCAACTGATTTAAACTATGCCAACCCTGATGTGTATGTATGTATATATATATATATATATATATATATATATATATATATATATATATATATATATATATATATATATATATACAAAGTAGGGTTGGCACGTTTTTGCCAAAGGTGAAAAAAAACCATGGAAAAAAACCGTCCTGGCAAAAATACATTTTAGACACTTTTTGGCAAGTGGCAAAAATGGATATGTTTTATTTACGGGGATGTAACTATTTTAACTTTTACTAATTTTAACTCTAATCTAAAAATACATAATATAGTGTTTTTTAAACATAGAATATTCAATGCGTTATTGAAACAGTAATCTAAATCTAAAATTATACTACCTAGAGATACAAAAAAAAATAAATAAATAAATAAATAAATAAATAAAAATAAAAAAAATAAAAATAAATAAAAAAAAATGGAGATTAATTTTGCAAGTTTTTATGTGTAATTTGTTTTTAATGTAATTATTAGCTTATTTCCTCTACAAACTGTAGGTTTAAATGTTTTTAGTACTTATATAATATATATATATATATATATATATATATATATATCTTATATATGTATACATACACATTAGAATTAAAGACAACATTACTATATTAAATTGATAAATAAAGAAAACATTTTTTTTATCCCATGCCTCTATCATATAAATTTATTTACAAAAATAGAATATTGTATTTCTCAATTGCTAACATCAATGAAAATTATTTTAAATTGTTTAAATTGTCAAATTAATACTAATGAAATAACTAATTAATATTTTGATTTAAGACTCAATTGTATTATGTACAAAAGTATTCATTATTTTGTTATTTATTAATTATTTTGTACATTTTTAGAACCCAGCCAATTTTTCTAGATTTTGCCAGTTTTTATCAAGTTTTGCTACTGTCCTGTCAAAAATACCAACCCTAATACAAAGTTTTGTAACTTTAAGTTGATAAGTTCTATAAACGTTTTCTAACATCTACAGCCCGCTTAAATTTATTTTGTTGGCGAGGATTGTAAACTGAGGATTATGTACCAAAATGGAATCGTAGCTGTGTAAAATTGAGAAATAATGGCAAATATAAAGCATTAAATTTTAAATATTTAATATCTACAGTTATCACAAAGGACAAATACCGGATTGTATTCCTAGTCTGTAATACAGCTCTTTCACAAATATTTCGTACTTCTCTAAGAAGTCTACTGGAAGCAATACTCTGTATTCTGATTCTTCCGAGGTCTGGTAAGCCTCGGACTTTTTGTCGCACATTTCGTAATGTAGTTTCAGCTCCAGCAAGCGGTATCTTCCAGCATTACACCTTGATACGACAGTTTTCTTCGAAACGCCTTTGAAATTGCACTTACAGTCCGTTCTTTCTAAATTTGACAGATTGAAACTGACCTTCCCATCTTCCACTTCGATCTTCAATCGTGGCATGTGAGGGCAGAACCGACGACTTTGGACATCCAGATGATATGCTAGCCTTTGGACCGTTTCCAGTATAGTCTTTTGAGGTAGGGGCATCCCCAGAGAGAATATGAAATGTAACTAAAACGAGAAAGTAAAATATATGAGGAAATTAAGTGAAAGAATTGATTTGAAATAGATATATAAAAAAATAACATCTATTAAAATTTATTAAATGTTTAATACTTTGATACAAATATATTAGTCAAAGATTTGAATTGATGTGTTTAGAATATTTACCATATTAAAATAATTTGTGATAGAATAAATATTTTCATCATAATATATCCTCTTCTTAAAAATATTTAATAAAAATAAAGATAAGGATATTATATATTTAATGCTCTAAAACAATTTAATAAAATATTCTTTTGTTCTTTGACACTTTTTGAAATTAAAAAATAAAGATATAAATTGAATTATTGGTTGTGTTTTTTTAAATTTTGTAAATGCTTTCTAAATTGATTATGTGTGATACTAAAAAAAAATGCAGGATTTAAAGAAAAGATATATGGCATTCAATGAAAATGCCTTTGAGGATATAATATCTCTCATAAATGAATCAAACCAGATTTGAATAAAATAAATTTTAAAAATAAATAAAAACTATTAATATATAAGAAATAATAATATATTATTATAAATATATTAGTAAGGATTATAAAAATTTTGACTGAGTGTAATATAAAATATATACAGAATATGAAATATTTTCGAAAAAAAATATTAGTTTAAAAATAAAATTCAAAATAATTTGAATATTTTAAAAATTTATTGAACAATAAATAATAAATTTTGTAATTGGTATCTTACTAACAAAATAATTCGAAAGGATTTGAATATTGATGCGTTTAGAAATATCTTACCAATAAAATAATTGGAAAGGATTTGAATATTGATGCGTTTAAAAATATCTTAACAATAAAATTAATCGAAAGGATTTGAATATTGATGCGCTTAAAAATATCTTACCGGAAAAAAAAAATCGAAAGGATTTGAATATTTATGCTCTTTAAAATATCTTACAAATAAAATAATTCGAAAGGATTTGAATATTGATGCATTTAAAAATATCTTACCAATAAAATGATTCGAAAGGATTTGAATATTGTTTTAAACAATATTTTACCAATAAAATAATTCGAAAGGATTTGAATATTGATGCATTTAAAAATATGTTACCAATAAAATGATTCGAAAGGATTTAAATATTGATGCGCTTTAAAATATTGTACCAATAAAATAATATCATTCGAAATGATTTGAATATTGATGCGTTTAAAAATATCATACCAACAAAATATTTCGAAAGGATTTGAATATTGATGCGTTTAAAAATATCTTACTAATAAAATAATTCGAAAAAATTTAAATATTTATGCTCTTAAAAATATCTTACCAATAAAATAATTCAATAGGATTTGAATATTGATGCATTTAAAAATATGTTACCAATAAAATGATTCGAAAGGATTTGAATATTGAAGCATTTAAAAATATCTTACCGATAAAAAAATTCGATAGGATTTGAATATTGTTTTAAACAATATTTTACCAATAAAATAATTCGAAAGGATTTGAATATTGATGCGCTTAAAAATATCTTGTCAATAAAATGATTCGAAAGGATTTGAATATTGATGCTTTAAAAAATATCTTACCAATAAAATGATTCGAAAGGATTTAAATATTGATGCGCTTTAAAATATTGTACTAATAAAATAATATCATTCGAAATGATTTGAATATTGATGCGTTTAAAAATATCATACCAACAAAATATTTCGAAAGGATTCGAATATTGATGCGTTTAAAAATATCTTACTAATAAAATAATTCGAAAACATTTAAATATTTATGCTCTTAATATCTTACCAATAAAATAATTCAATAGGATTTGAATATTGATGCATTTAAAAATATGTTACCAATAAAATGATTCGAAAGGATTTAAATATTGATGCGCTTTAAAATATATACCAAAAAAAAAATCAAAAATTTTTTGGGTTAATATTTTTCGGGTTTTTATATCTCTATAATTATATAAAAAATTTAATATTGATAAAAAATTTCTATATAAAAATTAATTTAAATTAATTTTATTTTTTTTTAAATTAATAAATAAATTTAATATTTGTTGATGTGTTTAAAACAGGTTGGACGTTTTTGTTTTTTCTTTGTTTGGGTTGGTTTTTTCGGGTTTTTTTTTTTTCGGGTTTTATCAGGTTTTATCTATATTGTCCTTTTTTTATGTGTAGAGGACAGTTTTATTGCTTGATCAAATTTTTAAATTTTTGTTAGTCACTTTTTAAAGTTATAAATTTAAAAAATCAATTTTAAGTTATGCAGAAGAAATTTTTGCTTTAATTAAAAGAAATTTTGAAATTTTAAAATAAATTATTTTTTACATATTCTAAAATTTTTCTAACAAATAAAATATCTTAAAATTTAAATGGTATTTTCAGTTACTATTATGTTTTTTACATCTTGATTTTTAAATGTGAGTAAAGAAACATATATATATAATGGATAGTCAATCTTTTATCAACAATCAATAAAGAATATCTTGTCATTTTACCCCTAAGCATGGGACATGCATAAATTAATTTGTCATAGATCAGTATTTATTTAATAATCACATTTATTATACTTGTATCCATATAAGAGGGAAAACTTAAAAAAACAATTTCATAAAAGTTTAATGTTTTTATTTAGAATTTTACATACTAATTTAATTTTATGTCACTAAATCGTATTAAAATACCTTGTTTCAAGATAACAGTTAATTGGTCAATTGTTTGTATAAACAAGTTTTTCCCTTATATCATAACAGCTGATAAGAAACTTATATCACTAACTGGATAACATTTAGAATAGTTGTAACAATATAGAATTCTAATTTGTTTATGTCCTTGTAAATATACTCAAGCCCTCTGGGTTATTGTTTTTTAGCAATATTATTCTTTTTAATATTGGCTGAAAGACGTCAGTTTTCATCATTTTGCAGAAATACTGGTTGTTTTTGATTTTTAATTGTTTCTAAATCTTTCATTGTATTTGTAATACAAATAAAATTTTTCTCTGAAATTTTTTAAGTTTTTGTTTTTTTTCTAGCAGTTTAGACCTCCTCAAATTAAAAAAAAAAAAAAAAAATTCTACTTTCATTGTCAAAGATGAAATGTGTAATATATATTATAGATTTAACTCAATATTTCTACTATTAGTTAAATATGTGGAATTTTAAATAATGATTTTGAAAAAACCCAATTTTGAAAAAACCCACTTGGGTTTTTTCAAGTGGGATTTTTTGAAAAAACCCACCCGGGTTTTTTCGGGTTGGGCAAATTAAGCCAACCCTGGTTTAAAAATATCTTACCAATAAAATAATTCGAAAGGATTTGAACATTAATATGTTAAAAAATATTTGCACAAAGCTCTATTCTAAATTCTACGGTTGCGTCTACAGCTTACTTAATCCGATCATAGCCGAACTATCCCTTATATAATAACAGCCTAAATTATCTGACATCGAATTTATGAAGCGGTTCGACCTGGAATGAATAGAGGCATCGATATTGGATTCTTTCTGAGTTAGGGTTAGCAAAATTCAAAGCTAGTAAAGTTTATCTTCTCCTAAACTATCGATCGGATTCTAAAATAAATTGGTATAAATATTCTTCATATCACAGAGAAAAGTACTGTTATCTTTAAAACATTCTAAATCCACCCCTTTTCGAGCGTTTAATGCCATTATTTCAAGCTCTATTTCCCCCAGTTAAGAGCAGGCGATTAAATTCATCAATTTATCACATCCTAAATAGGTAAAAATAACATTTTTTTTTCTCGCATTATGACTTCATTCCTTTAACCATCTCATTTAATTATTTCTTATTTTAAATTAATTAAATATCGTTTGCATTATTTTCATACGTTTTATCACTGAATTTAGATATTGCGTAAACAATTTTCTTTTATAGAGTATACGATAGAACGATTTTTTTCTAGAGTGAAGGAAATACTCGCTAACTGTAATGTCGGAAAACTAGCGTCGCACAAGTTCGGTTGCTATACAGGACAATATTAAATTTATTAAGTTACAAATAATTAGTTAGATATCGGACATAATTTTCTAGAGTGAAGGAAATACCCGCTTACTCTAGTGTCGGAAACCAGCGTCCCACCAGTTCGGCTATTATAAAAGCCAAAATTAAATTAAAAATAAATAGCTGGATATCGGAAATAATTTTCTAGAGTGAAGGAAATACCCGCTTACTCTAGTGTCGGAAACCAGCGTCCCACCAGTTCGGCTATTATAAAAGCCAAAATTAAATTAAATATAAATAGCTGGATATCGGAAATAATTTTCTAGAGTGAAGGAAATACTCGCTAACTCTAGTGTCGGAAACCAGCGCCCCACCAATTCTGCTGTTATAAAAGCCAAAATTAAAAGAAAAATAATTAGCTGGATATCGGAAATAATTTTCTAGAGTGAAGGAAATACTCGCTCACTCTAGTGTCGGAAACCAGCGCCCCACCAATTCGACTGTTATAAAGGCCAATATTAAATTAAAAATAATTAGTTGGATATCGGAAATAATTTTCTAGAGTGAAGGAAATACCCGCTTACTCTAGTGTCGGAACCAGCGCCTCACCAGTTCGGTTGTTATAAAGGCCAATATTAAATTAAAAATAATTAGTTAGATATCGGAAATAATTTTCTAGAGTGAAGGAAATACTCGATAACTCTATTATCGGAAACCAGCTCACCACCAGTCGGGCTATTATAAAGGCCAATACTAAATTAAAAATAATTAGTTAGATATCGGAAATAATTTTCTAGAGTGAAGGAAATACTCGCTGACTCTAGTGTCGGAAACCAGCGTCCCACCAGTTCGGCTATTATAAAAGCCAAAATTAAATTAAAAATAATTAGCTGGATATCGGAAATAATTTTCTAGAGTGAAGGAAATACTCGCTCACTCTAGTGTCGGAAACCAGCGCCCCACCAATTCGACTGTTATAAAGGCCAATATTAAATTAAAAATAATTAGCTGGATATCGGAAATAATTTTCTAGAGTGAAGGAAATACCCGCTTACTCTAGTGTCGGAAACCAGCGTCCCACCAGTTCGGCTGTTATAAAAGCCAATATTAAATTAAAAATAATTAGCTGGATATCGGAAATAATTTTCTAGAGTGAAGGAAATACCCGCTTACTCTAGTGTCGGAAACCAGCGTCCCACCAGTTCGGTTGTTATAAAGGCCAATATTAAGTTACAAATAATTAGCTGGATATCGGAAATAATTTTCTAGAGTGAAGGAAATACCCGCTTACTCTAGTGTCGGAAACCAGCGTCCCACCAGTTCGGCTATTATAAAAGCCAAAATTAAATTAAAAATAAATAGCTGGATATCGGAAATAATTTTCTAGAGTGAAGGAAATACCCGCTTACTCTAGTGTCGGAAACCAGCGTCCCACCAGTTCGGCTGTTATAAAAGCCAATATTAAGTTACAAATAATTAGCTGGATATCAGAAATAATTTTCTAGAGTGAAGGAAATACCCGCTTACTCTAGTGTCGGAAACCAGCGTCCCACCAGTTCGGCTATTATAAAAGCCAAAATTAAATTAAAAATAAATAGCTGGATATCGGAAATAATTTTCTAGAGTGAAGGAAATACCCGCTTACTCTTAGTGTCGGAAACCAGCGCCCCACCAGTTCGGTTGTTATAAAAGCCAAAATTAAATTAAAAATAATTAGCTGGATATCGGAAATAATTTTCTAGAGTGAAGGAAATACCCGCTTACTCTAGTGTCGGAAACCAGCGCCCCACCAATTCGACTGTTATAAAGGCCAATATTAAGTTACAAATAAATAGCTGGATATCGGAAATAATTTTCTAGAGTGAAGGAAATACCCGCTTACTCTAGTGTCGGAAACCAGCGTCCCACCAGTTCGGCTATTATAAAAGCCAAAATTAAATTAAAAATAAATAGCTGGATATCGGAAATAATTTTCTAGAGTGAAGGAAATACCCGCTTACTCTAGTGTCGGAAACCAGCGTCCCACCAGTTCGGCTATTATAAAAGCCAAAATTAAATTAAAAATAATTAGCTGGATATCGGAAATAATTTTCTAGAGTGAAGGAAATACTCGCTCACTCTAGTGTCGGAAACCAGCGCCCCACCAGTTCGGCTATTATAAAAGCCAATATTAAATTAAAAATAATTAGTTGGATATCGGAAATAATTTTCTAGAGTGAAGGAAATAATCGCTAACTCCAATGTCGAAAAATCAGCGCCCCACCAGTTCGGCTGTTATAAAAGCCAATATTAAGTGAAAGATAATTAGTTAGATATCGGAAATAATTTTCTAGAGTGAAGGAAATACTCGCTCACTCTAGTGTCGGAAACCAGCGCTCCACCAGTTCGGCTATTATAAAAGCCAAAATTAAATTAAAAATAATTAGCTGGATATCGGAAATAATTTTCTAGAGTGAAGGAAATACTCGCTCACTCTAGTGTCGAAAACCAGCGTCCCACCAGTTCGGCTGTTATAAAAGCCAATATTAAATTAAAAATAATTAGCTGGATATCGGAAATAATTTTCTAGAGTGAAGGAAATACCCGCTTACTCTAGTGTCGGAAACCAGCACACCACCAGTTCGGCTGTTATAAAGGCCAATATTAAATTTATTAAATTAAAAATAATTAGCTGGATATCGGAAATAATTTTCTAGAGTGAAGGAAATACTCGCTAACTCCAATGTCGAAAAATCAGCGCCCCACCAGTTCGGCTGTTATAAAGGCCAATAATAAATTAAAAATAATTAGTTGGATATCGGAAATAATTTTCTAGAGTGAAGGAAATACTCGCTTACTCTAGAGTCGGAAACCAGCGCCCCACCAATTCTGCTGTTATAAAGTCTAATATTAAATTAAAAATAATTAGTTAGATATCGGAAATAATTTTCTAGAGTGAAGGAAATGCTCGATAACTCTATTATCGGAAACTAGCGCCTCACCAGTTCGGTTATTATAAAGGCCAATATTAAATTAAAAATAATTAGCTGGATATCGGAAATAATTTTCTAGAGTGAAGGAAATACTCGCTAACTCGTCGGAAAACCAACGCCGCACCAATTCGGCTGTTATAAAGGCCAATAATAATTTAAAAATAATTAGTTGGATATTATCGGAAATAATTTTCTAGAGTGAAGGAAATACTCGCTTACTCTAGAGTCTGAAACCAGCGCCCCACCAATTCTGCTGTTATAAAGTCTAATATTAAATTAAAAATAATTAGTTAGATATCGGAAATAATTTTCTAGAGTGAAGGAAATAATCGCTAACTCCAATGTCGAAAAACAGCGCCCCACCTGTTCGGCTGTTATAAAAGCCAATATTAAATTAAAAATAATTAGCTGGATATCGGAAATAATTTTCTAGAGTGAAGGAAATACTCGCTTACTCTATTATCGGAAACCAGGGCCCCACCATTTCAGCTATTATAAAGGCCAAAATTAAATTAAAAATAATTAGTTAGATATCGGAAATAATTTTCTAGAGTGAAGGAAATACCCGCTTACTCTATTATCGAAAAACCAGCGAAGCACCAATTCGTCTGTTATAAATGTCAATATTAAATTAAAAATAAATAGCTGGATATCGGAAATAATTTTCTAGAGTGAAGGAAATACCCGCTTACTCTAGTGTCGGAAACCAGCGTCCCACCAGTTCGGCTATTATAAAAGCCAAAATTAAATTAAAAATAATTAGCTGGATATCGGAAATAATTTTCTAGAGTGAAGGAAATACTCGCTCACTCTATTATCGGAAAACAGCGCCTCACCAGTTCGGTTGTTATAAAGACCAATATTAAATTAAAAATAATTAGCTGGATATCGGAAATAATTTTCTAGAGTGAAGGAAATACTTGAAAACTCTATTATCGGAAAACAGCGCCTCACCAGTTCGGTTGTTATAAAGACCAATATTAAATTAAAAATAATTAGCTGGATATCGGAAATAATTTTCTAGAGTGAAGGAAATGCTCCCTAACTCTATTATCGGAAACCAGCGTCCCACCAGTTCGGCTATTATAAAAGCCAATATTAAATTAAAAATAATTAGCTGGATATCGGAAATAATTTTCTAGAGTGAAGGAAATACTCTCTAAGTCTAGTTCGGAAACCAGCACACCACCAGTTCGGCTGTTAGAAAGGCCAATATTAAATTAAAAATAATTAGCTGGATATCGGAAATAATTTTCTAGAGTGAAGGAAATACTCTCTAAGTCTAGTTCGGAAACCAGCACACCACCAGTTCGGCTGTTATAGAGGCCAATATTAAAATAAAAATAATTAGCTGGATATCGGAAATAATTTTCTAGAGTGAAGGAAATACTCGCTAACTCTAGTGTAGGAAACCAGCGTCCTACCAGTTAGTTCGACTGTTATAAAGGCCAATATTAAATTAAAAATAATTAGCTGGATATCGGAAATAATTTTCTAGAGTGAAGGAAATACTCTCTAAGTCTAGTTCGGAAACCAGCACACCACCAGTTCGGCTGTTAGAAAGGCCAATATTAAATTAAAAATAAATAGCTGGATATCGGAAATAATTTTCTAGAGTGAAGGAAATACCCGCTTACTCTAGTGTCGGAAACCAGCGTCCCACCAGTTCGGCTATTATAAAAGCCAAAATTAAATTAAAAATAATTAGCTGGATAGCGGAAATAATTTTCTAGAGTGAAGGAAATACTCGCTAACTCTAATGTCCGTAAACCAGCGCCGCACCAATTCCGCTGTTATAAAAGACAATATTAAATAAAAAAATAAATAGCTGGATATCGGAAATAATTTTCTAGAGTGAAGGAAATACTCGCTAACTCGTCGGAAACCAGCGCCGCACCAATTCGGCTGTTATAAAGGCCAATAATAATTTAAAAATAATTAGTTGGATATCGGAAATAATTTTCTAGAGTGAAGGAAATACTCGCTTACTCTAGAGTCTGAAACCAGCGCCCCACCAATTCTGCTGTTATAAAGTCTAATATTAAATTAAAAATAATTAGTTAGATATCGGAAATAATTTTCTAGAGTGAAGGAAATACTCGATAACTCTATTATCGGAAACCAGGGCCCCACCAGTTCAGCTATTATAAAAGCCAAAATTAAATTAAAAATAAATAGCTGGATATCGGAAATAATTTTCTAGAGTGAAGGAAATACCCGCTTACTCTAGTGTCGGAAACCAGCGTCCCACCAGTTCGGCTATTATAAAAGCCAAAATTAAATTAAAAATAATTAGCTGGATATCGGAAATAATTTTCTAGAGTGAAGGAAATACCCGCTTACTCTAGTGTCGGAAACCAGCGCCCCACCAATTCGACTGTTATAAAGGCCAATATTAAATTAAAAATAATTAGTTAGATATCGGAAATAATTTTCTAGAGTGAAGGAAATACTCGATAACTCTATTATGGGAAACCAACGCCCTACCATTTCCGCTGTTATAGAGGCCAATATTAAATTAAAAATAATTAGTTAGATATCGGAAATAATTTTCTAGAGTGAAGGAAATACTCGCTAACTCTATTATCGGAAACCAGCGTCCTACCAGTTAGTTCGACTGTTATAAAGGCCAATATTAAATTAAAAATAATTAGCTGGATATCGGAAATAATTTTCTAGAGTGAAGGAAATACTCGCTGACTCTAGTGTCGGAAACCAGAGCCCCACTAATTTGGCTGTTATAAAGGCCAATTTTAAATAAAAAATAATTAGCTGGATATCGGATATAATTTTCTAGATTTAAGGAAGTACTCGCTAACTCTAGTGTCGGAAACCAGCGCTCCATCAATTCTGCTGTTATAAAGGCCAATATTAAGTGAAAGAAAATTAGTTAGATATCGGAAATAATTTTCTAGAGTGAATGAAATACTTGATAACTCTATTATCGGAAAACAGCGCCTCACCAGTTCGGTTGTTATAAAGGCCAAAATTAAATTAAAAATAATTAGCTGGATATCGGAAATAATTTTCTAGAGTGAAGGAAATACCCGCTTACTCTAGTGTCGGAAACCAGCGCCCCACCAGTTCGGCTGTTATAAAAGCCAAAATTAAATTAAAAATAATTAGCTGGATATCGGAAATAATTTTCTAGAGTGAAGGAAATACTCGCTCACTCTAGTGTCGGAAACCAGCGCCCCACCAATTCGACTGTTATAAAGGCCAATAATAATTTAAAAATAATTAGCTGGATATCGGAAATAATTTTCTAGAGTGAAGGAAATACTCGCTCACTCTAGTGTCGGAAACCAGCGCCCCACCAATTCGACTGTTATAGAGGCCAATATTAAAATAAAAATAATTAGTTAGATATCGGAAATAATTTTCTAGAGTGAAGGAAATACTCGCTAACTCTAGTGTAGGAAACCAGCGTCCTACCAGTTAGTTCGACTGTTATAAAGGCCAATATTAAATTAAAAATAATTAGCTGGATATCGGAAATAATTTTCTAGAGTGAAGGAAATACTCGCTCACTCTAGTGTCGGAAACCAGCGCCCCACCAGTTCGACTGTTATAAAGGCCAATATTAAATTAAAAATAATTAGTTAGATATCGGAAATAATTTTCTAGAGTGAAGGAAATACTCGCTAACTCTAGTGTAGGAAACCAGCGCCCCACCTGTTCGGCTGTTATAAAGGCCAATATTAAGTGAAAGATAATTAGTTAGAGAGCGGAAATAATTTTCTAGAGTGAAGGAAATACTCGATAACTCTATTATCGGTAACCAGGGCCTCACCATTTCAGCTATTATAAAGGCCAATATTAAATTAAAAATAATTAGTTAGATATCGGAAATAATTTTCTAGAGTGAAGGAAATACTCGCTAACTCCAATGTCGAAAAATCAGCGCCCCACCTGTTCGGCTGTTATAAAAGCCAAAATTAAATTAAAACAACGATATTTATTATAGATTGCCAGGCGATTATATATATCGACTGTCATCGTAGACGGTCAGCCGGAGGCTTAAAATCTCCCTCAAGAGATGTTTTATCTGTCTACATACATATACAGTAAAATCTTGCTACAATATCCGATACAACGATAAATTCCTTTACAACGATAATATTTATTATAGACTACCAAGCGATTATATATATCGACTATCGTCGTAGACGGTCAGCCGGAGGCTTAAAATCTCTCTCAAGAGATGTTTTATCTATCTGCATACATATAAAGTAAAATTTTGCTACAATATACGATACAACGATAAATTCCTTTACAACGATAATATTTATTATAGATTGCCAGGCGATTATATATATCGACTGTCATCGTAGACGGTCAGCCGGAGGCTTAAAATCTCCCTCAAGAGATGTTTTATCTATCTACATACATATACAGTAAAATCTTGCAATAATATCCGATACAACGAAGATATTTATTATAGATTGCCAGACGATTATATATATCGACTGTCGTCGTAAACGGTCAGCCGGAGGATTAAAATCTCCCCCAAGAGATGTTTTATCTATCTACATATATGTACAGTAAAATATTGCTACAATATCCGATACAACGATAAATTTCTTTACAACGATAATATTATAGATTGCCAGGCGATTATATACATCGACTGTCGTCGTAGAAGGTCAGCCGGAGACTTAAAATCTCTCTCAAGAGATGTTTTATCTATCTGCATACATATAAAGTAAAATTTTGCTACAATATACGATACAACGATAAATTCCTTTAAAACGATAATATTTATTATAGACTGCAAGGCGATTATATATATCGACTGTCGTCGTAAACGGTCAGCCGGAGGCTTAAAATCTCCCTCAAGAGATGTTTTATCTATCTACATATATGTGCAGTAAAATCTTGCTACAATATTCGATACAACGATAAATTTCTTTACAACGATAATATTTATTATAGATTGCCAGGCGATTATATACATCGACTGTCGTCGTAGAAGGTCAGCCGGAGGCTTAAAATTCTCCCTCAAGTGATGTTTTATCTATTTACATACAAATACAGTAAAATCTTGCTACAATATCCGATACAACGATAAATTCCTTTACAACGATAATATTTATTATAGATTGCCAGGCGATTATAAACATCGACTGTCGTCGTAGAAGGTCAGCCGGAGGCTTAAAATCTCTCTCAAGAGATGTTTTATCTATCTGCATACATATAAAGTAAAATTTTGCTACAATATACGATACAACGATAAATTCCTTTAAAACGATAATATTTATTATAGACTGCAAGGCGATTATATATATCGGCTGGGGTCGTAGACGGTCAGCCGGAGGCTTAAAATCTCCCCCAAGAGATGTTTTATCTACATACATATACAATAAAATCTTGCTACAATATCTGATACGACGATAAATTCCTTCACAACGATAATATTTATTATAGATTGCCAGGCGATTATATATATCGACTGTCGTCGTAGACGGTCAGTCGGAGGCTTACAATTTCCCTCAAGAGATGTTTTATCTGTCTACATATATATACAGTAAAATCTTGCTACAATAACCGATATAACGATAAATTCCTTTACAACGATAATATTTATTATAGATTACCAGGCGATTATATATATCGACTATCGTCGTAGACGGTCAACCGGAGGCTTAAAATCTCCCCCAAGAGATGTTTTATCTACATACATATACAATAAAATCTTGCTACAATATCTGATACAACGATAAATTTCTCTACATCGATTGTATTTTAGTATAGATCGCCTGGAGGTTATATATGTATATCAATTAGTAAAGTATGAATATTAGAGGTTATATATTAGAGGTTTAGAAATATCAAGCAAGAAAACGATCATAACTTGTAGATGAAAGAGTGGAAAAAATTATTTGTAGATGCTTAATAGATAGATGTGTTTCAGGAGCTGTCAATAAAGAACGTGACGGATCGGAGAGATTGAAAAAAAAATTATCATTCGTGTGACAACTATCGTATTACAGAGGTTTGTTGCAGTAAGAAATATTATAAAACTGAGAGGGTATTAAGATTATTTTGTATGTGAATTCATCGAAACACCGAAATATTGTCAGCATTGAGAAATTTACAGTTATATCAAATATTGTATTGTTGTAGTGAGGTTTAACTGTATATATAACAAAATTCTCATACTAAAAAACTTATTTATTGAAGGAAATCAGTTATTTTGTATGTTTTTTCATTTTCCCTCTGTTTAACCAATTAGCAAAGTAGGAATTGAGTCTAAAACACGAAAATATTCATAACTTGTGGTTGAAAAGCTGGAAAATGTATTCGTGGATACTAAATAAATCGACGTGCTTCAGGAAAATGCAAGGGATCTGTATTTGCATTACCCACTTCTTAATTTTTTTTTTTATTTAAGATTTCGGACAAAACATATTCATCACAAATTCCTGCAAAAACTATAATTTCATCAACCGTTGTTAAATATTCCTTCACGCCATCTTTTCCCAGTATTTGAAATATGAAATATCATTGATAGAGGGATGGGAAAGGAGAACTTTCGTATTACAAGGTTTACTGATATAAAGAAATCGTGGATACATTATGATTATTTTGCATTCTAATTCGCGGGAACCTCAAAATATTATCGTTATAGAGGAATTTATCGTTGTGTCGGATATTGTTGAAGGAAGGTTTTCTGTACATGTGTAGAGATAAATAAAATGCTCCGTCTATTGAGGGAATATTAAACCTCCAACTGACCATTCACGACTACAGGCGATATATAAAATCGCCAGGCGATCTATACTTGTTGTGCGTGTGTGTCTTTAAATACCTGAAGGATTTGAGCTTCTAAATAATGAAAATTATGATAGTTGGAAAACTACGGACATGCATCATAGTAGTGATATTCGAACTTGCGTTTCTCTAAGTATCAGCTTGTGGTGCATCTATCGGGAAGATTAAATTTATCAATTTATCGCATAATAAGGCAATTTGTCGCAACGTCACGAACTACTGTAATGCCCTTCCCATTCATTTTTATGTTTACAACAGCCAATAGACAAACAATAAACTGCCCTTCCGTTTGAAACTAAAGCCAGAATTGTCAGTTTGAGAATTTGCCCTACTGTGTGAAATCGCCTTATAAGTAAAAATAAGAGATTTGAAAAAAAAATTTTCAATTTTACAACTCCTCTTCAACCTCCACTCAAAATACGTGTTCTGCAAAGATCGGTCGATTTACTTGAAAAATTGAAATAAAAAATAAGTATCTAACGTGTTCTGCAATGATCGGTCGATTTACTTAAAAATTGGAAAAAGAATTTACCAAGTATCTAAAAATTTATTATTTAATTTTATTTAATTTAATTTATTAAAAATTTATTATTAAAAGTTTTGAAAATAATCAAATTTTGTAAAATTTTCCTCAAAATGTTGTTTTTGATTAAGAATCACTTTGTTGAGTTACGATCCACTCGCCAGATTTCAAACGCCACGCTGCAAGCACGCCACGCACGCAAGCTGCAAGCACGCCAATTTCGCCAAATGTGGTTGAAGCACCAACAAGATCCATGATTAGAAACAGGAGAGTGGGCTAAGAAGAGGAGTTGAATAACATCTTTTTCTAGCATTATGGCGTCATTCCTTTAACCATCTCATTTAATCATTTCTTATTTTAAATTATTTAAATATCACGATTTATCAATGAACTTTCTAATAATTTTCTTTTATATTTGGCTTACATAACAGATTAGGTACATATGTGATAATTTTAAATTTAATCATCGATTATGTTTTGTTGCCAGATAATTCTCAACCAAAAACAAACACATATTTTTTTTTTTTTTTTTTTTTTTTTTTTTTTTTTTTTTAACCTGCCTCAGATACTTTACAATTTCGGAAAATTAAACATTTTACTGATTCCGTCATATTACGGGCCATATGCTAGTTTAAAATAAAAGAACTGGTACAGTAAGAAAGAAAAAAAATTCTTGAAAGTCTGAAAACTTTATTCACAAATGCACTTTACAGTAGTATTGCCATACAAAACATTTTCTTCAATACAAATGTTCGACTGCTTCGGAAATATCCCATACATTTAAATTGAAAAAGAAACAATACATAAATATCAAGAGCAAAATAAAGATAATTTACTTTTTCTCTGATATGTCATAGGATAGATCTTTCCATGCAAACGTCTACATTCACTGTATTAACACATTGTGTGCGGGTACATTTCGCAGTGAAATTGTACCGGAAGCGGCCGTTTTGAGCGTAAATTTTTTTATTCAGTTAAATCTCAATAGATTGAAAATTATTTCATTTTTTAACCAACTTTCGTATTTTATATTGAAATATATAAACAAATATATAAAATCAACCATAAGATTTTTGTAAACAAAACACATTTTTTAGTGGATAAATTTAAAATAGTATCGTAAATATGCAAAATCAAATAGAATAGTATATAGTTTTAATTTTTTCGAATTATGTTATATACATTTTTACATTATAAAAAAATAAAAAGAGTAATCATAAAACTAATAATGTAAAAACTAGTTTTTGTTTAATTTTTTCCAGAATCTATGTAGTATACAAGAACATTCGGCTTCGTTTTCCTGTATATACCGTTATTTTTGTACCCACAAACAAACCATGTTGTTACACTAACCCGTACTAGTACGTGACCCGCGCTCAAGTATCAATCGTCAGAAAACGTACTAGTACGTGTCCCGCATACAATGTGCTAAAAAACTACAGAAATTTTATCAGTATGTGTATTTTCGAATTATTCACACCAAAGAAAATATATCACCTCCAGTATTACGTTTTACAGCCATCGATTCCGTTCTCGATATCACGGATTGGTTTGATTTGGTTTAAAGCACGGCGATTTACTTTCTGCAACAACCAGATATCACGGAAAACTAAATTGTAAAAAATAAACGATGTATGAGCCAAGTATTAACACATTGTGTGTGGGTACATTTCGCAGCGGAATTGTACCGGGAGCGGGCGTTTTGCGGGTAAATTTGGTTACTCAGTTAAATCTCAATAGATCGAAAATTATTAAGTTTTACATCAGTCGCAATGCAAAAAACTAGTTTTTATTTGTCTTAATTTTTCCAGATTCTATGTAGTAGACAAGAACATTCGGCTTCGGTTTCCTGTATATACCCTTATTTTTGTACCCACAAACAAACCATGTTGTTACACTAACCCGTACTAGTACGTGACTCGCGCTCAAGTATCAATCGTCAGAAAACGTACTGTCCGGCGCTCAAGTATCAATTGTCAGAAAACGTACTAGTACGTGCCCCGCATACAATGTTCTAAAAAATTACAGAAATTTTATCAGTAATGTGTATTTTCGCATTATCCACACCAAAGTAAATATATCACCTCCAGTCTTACGTTTTACAGCCATTGATTTCATTCTTGATATCACGGATTGGTTTAATTTGGTTTAGACCGCTACGATTTACTTTTTGCAACACGACCAGATATCACGGAAAACTAAATTGTAAAAAATAAACGATGTATGAGCCAAGTATTAACACATTGTGTGTGGGTACATTTCGCAGCGGAATTGTACCGGCAGCGGGCGTTTTGCGCTTAAATTTAGTTATTCAGTTAAATCTCAATAGATCGAAAATTATTTAATTTTACATCAGTCGCATCGACTGATGTAAAAACTAGTTTTTATTTGTCTTAATTTTTCCAGATTCTATGTAGTAGACAAGAACATTCGGCTTCGGTTTCCTGCATATACCGTTATTTTTGTACCCACAAACAAACCATGTTGTTACACTAAAATGTATTATTACTTGACTCGCGCTCAAGTATCAATCGTCAGAAAACGTACTAGTACGTGTCCGGCGCTAGTATCAATCGTCAGAAAACGTACTAGTACGTGTCCGGCGCTAGTATCAATCGTCAGAAAACGTACTAGTACGTGTCCGGCGCTCAAGTATCAATCGTCAGAAAACGTACTAGTACGTGTCCCGCATACAATGTATTAAAAAGCTACAGAAATTTTACTAGTAATGTATTTTTACATTATCCACTCCAAAGAAATTACATCATCTCCAGTCTTACGTTTTACAGCCATTGATTTCATTCTTGATATCACGGATTGGTTTAATTTGGTTTAGATCGCTACGATTTACTTTTTGCAACACGATCAGATATCACGGAAAACTAAATTGTAAAAAATAAACGATGTATGAGCCAAGTATTAACACATTGTGTGTGGGTACATTTCGCAGCGGAATTATACCGGCAGCGGGCGTTTTGAGGGTAAATTTGGTTACTCAGTTAAATCTCAATAGATCGAAAATTATTTAATTTTACATCATTCGCATCGACTCATGGAAAAACTAGTTTTTATTTGTCTTAATTTTTCCAGATTCCATGTAGTAGACAAGAACATTCGGCTTCGTTTTCCTGTATATACCGTTATTTTTGTACCCATAAACAAACCATGTTGTTACACTAACCCGTACTAGTACGTGACTCGCGCTCAAGTATCAATCGTCAGAAAACGTACTGGTACGTTTACGTCGCTCAAGTATCAATAATCAAAAAAGTACTAGTACGTGTCCGGCGCTCAAGTATCAATCGTCAAAAAAAGTACTAGTACGTGTCCTGCATACAATGTGTTAAAACACTACAGAAATTTTATCAGTAATGTATTTTTGTATTATCCACTCCAAAGAAATTATATCACCTCCAGTCTTACGTTTTACAGCCATTGATTTCATTCTTGATATTACGGATTGGTTTAATTTGGTTTAGACCGCTACGATTTCCTTTTTGCAACACGACCAGATATCACGGAAAACTAAATAGTAAAAAATAAAAGATATAAGAGCCAAGTATTAAAAATAGATTGGAAGGATAGAAAAACACCCAGAATGATTTCAAATACTTTAGAAATTAATTCTTTATTAAAAAAAAATTTAGAAAATACACAAATAAAAATAAATTTTGAGAACTTGAAAAATATTTATAAATTTCAAATGCTAAATAAGGCTTTAAAAGAATAACTTTT
The DNA here is from genome assembly GCA_032207245.1 of Pardosa pseudoannulata. Classification (NCBI taxonomy): domain Eukaryota; kingdom Metazoa; phylum Arthropoda; class Arachnida; order Araneae; family Lycosidae; genus Pardosa; species Pardosa pseudoannulata. The sequence goes on along the minus strand of CM063500.1, from coordinate 80,389,160 downwards.
CACGATAATAAAACTTCTTAATCCACGTTATTCAAATATAAGGCAAGTAAGCACTTGAGTGAAATTAATTTAAATTTTTTTATTTTTTAAATTAATTTTAATTTAAAAAATAAAACTATGTCCGCAAAAATAGACACCTACCCGTTTTGTTGTAGCATAATATGTGGATGCATTCATCTTAGAATTTTCGCAGAAAAGTTCCTCAAAATAAATAAATAAATAAATATAAATAAAATAAATAAAAATAAATAAGGGTTGGATAAATCGGGAAAGTATTTCAAACATCCAGTATGCAAATCATATCCAACATAAGATGATACTTCACGACTGCATTGCCATTCCAAAATAACTAAATTTTACTCTCACTTTTTTTTTTAAATCACCGGTGATGTCAATAAATATTGCACCCGATATGTTCAGGACAATCTGAGACATGAAGGTTCCACCCGCAGCTAAGATTATAACGTCACTAGATTTCCACATACGAGTGCGCTATTCAGACGTTTTCGAAAAAAATCTAAGTCCAAAATATCACAGTGTTGCCACTCCATTGTAATTAAACTTTTAAAAATCAACCCCCGTTACAATTTTTTTTTTCTCCCAGCAGAAGGAACCTTACAACTGAATATAACCAAGTGCTATCTAATATAACTTCCCCACTATGGCCAATTGTTCACCACTTCCTGATGGGGACCTTAAACGATGGTTCACGGGTTGCATCCACACGCTGGGCTACTAAATGAGCCAAACACGTGGATTCGTCCATAGAGTCTACTGCGCACTTAATTGCGCATTTGGCTGCCTTTGATCTTTGGTGAAAAACAGCCTCGGAATCCATCGTCCACGAAGGCTATTTTATCGTCTGCCACCATCGACCACAATAAACGATATCCCCTCCAGACGGTGGTGATGGCTGCAGTGGACCATAGTGTGGAGGGGCCTTAACAGAGTCACACACCTAAAGCACCGAAACTGTGAAGCCAAGAATTCTACAATTTATTAAGCTATCCCCCTCCCCGGTATTACTACTAATGCGCAGTTCCATAGAACTCATGTAGTCGATTTTCTGATAAGAGATTCGCGGGATGGATTTTCCAGCCAGATCTTGAGACCTCAATCATATTGAGCTCGATTGGAATTCTCTGGGGAGGGTAAAGGCAACTCACAACCCTCTTTTAAGAACCATCCAGAGGACTGAATGGTTGGTTCTTGAGCCGCGGTAGCTCAGTTGGTTAAAGTAACGATCTCGTAACTGAGAGGTTGCGGGTTCGGAAGAGCCGGCCTAAGATCCGCCGGGTTCGTTAAAGGTGACTGGGGAACGTAAAATAGGTTCGTGGTCACAATGTCCTCCAAGTTCTCAATCAATACTCCTCTACCAATCCTCTGGGGGTGGCAGGCCAAGTCTATGAGTCTTCTAATTGGTCCCTGCTTCAAAATTACGAGGACCTACTTGAACATAAGTCGTACTTTCACCATTGTGGTGCTCGTTATAAAACGAAAGGCACACCCCTTTGCCTGAAAAAAAAAATAGCCCCCGGATCAATCGTGCTTGGTTTCACCAAGTGGCATAAGTTAACAACAAGGGTACTGAAAACAGAGTTGCTGAACAAATGGGACCATCAGCCACAAAAACTGCTTTATTTCCAGTATGAAATGTGTGACGCCTTTATATTTGAAAGACGAACCTACTTCAAATTAACCCATTTCTGTTTTGCTCGATTCTGTAACCATTGCCTTACACCTTTAGACTGGTGAAATTCGAAAGGTGAAATTTTTCTACACTTCAATTTTTTTCCCTAGCTAGGGATAAGTCTCGAAAGGAGAATACGATTTACGGATTTACCCTGCATTTGCTATGCTTTTTGAGACATGTAAACAGGGCTTATAAGGAATAAAGATTTGCAACCATATAAAAAATGGTACATAAAAAAACACGCACAGTTTCGTTAATAAAGATGCAATTAGCAATTACACGTTTAATAGAAATAAGATGGAAAATGTCCAGGAACCATTTTAAAGTAATGGAACATTTTAAATTTAGATAAGTGCTTCAATGTTCAGAAAACCAGTCAATATAGCTTCAGTTAGAAGCTATTAAGTTGTTCTCAAACTGTGTGCCACGACAATAATTAAGAATAAAGAAAAATTAATCTACAAATAAATTTACTTCATTATTTGCAATACAAATGAGTATTAACATTTATTTCTTTTATTTTGTTCTTAGTATTTAAACAACTTTAAGGATCAAATTTTTCTTGATTTGATAAAAATGCCTCGGCGAAAAAAAGCGAGAAATGCTAGTTCAGAAAATCCTCCAAACAATAAATAAATAAATAAATAAACATCAATAAATAACGAGTTACATTTAGTTTGATTGTTAGTGGTTGAAAACATCGTAATTTTCGGAAGAAATGCCGCAGCATTTACGTGTTTAAAACTTAAACTTTCAATAAGCGCGAAGTTTCTATATGAGCTCGTAAAACTTTACCCTAAACCCTTTACGTCAGTATCAATTGCAAGCATTCTGCCAACTGCAGATCCTTCAATATATATATACTTGTTAATTCAGTTTGTAGCGGTATGCTGAACTTTTTTGCTACACGACGGTTCGTGAAACGGCACCTACTGCTGTAATTCGTTATCGAATGGCTACGAATATCCAACCTAGAAGCGGTATTCAAAATTCCCATACCTAAAGCCATTGCCCTTCTATTCGGCTATCGCTCGGCTTAAATACTTGTTGAATAGTTCTTAAGTAAAAAGAAAGCAGAAAATTGTTGATAATGGTTAACAGCATAGAACTTCCTTTGCTAAACAAATTGGAAATAGACCAGTAATGCTCGATTTGACTTAGTGCGGCGTTTCTGGGCAACTTAAATATTCTTTGCGCCATTTTCCTCGAATGCTAAGTTTACGCTAATGCGGTTTTTCCTACGGAAATTATGATATTTTGAAGATTTTTAAAAGTTCTTATCATAACTAAGTTCTAACGCCCTAATAAATATTTTATCGAAAAAAATTCTAGAACCAACTACACAAAACATATCACATAATGGCGACTACTAAATATAAATATTGAAACGCTGGACAACTTAAGGAACACGGGGTTAAATATACAAGGTTTAAATATTATCTCTCCTTGACAGAGCTTCCCGACAAAGCTCATTGAAAAAGGTTAAATTTCCCTTCAAGAATGTCAGCCACTTAGAGGTGCTCATGACTTCAGCAGTGTTTGAACAGAAAAAATCAGTGGCTGCACGAATCAGCGCCACCTCAGAGTGACTCCGCGCGATGGCGATGAAATCGCAGAAAGTGTCAGCAGACACGTTGTTCTTCATGAATTCCGTGCACTCAGCTCTCAGCACATCAACATGAAACTCATCCGAAACTGCATACAGCTTGCAGACGTTCTCTTTGTTGATGTGATCAGTGCTTCCCGTATATAGGTACCTGAGGAAATCTTGGAAAGTTTTAGGATCACAGTCGTGTATCACAACAACGCCGTCGTGCGTTTTGGCCATTTCCTCGTTGAACGTGGAGCAGAATACTGGGGATCTTGCCAGCAGGACGGTTTTGTGGGCAGGGATTTCTTCCTCCTGGACTTTCAACGTTATGTCGCTGGTCCACTCGTCCAGAAATAATTTTTCGAAATCTTCTCGCAGTTTTATAAGACCTGGAAAAATAACTTCGTTAACCCTTTACATCTCAACAACTCCTATTCAAAAAATATTTATTCATGTGCTACAATACATCATTTTACCCCTCTCTAATGCCAACGGTGGTTCATGGTTCAATTACCACTAAAAAGTCCGGAAACCTACTTGTTCTGCCAAGAATGTTGATATTCTCAGCAACTTATTGTAAATAAGTATATATATATATATATATATATATATATATATATATATATATATATATATATATATATATAAGTTTGAAAGGCAAGCAAATCTCCCAGACAACGGGAACAAAGAACTGCAACTATTCAAAATTTAGAAAATTACTCAAATTTAAGCAAATAACTATACAAAATCGCTAAGTAACTAACATAACGTTTTCGTAATTTTTTTTATAATAATGCAGTTTACTATGTTATATGATAGAGGTAATAATTTTAATTCCTTATAAATTATCAAAAGTCCAAAATATCGAAAATTTCTTTTGATCATTATTTTGTACATTTTACAACAGGCATATTACTATAATAATATTGTAATATTGAAGCATATATGTTTAGAATATAAAATATAAGTGCTGTCGTGCCGCCCGAGATTTACAGACAAAAATTAAAAGAAGCGCTATAGCGCTGCTTGGATCTTTTCATACCCGTGTAGATAAAACGCGGTTGCGCTGTTCGGAGTTCTTCGACAGTGTTTTTCAAAATCATCTGGGACAAACGGTTAAAGATACACTTTAACTGTGAAAGAATGATTATACATTTAGGCTGCTACTCACGGCGATCATCTACACCAGTGGTGCGCAAACTAGGGGTCGCCAGAAGTTTTTTTTTGGAGCTGCCAAATTTTTATGAAATGCATTATCCCTGCATGCTGCATACCATACAGTGTACATATAAAGAGTGAAGCGCCGTCACTGAAAAGTTAAAGAAAAACTTTTCGAGAAGATTCGAGGATTTTTCTAAAAACGATCTTGGTTGGATACGTGATCCATTTTCCTTTGACATATGCAGTTCAACTCTTCAAATTAGTGAAAAAGAGCAATTGATAGATCTAATTAGTGATTATACTCTTCGAAATCAACTTAAGACTCAGCCTTGCCATAAATTTTGGCTATCCGTGGAAAAACAATATCCCGTTTTATGCAAGAATGCCATAAGAGTGTTAATACAATTTGCATCAACGTATTTATGTGAAACTGGATTTAGCAAACTAGTTTCAATAAAAATTAAATACCGCTCGCGTTTAAATCCTGAAGATATGCGAATTGCAATTAGCAACATACATCCAAACATCGATGAGATAATTAGAAACTTGCAGCCACATACATCTCATTAAAGGGCAATTTACTGATTTTTGTGTTATACAAAAAGTATTTTCTTAAAATTATAAATAAAATTAATGAGTCAAATATGATGATGTTTTTATTCGATGAAACGAAAGAAATGCGCGAAATATACATCGTATTTGTGAACATTTATCTCTAGGGGTCGCCAAAAATTTTCTCTCTACAAAAGGGGTCGCAGTCGAAAAAAGTTTGTGCACCACTGATCTACACCACTAGATTATCTAATGATGTCACTAGAAGTGATTTCGGCACGTTGGGTTATGTCGAAGATGGGAGCTTTTGCTACTCCGTCATAATGACGTAGACAGTCGAAAAAAACCCGACTATTCCTATTGTTTAGAGTCGCTGGTGCTACCATATTACAGTTACCATATGTCACTGGTGACTTCTGCGTCATAATGATGTCAGATAGAAATTTAGGGTACTAAATTCTCATGTCTGGCGATTACTGACGTCATTATGACGTAGAAGTCACCAGTGACATATGTCGACTGTAATATGGTAGAAGCCTTAGCGAGTTGTTGTTGTTTCCCATGCCACTTGGACAAACCAAGCACGATTGAGCCTGTAGGCTGTCATATGAAGGCGATAAGTGTGCCTTTCGTTTTAAGGAGCACCATTATGGTGAAAGAAAGACTTCTCTCAAGTAGGTCCTCGTAATTTTGAAGCAGGGACCAAGCAGAAGACCTTGAGAACGTTGTAAGAGTCGCGTCCGTCTCTGTCGGTGGTCGGGCAAACTTTTATTCTTTTGAACAACTGAAAATGGAAGTATTGTAAGGTCTTTTTGACTCACGGATGATTAGAGGTGTCAAGTGTGCCGTTTTTGTCAACGCACCGACAGAGAAAAGAAATTGTGCTTTGTGTGACCGAGTCGGCTGGGCAAAGGTCAAAGAGGACAAAGGTCAAAGAGGGGGGTGTCGTTCTTCCCTTAAAACCAAGGTTTCCTGTTTGGAAAAGAAGAAACCGGAGGGGACTCCCGAATGAACTTTGAGATGAGCAAGTTGTCTAGAGTAATCTCCTCTCTGGATGATTTTACTTATACACTTTAATATTTCTTTAAATGCTTTTTGTTAAATAAATGAACAGTTGTTAAGTTTGAAATCATCTACGGCTGATTATTTCGCCTCCATACCTGCTCCTTATACGAGACCCATGCGAAATCATATCCAAATGACTAGGGTATGACTTACAATCGGAAGTAGAACCATCGCAAACCGCTCGGCGAGTTAACAAACTTGGAGGACATTGTGACAACGAACATATTTTACGTGCCCCAATCACTTATAACGAACACGACGACTCTTAAGTCGGCTCGGGTTCTGAAACCATAACCTTCAGTTACGAGATCGTTGCCTTTGCCGACTGAAATACCGCGGCCCACCCTATCACTGTAGCAGCCTTAATCATTGCTCGAATTCTATTTGGAATTTCGAAAAAAGAATGGTATTAAAATACACAGAAAAGATTGGTTTGGTTTTGAGAGCTAGGGTCTACTTTTTGCAACACGAGGGCTAATCAGACCGGGACCTACTGCTTAAATCCGATTCCAAACGGCTACGAACATCCATGCCATAGTGGGATTCGAACCCACGAACTCATTCCTGAAGGCCAACACCTTAACCTATCGGCCATCGTTCGACCAGAAAAGATTGTAATTTAATTTATAAAAAAATTGAAAAATCAAAACTTTTGAAGTTTTGAGAGTCCTGTGACCCAGTAATTACGTTTTTTTTCAAATCCCTACTTACTCTGCAACTTATCCGGGAAATTTTCACTGTCGTTTGATTCTCTTAACTGGAAAAGGATTGTCAGACTGTCATGGACCGGTGGACCACCCACTTCCGAGAGAAATTCTGAAAAATCTACGATGACCGGTGTAAAGCGACGAGTCCTGTGACGCAAGGTGATGGCATGCACGTCGGACACGATGTCACAATCTGTTCGTAACTGAAACTCGAAGCGAAGCCTGTTTAGAGGTAGCGTATTAGGCGTGCGGTAAAAGCGTATGTGAATCATGCCCGAGTCATCTCGGTTCGTTAATGAGAGTCCATAATCTTCGTCCAAAAAAGTGAAGGTGGGACTCAGAACATTCCTGCGATTCACCCACAATGCTCCGAAATTCCTGATATTCCATTTGTAGCATCCTCCTAGCAAATAAAAGATTTCGCCTTTTTCCACACCAATGACTGGGTCATTGGCTGCCATTCCTGTAACAGGAAAAGAAAAAATAAACTTGTAAAACCCATTTATGAGAGCTCATGAATATTTGTACATTTTAAATGCAAGAATGAAAATAGAAATAGAAAAATAGCTTATTTAACACGCTGACTGCCAGACGCATCTTCGATAGTGTGCCCAAGACGCCGACGTGAACTTTTCATTATGCGATGCGTATCCTGCAATATTTGCAGTAGATAAAATGAGTTATAAAACAATGCTTGAAGCCATTTTCGTGGTGGGGGTGACTCCCACGACGTGGTAGGCAATTGTTATAATTGTCCTTTTTTTCAAATAATCGAGCTCCGATTGCTAACTGATTACGAACAGATGCAATATCTACACTCTTCCGGCCATCATGTTTTTTTTCTTGGCGATCTTGGCGAAAAATAACCATTTTTAAAAGTCGCCAAACAAAAATAGCGGCAAAAAATGGTGTTTTCTGGGAAAAAAAAAAAAAAAAAAAAAAAAAAAAAAAAAAAAAAAAAAAAAAAAAAAAAAAAAAAAAAAACATGGACGGTACTACATGGCTTTTAAGAAACCAAAGATATTACAAATTCTACAATAATTGACACAGCATATATTTTGCAGATGTTTACTGTTCAAGAACTATACGATCAAACAAAAATGAGTTTTATAATGCGTTTGTATAGAAAATAAATGTTTGAAAATTCTTTAAGACAAATTTAAAATTTTTGAAGGGGTTCCACCCTCAATCTCCCCTTAAAGATTCTTACATACAACAATACATATTACAAACACTTTGCACAACTAGAAAGAAATTAAAAAGAAAAAACATAAAATTCTACAACCTGACTACGCGAAACGGCACGTCTGAACTCCAGGAATCCCGTAAGGCAAAAAGGCTGTAGAAATAACCAGAAAGAATTTATTCGAAAGAGCCGGGTGGTGACGTCAGAAATCCCGTGCGCCAATGGGGCTGAAAGAACGAACCAGGGTTGTTACCACAAGGCTCTAATGTCAGCGTAGAAAAAGCTAACCAGTCTTCGCCCGGCAAAACGCTAGAAAAACCGCCAAATTTGGCGACAAAAGCTGGAGTGTAAATATCGCCTCTGAACTGAGTACTCTCATTATTTAGCATTCAAAGCAGCTAGGGAGAACTAGAGCAAATAATTTGACTAAAAAAGTGGTGACATTGTTCCGATTGCGTTGATTCACTTTCTTAATAACTTAAATGTTTCAATCTGATTCATCACAATATGCACTGAAAAAATATATATTTTTCATGTACCAATAAAATTATTTTTGTATGTTCTATATTGCATTAATTTCTTCACACCATTATAATAACAATTAGGGATGCAACGGATATCCGGCCAACATATTGAATCCGGTATATCCGGCCACTATGACGGATAATTGGCAGTAGCCGGATATTACAATTATCCGGCAGTAGATCCCGCAAAAAATTATACACCAAAAAATAAGATAGATAAAAAAAAAAAAAAAAAATGCAAAATGTTAAACAACATAATATATGGTTTTATTGGTTTTAGTTTTGGAGAGCTACGGTCTACTTTTTGCAACACGAGAGCTAATGAGACCGGGACCTACTGCTTAAAGCCGATTCCGAACGGCTACGAACATCCATGCCATAGTGGCATTCGAACCCACGTATTCCGGTTCCAAAGGCCAGCACCATAACCCTTCGGCCATTGTTCTGGCAATATACTATATGAAACAATGTGTTTAAGTATTTTGGAGCATTATGTATTATTGTATTCAGTATTTTGGAGCATTATGCATTATTATATTCAGTATTTTGGAGCATTATTAATTATTGTATTCAGTATTTTGGAGCATCAGTACATCCGGCCAAAAATCACACACCGAAAAGTAAGATAAAGTAAACCGAAAAGTAAGACAAAAAAAAAATGCAAAGTGTTAAACAATATATGATATGAAACAATGCGTATAAGTATTTTGGAGTATTATGAAGAAAAAAAAAAGGCTATATGGGAAAAATTAAGTTTGTTTATATATTTCATTACAAAATTTCAAAAATTATTCTTTTTTTAGTGTCAACTGCAAAATTGTGTCCTTGCATCCGAGAACACAAAAAACAAAACTTACATTTTTGGAGAATAGAATAACAAAGACAATTTACTAAAAAAATGTAGGAATGTGTTTTTGAAATTTTTCATATAAAAATATAAGAACTATTAAAGAAGAAAGGTAAAGGACTATTAAAAATGCTTTTATTAAGATTAGATTTTTCTAATTAAATAATGTCGAATTCAGATATTGAGTATAGAAACTTGAATAAAATTTTTTAAATAAATTATAGTACAAATAGTTGACTAATTAAAAAATTAAATCTATATTTCACAATTATTTATGAATTATTTGTTCTCATTAGTTTTTATTCAAATGCAGTTGTAATATAACTTTTGAACTAATTTTTTATAAAACAGGAATTTGTTATTTCCAGGGAATAATTTTGAATTATTATTATTTATTACTTCCCGGTGCATAGTAAAAAAACTATTGCAATTGCTAATAATTCGATAAACAAAGAAATATCTATATAATGTAAAACTTTATAGACTGAAATATAATTTTAAAAAATGAATGTTTTTGTAGTATGTTTGTACATGAAACTTTGCTTTTCCAATTACCTCTATTAAGAAACCGCTTCTCTGAAAAACTTAAAAATGCTTTTATTCGGATTTGATTTTTCTAATTAAATAATGTCAAACTGAGATATTGAGTACTGAAACTTAAATAAAAAATTTAAAATAAATTATAGTACAAATAGTTGACTAATTAAAAAATATAAAAGGTGAGAAAAATACTACAATTTGGTTGCAAAAATAAAGTACATAAAGCTGATTTATTTAAAATAAATTCAAAAAGAAAAAGTACGAAACATACTGACATCCGGCCGGATATCCGGCTGAAACTCTGGCCAGATATCCGGTATCCGTTATCCGGCCAAATTGACATCCGTTGCATCCTTAAGGTATCCATCTACGTTAAAAACGTCATTTTTTTTTTTTGCCAAAAATCATATTTTTTTAAATTTCTCTATTGTAAAATTTCAACTTTTAGGCTTCTAAATCTGTTCTTATTTTGTCTTTACGGCGTTTTAAAGCAAAGTTACAGCTGTTTAGACATAAGTGACAGCTGTCAAAACAAACCGGAAGTAGCGACTTCGGAACCGGGAATTTAAAGCCTTTTAACGATCATTTTTTGAAAAAAACTTTTTATATTTTCATGAAGATTAGTTTAAACATTTTTCTAGTATTTTTAATAATTGACAACTTGGCAATTAGAAAGTTTTAAACTAAGAAAGTGTGTGGAATTTTAAACATGTATTTTAATTTTTTAATAGTTGAAATTGCTTTCATAAACTTCAAATGCGTTTTTCTCGGAACGGTATTTTTAATAAAATGTTGAAACTTGAAATGTGATTTCTCAAAAAGTTCTTAAAATATTTTGTTGAAAATTATTATGAATGCTTTTGATAGTATTTACTAGTGAATGACCTAAAAGTTTTAAATTTGGGTAATTTTTAATGATGTTACACTCATAGTTAGCTGTAAAGGTAATGAAAATTCGTTAAAAATGCAATGCGTATGATTTTGAAGGACCAAAAATTTTTACTAAATGTAAATTAAGCAAAGATTTTAGGTGATTCACTCGTCCAGTGTATAAGAAATGTGCTGCATCAAAAAATATTGAAATAATTTAATTTATTAAAAAATTAGACCTTTTGAAAAAACCCACATTTTTTTACTAAATTTTCTTCATTTATTAGAAATTTTATAAAAACTTCTCCAGGAATAAATTTGTTAAGTGCAATTCTCTATGATAATATAAAAAATAAATCTAAAAATGTAAAAACACGAACTAGTTTCTACGTTTAACCCATATTGGACCGCTGTCCTATAAACAGCAAATAGACCTATATTTGCTGTCCTATAAACAGGACAGCAAATAGAATTCCATTTAATAATAAAGTTATAAATATTTTCTGAGTGGATTTTATTTTAAGACCTTTAAAGTAGACACATTTTATCATAGTAACAAAAAAAAGTGAGAAATCAAAATATATTGTATTGTAAAATTTATTTTAACAACCCCTTAAAAATTGTCATTTTTAAATCTTTAATTTTATATTTATTATTATTATTTTTCAAATATAGTGGAGGTTACTTATAGTACTACAGACATGGCACTACATTAGTGAGTAACGCTAGGTCCAGAAAATGTTATTATGACACCACACTTTATCCATTTTAACGATGATTCTTCAATTGATCCACAAGATCGTTATTATAAAATTCGACCTTTTTTTATGACAAAATCAGCATAACCTTGAAGCAATTTGGTATATTTTCTGAAAATCTCACCATCGATGAAAAGAATGGTAAAATATTTTGAAAGGCACAATTGCAAGATGTTCATCAAAAATAAACCTGTAAAATTTGGATATAAATTTTGGGTATTAGAATCCTACAACGGATATCCTTTTTCTATTACCCCTTAACAAAAATACCAGTTCAAGAACTGCAAAATAAAAGCAACAATGTGCTTAAAATATTATGTTAAACTTTGCTTTGAATGTTTTCCCAAATTTCACCTATGAATCAGCCTAATGCAATATAAGTGATATTTGTTAAATTTTAGTAGTGTATTGGACCATTGGCCTAAATATAGGACAGCTAATTTCTTAAAATAAAATTTATTTTTAAATTTTGGTTTTATATGCTTAGTTACACCATATTAATGTTATGGATAAAGTTTTAAAAATTTTTCAGAAATATTTAGTTGGTGTGGTACAATATGGGTTAAAGAAAAAAGTTCTCCGAACGTACACGGATACCTTAATAACAATGGTATTGAAAAATTTATTAGTATCCATATTTACTATAATTATGTACTTTTATTATTTGCTGCGTCGCCCGTCACCAGTGGCGCCCATGGCAGTCAACGTGTTAAAAATTAAACAAAATAATTAAAGCTCTTATAAAATTATTTTACAATTGCATAAAAGAGTGAAACTAAAAAAAAATTTTTTTAAAGAGAAAAACTCGACACATTGTATGCAAATCTATTTCGTCGCGGACTTAAAAGTCGCAAGCAGCGGGAGTATCACAATGGCTCATTTTATCAAGGTTGTAATCAATAAAAATAAAAGAAGCATCATATTTACAAAACACGACTCATATTTACATTCCCGAGCTAGTAATTCGACAGAAGACCGAGTAACTTTAACTAAATTTCTAGAAAGACACAGTGCAAATCGTTGCCTAGCAGCGATCACACAGTCGTACATCGTATTTATACGAATCGCATCCAGAAAGTAAGTTTCCCTAAGTAAAAAGAACTCACACTTTCAGGGACATATTTATTGTCAAAAGTACAGCAATGTTTCACCTATTTTCAACATAGCCACCACCAGAATTGAGACACTTCTCGTATTGTGAGATCAACTTTTGTGTACCTCTGTTGTAGAACTCTGCCGCCGGTGAATAGAACCAGCCTTCTTGTCCTAGAACACCGTGCACATCCCTTTTCGTACAGACAGCATCTGTTTGAATTTGTTCCTGACCGAAGATCCACTATGATGACAATGCATTGACTGCTGCTTCGTTTCCGGGGTAAAGTGCGAAAACCAAGTCTCAGTGCCCGTGAAGATCCTGTCGAGGAACTCGTCGCCGTCATCGTGATACTGTAACAGAAATGTCAGTGCTGCTCCCAAACCTTTAATTTTGTGTTCGGAGAGTCAGTTTCAGCTCATAGACCTGACAGGGTTGACGATGAATTTCAATTGGCGCAATGCTTTGTGCATTCATGATCACCGACCGCACTTTGCAGGCGGCGGGATGAGGAATTAAGAGTTTCCATTTCGGACCACTGCTACCCCGCAACTGGCACGAATCGGGACTTGTCCACCTGGCATATGATTAATACGTCATAGATCTGTTACGCACGCGCAATTAACACGGCTTATTACTCTATAATTAAAACTGATAAAGAAGGGTTTAAAACCATTAATAAAATTGGATGGAGTCATCATAGTCTAAGGAGCTAGCTAGCTAACTGTAATTGGAATATATTCAACACTATTGTTAGATTGACCGGCTTTGATAATTTTTTTTCGTAAAACTTTATTTGAGGTGTTCTGCATACAGAATTAGGCATTTTAAAATCTAAAAATAAATTTTTCATTTGAAATATGTATAAAAAAAGGAGCAAACTGCAAAATCTCGGAAACACAAGAAAATTTGACAATGTTTCCGTAAATTCATTGCGAGATTCAGATGCTAAATTCAAGAAAATGTTGTTACCAAATTCTTTATAAAACAATAATACCTTTAAGCATGAATTATTTGGTCCAAGTTTAATAACATTTTAATTATATCAAAATATTTTGTTGAAATTGACAAGAGAATAAAATTTTTCAGGTGACTTCCGGTTTACGAAAGAGCACTTCCGGTATTAAAATTGACTTTGAACTTTCATTAAAAATGCTATAACTCTGGTTCTAAATGAGATAGAGGCAAAATTCAAGCGGTTATATATAGATAACATATTAGATTTTAATGATATAATAAAAATTAAAAATTGATATTTTGGTCGATATTCACGTTTTAAAGGTGTACAGATGCCTTAAAGGGGAAAACATTGGGAAACTTACTTTCTGGATGCGCCTAGTACGTTACCCACTCTAGCAAAAATCTACTAAACACGTACTTTTATGTAATCCGCGCTCCAATGACAGTCTACGAAAAACGTAAAAGTACATTTTCCGCATGGAATGTGTCAAACCCCCCAAACAATTGATACTTGAAGACGATTACTCAACAGTGTCAGTTTATTTGAATAATACTGACAAACCCGAGTAACAAATATATCAGTCAATATCCTACAAATGTAGGTCAATATTTTGAATGTCGGACATCTAATTTTGGACATCTGCCGATATTGACCGACATAAAGTAAGATTAAAATCTGAAACTGTTTAAAAGAAAGCATTAAAAAGGGTTGTTGTATTGCTTATCAGATAAATTTTATTCTAGAAAATGAAACTTGCCAGTATTTACGGAGCTTGCTATTTTGAATGTTTTTTCTTAATGTTGTTCATGTCATAAAAATCCCCTATATAATAATAGCTTAAGTTATCTGTTCGTCTGTCCAAGAATTTATGAAGCGGTTGAACCTGGAATGTATAGGGGCATACATATAAGGCGATTTCACGCAGTAGGGCAAATTCTCAAATTATGACAATTCTGGCTTTAGTTTCAAACGGAAGGGCAGTTTATTGTTTGTTTATTGGCTGTTGTAAACATGAAAATGAATGGGAAGGGCATTATAGTAGTTCGTGACGTTGCGACAAATTGCCTTATTGGATTCTTGATGAGTTAGAGTTAGCAAAATTCAAAGCGTCTTTAACCCCTTCCGGTATGATTTAATAATGAAAAACTGTGCATGAAATAACCATTTAATTTTTATTTAAAAAACTTGTTTCATTTTACAATTCTTACATATTCTTAATTAAAATCCCCTTTTTACATAGTGTTAAATAATATCAGAAACAGTAAAATTAAGAAAATATCAAAGCAAAACATTAATAAGGTATACAGATAATAGTCTTCAAGCTAGTGGTACTTTTCAAAACAAAGTGCAAAGGAATTCTTAATTGTTTACACCGCCAAGTAGTCTCACTTTTAATTTGATTCTTGTAACACACACGGCATTTCTTAGTAGGTTTTCTTTTATTCTGACTCATTAATTTGGCAATGACTTGTACCAAGTAAACAATATGCAATAGTGACTTGTGATTTTCACAAGTGATAAAAGTGTTGCCAAATTCAGTACACTGGAAATTTTAAACTAAATTAATTATCATATTTAACAGTAACTTTAATCGCATGACGAGTGTAGCTCGTCATTGTGCGGTATGGAATGAAAAACTAATGACGAGCTAGACTCGTCATTTTACTGGAAGGGGTTAAAACGTACGAAATCTATCTCTTCCCCCTTTTCAATAGTTTAAAGTTTTATATCAAGCCCTATTTTCCCCAGTTAAGAGCAGGTGATTAAGTTTATTACATAATAAATAGGTAACAATAACATTTTTATTAACAATATGCCATTCCTTGGCATACCTGTGAAAAGAAAGAATGCGTAAAAAAGATTGAGAGTACTACTTTCCTCAGTTTTTTACATCAATTTATTAAGTAACAATTTTTAAAAGAAAAATATTTCATTGCAATAACGGCATTTTCAGACTTGTATGCAGGGCTTCGAACCGGAACTGAACCGAAAAAAATATCGGTTTATTTCGGTTCGATATATCTTTCAGTCATTTTGTTACTGTTACCAACTTATCAATATTTTCTAATTTAACGCCAACTTTATAATTACATATCCGCACTTGTATAAGATTGCAATGGTGGTTTTGGCAGCTCCAGCTACACAAGTTAGTGTTGAAATTTATTCTCCGAGACAACAGAAGTAATCTCAGTGAAACCACGTTAGAAGATATATTAATAATTAGAGGCAATTTTCATATGTTAAATAAATAATATATTTTTTTACATAATTATTGCAAGGCCAAGTGCACGATGTGAGAGTCAAACGACGAATGTGGGTAATCATGAACCTAGTTGTCAAATGCGATTTTGATAATGGATAACAATGCCAATGCTCGCCGCTCTTATCGTACCTGCTGTTTGTATCAATTCACATAGTGTACCAATTAAAAAAAGAATAAAATCTTCTAAATTTTGATAGAATTATATTTTTAGTACAAATAAGAATATACATAAAATGAAATTATTCATTTGGAACTGAAACGAAAACAGTTATTTTTGGCGGAGCGAAAACCGGAACTGAACCGAAAACCGTTATTTTTGGCGGAGCGAAAACCGGAACTGAACCAATATTAATTTTTTAGTTGAACCGGAACGAAAACCGGAACAAAAAAAATTACGGTTCGAAGCCCTGCTTGTATGTTACTTTAATGTTTACAAATACAGTTTGATTAAATTAAATGACTTGCTTCTGAATACTTACATATTTCATGATTTTAATCGGGTTAAAATATTGTATTATTACAAAGTAATTAGAATTTTTTTCATATTTTGAACTAAAGTATGAGACTGCTTAAATTTTTATTACATCATTTTTTTTCAACATTTTGAGTGATAAAAGATATTTACAAATAATGCTATTTTAAACTACTATAGAACAACAATCTCTATATAATAATAGTCTAAGTTATCTGTCGATCTGTCCTCGAATTTATGAAGCAGTTGTACCTGGAATGGATAAAGGCATCCATATTTGATTTTTGTTGAACTAGCGTTAGCAACGTTCGAAATCCACCCCTTCCCTCCATTTCTAGCATTTAATGCCATTATTTCGAGCCCTCTTTTTCCCGGTTAAGAGCAGGCGATTCAATTTATCACATAAATAGGCAAAAATAATATTTGTTTCTAACATTATGACGTCATTCCTTTAACCACCTCCTTTAATCATTTCTTATTTTAAATTATTAATTTATCGTCTGCCTTATTTTCACACGTTTTATCACTGAACTTATATATTACGTAAATAATTTTCTTTTATATTTGGTTTAAATAAACAGATTAGGTACATATGAGATAATTTTAAATTTAATCATCGATTATATTTTGTAGCAATGAAAATTTTATCACCAGAATTAACAACAAATTCTTTTTATAAAAGTTTAGGAGTCTATTTCACAGAATAATAAATATCTAGCGTTTAAGTTATACATCTTTGAAAATTAAGAAGTTTGTTCGTTACTATGTTTTTTATACATAACCACACGATTTGACTAAATTAATTCAATTTTATTCTAAACTGCATTCACAGTATCGGGAGACTTTAGAGGAGTATGAAGATAAACAAATTATTGAGCGTGTACCAGATAATTCTCAGCCAAAAACCAAACCTGCCTCATAGGGTACTTTACAATTCTGGAAAATTAAAAATTTTACTAATCCCGTCATGTGACGGACTATATGCTAGTATTTCAATAATATTCAACAATATCTATTAACACTTATAAAAATAAATATTTACTGACATCAAATAATATCTCAAGACATTTAGTACAACGCACAATACCGATTTAGCTGAATTTTAACAGAAGTGAATCGATTTTGCTTTTCTCCACTTCGTACGACTAATTGTAATAATTGTGATAATTGTTAGAATTTTAAGGGGTGAGACAAGCAAAATGGAACTGAACTGCCGTAGATTTTTGTCCCGAGGGAAAATGCCAGGTAATACAGATTTTAAACGTAAAGTTGCTAAACAAATAGGAAAAGCCTTACTTCAAGAATTAAGTGAATTAGTTCATATTTCAAAATTACAACGTGGTGAATATTGCTAAATATATAAAAAGAATATTCCGGGATATCGTAGAATATTAAACAACATTGCTAAATATAAAAAAAAAATAATCAGGAATATCGGAGGATATTATACCAATACTGCTAGGTATTAAAAAATTCATTTTTTAATAGATTTAAAAGATGAATTTTTTAACAGATCTCTGAAAATCTATTAAAAAATGATTTTTTAATAAAAAATCATTTTTTAATAGATTTTCAGAGATTTTGCAGAATATTAACCAACATTGCTAAATATTAAAAAAGGATATTCAGGGATATCAAAGAATATTAACATTGCTAAATATAAAGAAATATTCAGGAATATCCGAGGATATTAACCAATATTGCTAAGTATCAAAAATGACTTTCAGAGATTTCGCAGAATATTAACCAATATTGCTAAATATTAAAAATGAATGATATTATGAGATATCGGAGATTATTAATTAACATTACTAAACATAGAAAAATGATATTCAGGGATATCTAAGAATATTAACATTGCTAAATATAAAAAAATATTCAGAAATATCGGAGGATATTAACCAATACTGCTAAGTATTAAAAAATGATTATCAGATATTACGCAGAATATTAACCAACATTGCTAAATATTAAAAAAGAATGATATTCTGGGATATCGGAGATTATTAACCAACATTACTAAACATAAAATAAGGATATTTATGGATATCTAAGAATATTAACATTGCTAAATATAACAAAAAAATATTCAGGAATATCGGAGGATATTAACCAATATTGCTCAGTTTTAAAAAATGATTTTCAGAGATTTTGCAGAATATTAACCAACATTGCTAAATATTAAAAAAGAACGATATTCTGGGATATCGGAGATTATTGCTAAATGTAACAAAAATGTTTGCGGAAAATGTGTTTCCAAAACAGATTTTATAAGTAAAAATGTTTACCATGAACTTTTTGATAATAAACATTTCATTTAAATTAATTTGGAACTATTTTCTTTGCATAAACTTCAATTTTCTTGTATGAGTCAAATTGGCTCACTTCAGTAAAAATAGGTATATGATCAACATCTGTAAATCTAGTGTTAAAAGGATACATTCAGTCAGAGATCAAACCTCAATGGAAAACATACTATGCTTCTGACGAACTAATGATGTACTACCGCAAGATATTGAATTAAAAAATTTTTTAAGAGTTTTGTTAACGTGATTTTTTAAAGCACTGTATGATTTAAAATAACTATGTAACCTCAAAGACAATTACCAATCAGTTTTGTTGCTGGCTGATGTTATCCACTTATAAGAATCATTGTCTCCAATTCTTTGTAAAGCCTTAAAGTAGAGGGGCTGAGCTGAACAGATAACACAATGGTATTCAAAATGGAGATTGATGTTTTGGACTATTTTTGAGGTTGACAATTTTTCAAGAGTAGAATTAAATTTGATGACAGGTAAAGTAAGGTTACTTTACATTATTATGCATGAGACCTTGTTAGGACCAAAGGAAAACAACTTAAACAGAGTGATGAATTAACAAGGTTTTACAATGAGATAATTTGTTTCTGGCTGATGTATCCCCTTATAAGAATCATTGTCTCCAATTCTCTGTAAAGCCTTAAAGTAGAGGGGCTGAGCTGAACAGACAATACAATGGTATTCAAAATGGAGATTGATGTTTTGGACCATTTTTGAGGTTGACAATTTTTCAAGAGTAGAATTAAATTTGATGACAGGTAAAGTAAGGTTACTTTACATTATTGCGCATGAGACCTTGTTAGGACCAAAGGAAAACAACTTAAACAGAGTGATGAATTAACAAGGTTTTACAATGAGATAATTTGTTTCTGGCTGATGTATCCCCTTATAAGAATCATTGTCTCCAATTCTCTGTAAAGCCTTAAAGTAGAGGGGCTGAGCTGAACAGACAACACAATGGTATTCAAAATGGAGATTGATGTTTTGCACCATATTTGAGGTTGACAATTTATCAAGAGTAGGATTAAATTTGATGACAGGTAAAGTAGGGTTACTTTACATTATTGTGCATAAGACCTTGTTAGGACCAAAGGAAAACAACTTAAACAGAGTGATGAATTAACAAGGTTTTACAATGAGATAATTTGTTTCAACACAACCCTCCCAACATACAATTAAAAGGATGCATTCAGTCAGAGATCAAACCTCATTGGAAAACTTGCTACATATCTGAAGAACTAATGATGTACTACCACAAGATATTGAATTAAAAAAAATTTTAAGGGTTTTGTCAATCTGATTTTTTAAAGAACTGTATGATTTAAAATAACTATATAACCTTAACAACAATTACTAATCGGTTTTGTTGCTGGTTGATGTATCACTTATAAGAATCATTGTCTCCGATTCTCTGTAAAGCCTTAAAGTAGAGGGGCTGAGCTGAACAGACAACACAATGATATTCAAAATGGAGATTCATGTTTTAGACCATTTTTGAGGTTGACAATTTATCAAGAGAGGATTAAATTTGATGAAAGGTAAAGTAAGATTACTTTACATTATTGCGCATGAGACCTTGTTAGGACCAAAGGAAAACAACTTAAACAGAGTGATGAATTAACAAGGTTTTACAATGAGATAATTTGTTTCAACACAACCCTCCCAACATACAATTAAAAGGATGCATTCAGTCAGAGATCAAACCTCATTGGAAAACTTGCTACATATCTGAAGAACTAATGATGTACTACCACAAGATATTGAATTAAAAAAATTTTAAGGGTTTTGTCAATCTGATTTTTTAAAGAACTGTATGATTTAAAATAACTATATAACCTTAACGACAATTACTAATCGGTTTTGTTGCTGGTTGATGTATCACTTATAAGAATCATTGTCTCCAATTTTCTGTAAAGCCTAAAAGTAGAAGGGCTGGTTTGGATTGGTTTGGCTTGGAGTGCTATGGTCTACTTTTTGCAACACGAGAGCTAATGAGACCAGGACCTACAGCTTAAAGCCAATTCCATACGGCTTCAAACATCCATGGCACAGTGGGATTTGAACCCAAGAACACCAGTACCGAAGAACAGCACCCTAAGCAATCAGCCATTGTTCGGTAAGTAGAGGGGCTGAGTTGCAGACAACACAATGGTATTCAAAATGGAGATTGATGTTTTGGACCATTTGAGATTGACAAGTTATCCAAAGTAGAATTAAGTTTGATGACAGGTAAAGTAGGGTTACTTTACATTATTGTGCATGAGACCTTGTCAGGACCAAAGAAAAACAACTTAAACAGAATGATGAATTAACGAGGTTTTACTTTTTTACAATTGTAAGCTATTTTTTTTTTAAAAAAAAGGAATAAACTGATAAATAAGAAGGCTGCATGAATTGAACTGAGAGCACACAGGTGTTGAAAAAATGAAGATAATTCAATTATGGAGCCTAATTTAAAATAATAAGTAGGAGCAAGGATAAAATATACTGTTACAAATTTGTTAGTGAACTTTAAATTTAACATGGGATTCTATGGGTATCTCGCCAAACTGGTGAGATACCAGCTCGTTGGCAACAGTTTTGGCAACCTATTTTTGTCATCAAGTTTGTCGCTAAGTGTCGCCAAATATGGCGATACATGACAACTTCCAGTTCTGGTTGCTGGAATATTCCAGCAGTTTCTTTGGGCCTATATAAGGCAGGCTGAGTCTCAAATGAGGGATTTGTTAAGTAGATTTCTTAGTGTAAAGAGTATGCAGTGTGTTGTATTTTACCAGTGCTTCTGTTTAGATTGATGCGGAAAGAGGTATGTTAGCCCAAGGCATTGTGCTTGAGTTGTTCCACAATGATTTTGTAAGCTTGGCATGAGTGTGCAATACCTTAATCTTGATACCTTTCTGACATTGTATTTTCCAACTGATTGCCAATAAATTGTTTTCGTGATGTATTAATGTCCATTCAATTTCCGAACCCAGCTTTGAAGTTCGTAACAATACCAATTCTAAAGTGACCCATGTGTTACTTGCACCATGGTATAACCATCTCTGCTTTATATCAATCAATATTTTCAAAAGACAAGTACATATGCATAGCACTTTAATTTTTAGCTAAGATGACTGATTATAAGAACTGCACTGAATGTTCTGTAGCATAGAGAATAATAAAATTCAACCAGGATCTACAGCTTAAAGCCAATATAAAAGGTAAAAATAGCAAAGCAAAAAACATTCAAACTTTAACAATAAGTAGTGAAATGTACAGATCTATGTGTTCAGTTACAGAGCAGTTTTATTCCTGAACTATATAAAATTTATGAAAAGAGAAAATTATAAGCAATTTCTTTAAAAATACTGAAATTACTGATTTAAACCTATATTTTGAGCTCTACTTTGATAAGGCTTATGTTAAAAAATAAATACACAATATTTGGAGTAAAATGTAAGTCATTGCAGTTATAAGATAAGATTTTTGTATCTTTATTATGTGAAACAAAAAATTAATAAAAGATGGTAATAAAAAAAAATGAATTTAATAGAATCCTTTTCACACCTATTCAAATAAGAATAGGTATGAAAAAGATTCTATTAATATTGATGTTTTATAAATTTTTCTACATATATTCTATAGATATGTATTATATTTTCTTATTTTAATACTGCATATAACAATGCTTGGTCAATGAACTTATGCTTCTTGTTATGTTAATTTATATATATATATATATATATATATATATATATATATATATATATATATATATATATATATATATATATATATATATATATATATATAACCAAATCTGTCATATGTTTATTAAAACTATGTTTAAAAAAAGAAAACAGCATGTCATAGTTAAATAGATATAAAATTACACATACAGATGCAAAACTTTTTTGTGTAAATTTAAAATAATTTTTTTAATTAAATATATATTATCCTTGCAATTTTTTTTTTGTTTGCTTAAATATTATTGTATAATTTTTTTTTTTTAATTTTAATTTTTTTTTTTTTTTTTTTTTTTTGCAAAATTTGCATGCATGCATGCATATGCTGTTTCAGGAATTTATGATTCAGTTTTGTATAAAATTAAGTTTAATTATTATATATATATACATATGTATATATAAATGGGGGGGGGGCTATGCATATGCAAGCAGATATTTTCATTCGAAATGTGCAAGAAAATAACAAATTTCATTAAATAAAAGATTATAAAAGAAATAAATTATTTCTTCATTTATAAAAAGAGAAGGTGATAGATTACTGTGAATGAATGATTACAATGAAATAAGAATTAAAGATTTCTACTTATTAGCAATATTTTACTTTTATTAACCATGTTCAGTCTTTGAGCTCTCTGACTGTTAAAAGTAGTAGATTGCTAGCAACAAGGCTCAATTTTTTTTTTTTTTTTACCAAAACTGTTAGCTATGGCAAATGTATAGAACATATCAGATGTATGCCATATATGTTGATAAGTTTGTAAACAAATTTAAGTTTAGATAATCAAATGCAATTAAACAATATTAATAAAGACTAATTTATAATTAGACTATTGTAATTAATATTTGAAAATCAGCCCAATTAATGCTAATACAAAAAGATGACAAAGATTTTCAGAAAATGATTTGAGCCACGGTAACTCAGTCAACAATAACAAAACTATAGCAAAGGCAACATTCTTGTAACTGGAAGATTGTGGGTTTGGAGCCCGAGCCGGCTTAAGATTTGCAGTGTTCGTTAAAGGTGACTGGAGTATGTAAGATATGTTCAGGTCACAATGCCCTCCAAGTTCTCAATTAATACCTCTTGGGGTGGCAGGCCAAGCCTATGGGTCTTCTGTTTGGTCCTAGCTTCAAAATTATGAGGACCCACTTGAGCAAAATTCATGATTTCACCCTTGAGGTGCATTGCATTTTAATAATCAACACATAGTATGATACAGATGTATTTTTTTCTCATTAGTAAGCTTCCCGGATTTGGTGCCTTTATTTTTTGCTAATTTGACAAGATATTTTGTATGTTATTCATTTTTCTATGTTTACTGTTGAATTTGTTATATGTTTTAAATTAGGGTAACTTTTTCATGTTTTTTTTTTTATTTACAATGTAAAATAAAAAATTTTTTCTTTCAAGTTACTTATTTTTCACCAAAAATTAATCTGAAAACTAGAGAATTAGTTACTAATAGATTCAAGATCTACTCGATATTTCACAAGTAAAACTCATTATAATTTTATTTAAAAATTCTTATTTAAAATACTTCTAATTATGGATATTTCTGATGCATTGATCGAGGGATGTATTTTAGAAAGGGGTGTTCTAAAGGTGCAGCAATTGAGCGAAGTGCAAAGATGCTAATTTTCTAAATCAAATTTCAACAAGAAACTTTGATATTGAATCTAGATAATATCTATTTCCTTTTTATAGTAACTTTAAGTTCTAGCATACCTACAAAACTCAGTTCACGAAAGTTTAAAGTATTATTTTAACTGACCAAATTGCTAAAAATATATCAGTGTATATTTAGGGTATAAAAATAAATATATCGCTATTTCATTTCTGAAGTCATGTGAAAATGCTCGGTATATAGCTATTCACCCTTGGCGACAAAAAATCTGTTTCTACAAAATTTTAATGACAACACAGAAAGTGCCAAAATAGTTTTAATATAATATCTGTGTTATGGAAAAATGCAATGATTGATTGTTAAAATGAAAGGTGTACCTCTTTGCATAATACAAGTAGCATATGACTCAATTGTGATTGGTTTGACCAAGTAGCATCAGAAACAACAGAAAATGAATTAATGACATTAATACAATTATCAGTGAAACTGACTTTAATTTCTTCATCTGTCTAAGACATAATTAATTTCAAAGTCATTCCACTCAATTTTACTTTCTATATCAGGTACGTAACTCCATTGCTACTATCGTAACTCATACTGCCAAACGATGGCCGATTGGTTAGGGTGCTGGCCTTTGGTACCGGTTTGGTTTGGTTGTTTGGAGTGCTATGGTCTACTTTTTGCCACACGAGGGCTAATGAGACTGGGACCTACTGCTTAAAGCCGATTCCGAACGGCTACGAACATCCATGCCACTGTGGGATTCGTACCCACAAACTCCGGTTCTGAAGGCCAGCACCCTAACCATTCGGCCATCGTTCGGCCTTTGGTACCGGAGTTTGTGGGGTTCGAATCGCACTGTGGCATGGATGTTCGTAACCATTCAGAATCGGCTTTAAGTTGTAGGTCCCGGTCTCATTAGCCCTCGTATTGCAAAAAGTAGACTGTAGCACTCGAAACCAAACCATCAAAACTCATATCTAATTACGAATAGTCTACTTATTAAAACCAACTAAGGTGTTATGAATATACACAATAACCAAATGGCTCTAACTGATACCAACAGCAGATTTATAATTCCTTTATTTTAATTGTCTTCTCAGATTACCTTTTTTGCACCCCTAGGAGATAACACAAAAAGATCAAGGTCATTAGCTGCATGTACTGAAGAGTTTATTTCCATTAAGTTAATGACAATGTGACTGTGAAAAATATATTTATAGATAATGTATGACTTATGGGTTGTATGTCATTGTCAGAAATAAGTAAAATACCATGATATATGTAAAGTATGCAATAGAGTTGATTGGTTTCGAGTGCTATGGTCTACTTTTTTTAACATGAGACCGGTACCTACAACTTAAAGCTGATTCCGAATGGCTATGAACATCCATGTCACGGTGGGATTCAAACCCATGAACTCCAATACTGAAAGCCAGCATCCTAACCAATCGACCCTCGTTCGGCACAATACAGGTGAAGGGGCTGGTTCTTTTGGCAGGGGCAGTATTTTTTAAATATTCTAAAAATAAATTTTACATTTTTTTTGTAAATTTAAAGGATGGCTTATAAATTTACCAACTTATACAATTACCAATAATTTGACAAATGAAATTTTTAATATTGATTTATACTGGCAATTTCTCTTTTCCTTCCTGTACCCCCCCCCCAACCAAAAAAAAAATATATATATATATAACAGATAGATAAAAGGCATGAAATATTTATAATAAGTCTGTTGTGTGCATCTTTACTTCAAAGACAAAATATTGAATAACAATAGATGCGCAACATAAATTCATATATCATTAGATATTCTGTAATTTATAAAGCTGAAATGAAAAATAAAAAAAACACTAAAAATTGAATGCAAGGATATGAAGTATTAAGCAGATATAACTTACAAATATTTTTAGAATATATAATTATTTAACTGAAAGCTTTATCACTCATTGCTTATTATTTTTTGTGCAGTAAATAAAGTAGTAGACATCAATACATTTTGATTTCTTTTCATTACAAAAAATTTTATGTTGGTTCTTGAAATGGCTTTATTATTTGCTAATCCTTCCATCTGCCGTATTAATTTTTCTAAAACATTGTTTACAAACTCCTATATCTTTTGTTTATGTACAATTAAAGTATTACCAGACAATTTTTATCTACAGCTACAAAGGTATAATGGCATGATCTATAATAAAATCTGTACATTTCACTGCAAATCTGTATATTGTGATTTTTATAATCACTTACTTCTAGCATATTTCTAAACACCCCAGCACATTAAAAGCTATTAGTAAAATTATTATATAGCATAGGGAGTACTTTGCATGGGCAACTATATCCCTATTGTTATTAATTAGGTATTGATGTAATATAAAAAACAACGGTTTTTGTCGCCAAACTTGGCAACTTTTCAGGCAATATCTGTCATCGATGGTTGCTTTTGGCAACTTTTAGCATTTGAGCTCTGTAAAGTTAAGAAAAAAAAACATGGCAGTCGGAAGCGGTGTTTCAATCACGTCAGTTCCAATAATTAGACATTAAAATGTATATATCTTTTAGTTTTGAAAATGGATGCTTAAATACTGATAAATTTTATTATTGCTTAATTTTATTAGAAAAAAAAATATAACACATTGAATACCTCAGTAATGTTTGAATAATATTTATTATAATTTTCAATTAGCAAAGAAATTTTTTCAAGAAATTAAAAAAAATTTTTTTAATATATATTAGATGTCAAAACATGTACTCATTCAATTTTGTTTCTAAATTGATGCTTAAATAATGATAAATTTTATTATTGCTTAATTTTATTAGAAAAAAAAATTTAACACATTGAATACCTCAGTAATGTTTGAATAATATTTATTATAATTTTCAATTAGCTAAGCAATTTTTTCAAGAAATTAAAAAAAAATTTTTAATATATATTAGATGTCAAAACATGTACTCATTCAATTTTGTTTCTAAATTCGTAAAAATAAATTTTGGAGACAAAAACAGTTTAAAATTTTCCATGACCTAAAAAATTTCATATTTTACAGAGGGGAAGCAAATTTGGCACATGACAGAGCCCTACTGCCCTATGTGACAGAAATTTGTGATTTCAAATTAATATGATACTGGATAATAAGTTTTCGTCAGCAGTAGTTGATTAAATTCCAACAGTTTATTTAGATGATATTTCTTTCTAATTTGAAACCCTAACTAGGGACTATAGATTTTTACGATTCTTTTGCATAAGTTTATAGTTAGGGCCACTCAACATCCCTTTTTTTCATGTGGGGTGAATCGCTTTCCAGACATCCCTAAGTAACTAGCCTGCTTCAAACATGAGAATATGTTGGAAGACAAGGCCATATGACTAGCTAGATCAGTAAATGTTTTGTCTGCTTTCCACCTCAACATTTTTTTGGCAGATATGCTTGGCTTGAGATTTATTCTGAATCTGCAAAGCCTTTTCTGTAAGCTTGAAAAGTAATGCACATTGTTATACAATAAACATTTAAGGTAAATTTCAAGTTTGGGGGGCCCTGCCTTCATGTTTTTGGCACTATTCTTGTACAAGTGATTGCCAAATTGTCACCAAATGATGTTTACAATTTGTGTATTACGTTTATACCCAATTTCAAAGCATATTTTGAACAAAAAAAGGGTTTGAAATTTTGTTAAGATGAATACAAATTTAAATTTGAGTTTTTAATGTATTTAAAGACGCTTTTGTACTGTTTATTAAACTAGACAGTGCAGAATTTTTGCAATAAGTGCAAATTAAGCAAAATATAAACATTAATTAGTTATATTTAGGCAATTATGCTTATAAAATATTTAGTTATATTTATAAAATACGGTTGCTATTTGATGAAATTATTTTAAAACTATCAAAAGATTAAAAAGTAATTAAGTATGGTACAAATTACTTCTAGAAATTATTAGCTTAAAATGGAAATATAAGAACATAGTAAATATTTTAAATAAATAAGAAATATTTAGCTTAAAATTCTGAAGATAG
This sequence comes from Pardosa pseudoannulata, assembly GCA_032207245.1. Classification (NCBI taxonomy): domain Eukaryota; kingdom Metazoa; phylum Arthropoda; class Arachnida; order Araneae; family Lycosidae; genus Pardosa; species Pardosa pseudoannulata. Next base: position 80,361,188 of record CM063500.1, on the reverse strand, counting down.
TAAGGGAGTGAAATAATTTTTCTTATCTAAGTGAGGTAAAGCTCCCCTTGATATTCCATAACAATAATGGTAGAGGGTCGTAATAAAATTACTTTTATTACTTAGTGTATCATTTTTAACAATGTAGTACACTATAAAATAATATAGTTTAAAAATATTTCTTCTTCATTTTGTATTCAATTAAGACACAATTTTGAATAAATTTCAAAACGCAGTGAATACAAAAATATAAATGTGAATTATAACATCTCTTGTTACTCTTCGAAAATTAAGCATAAAATATAAAATAAATAAACGCTAACCTAATTTGAGTATCCTGAGTTGGTGGTGGATATACACGTTTGATCTGATTTAAAAAATCCTGAAAAGCATCTTGCGAATTTTCTTTCATTTCCCTCCACATAAATTCACAAAGGTACGAATCAAATTGATTTTCATACTTGCGAACTGTGCGGAGGGATCTCTTAATTGAGCTCCACAAGCCCTCAATTGTATTGGTGTGATCTCCAGTATTAAATTTAAAAAACGAAAAAAAAAATACCACAAGAGCTCAGGCAAAATGGACAAACCTCCAGAACACAGCCGAAATGGACAAAGACTTGAAATGGACACTAAAAAATTCAAATTCAGCGGTCTTGGAGTATTGTTAGTTACAGGAACCAATAAGGGTCAGATATTCAAATCACGTGTCATTTCCCACAATACCCTAAAATAAAGGCGCCGATTGACCCTCCCCCTTTTTAGGGGGTGGTGGAAGAGTCTGAAAAGAGCAAGGTTTGCCAGAAAATAGGGTTCTAGAATTTGGTGATATCTCCCAGGCTTGGCGTCACCACCGAACTGGGTTCCGGGGGCCCCATCGAACTGGGAAATAGCCATAAATCGCATGAGGTATCGCAGATCAACATGCCCTGAAATTAATAACACATCAAAGCTTATGAATATATAATACTATACAAATCTTGTTTGTAAAACTTCAAGTGCAAATTTGTTTTCTTAGGAATTACAGATAGGTACTTTACGGGTATACTTCGTAATTACCGTCAAGCCGGTATTACAAACTTTATAATAAAGTATCTGATCTTGCATACCTTTTTAAACCACAAACAAATCGTTATATTTCCTTTTAATTCTGTGCATAATTTATAGAAATGCCAGATAATTGCATTAAGTTTATTTTTTCACGCTTGTTCTAAATTTTTGAAATGCGCTATAACTTGTTATATTGCAATTTCTATTATTTTTATAGAATTGTAATATGTTTTATTTCACTAAGTTTTAAGATATCATCATGAAATCGTAATAGTACTTAGAAACTTTTTTCAAAACTGTAAAAATAAAATAACATACCCAATAACGCAGATTTTTCTGTGGCAATTTAAAGGGATTCCACGTATCTAACGGCTTTGAAGAAGTAGGATGCGATAATAGCTTATTTATCATCAATTGGAGTGAAATAAATATTTGGAAGAGAAAAAAAATCTTAGTATTTTTTTTAATTTCAAAGGGAATGAAGAGTAAGATAAATTTGTTTACAATCTTTTGCAATTTTCAAGCAACAATTTCCGGCTGTGTTTACAAGTAATAATTTACTATGTGTTTGACGATTAACGATTACGATAGAGTATTGATATGAATAGATTCGATTGCTAACCAAATTTTTCTTTAAAATTTTTGTTATGTCATTCATTTGCTTACAACAGGTCTAAGTCGAAAATATTAATTCTTGTACCTCTTAAATAATAAAATTTAAATTCAATTGTACCTCTTAAAAATTAAAATTTAAATTCAGTACATGTTAGATTTAATGAAAAATATTTGAGTTATTTTCAGCATTATCGTTCTTACATAATTCGTTAAAAGGGTTCAGAAAATTAATACAGAATTTATTATACAGGAAGGTGAATTCAAGTTTACTTGCTATGATGCTATAATCAGTCGTTTCATGCATTTTTCCCTCCTTCAGTTTGGAGAGTAAAAGTATCCAGAGATTAAGTACTCTTTACCTAATGCTTAAACCAAGTCTAGTTTGTAACATCCAAAACTTTTAGCTTGCAGTTTAATAAACCTGAATTAATCTACTCTTTATTAACCATCAGTGTATGATACTTTGATTGCTGTCAATAACCGACTCGAATGCTTATAAGCATTCGAGTCGGTTATTGATACCCATATACCCATTATATTGATACCCACAATGCACACAATTATATTACATGCACACAATTTATTATTGATACCCATATATGCACACACACAATGACCATGTGCCTATATATATATATATATATATATATATATATATATATTATATATATATATTATATATATATATATATATATATATATATATAGATAGATAGATAGAGATAGATAGATAGAGAGAGAGAGAAAGAGAGAGAGAACCTAGTCACTGAGGCTTATGCCACTGGTCTGGAAAGTACTTAATAATAAAAACAATTTATATGTAGAATATAAATATGAATTCAGACAACATACAACCTAAATAGTGCTGAAAATATGAGAAAAATCAAAGCAAACAAATTATGAAATAATTCATTGATACAAATGGAAACATTATAATTAAAGTAAATTAAAATGTAAATTATACAACAAACACTTGCTACTAACAATACAATATATTTACCAGACTATAATTCACAACATTCTAATACTTATCAGAGTACACAAATATACTAACCTACAGTTCTTTAGTGTTGATATTTAGTTTAAAATTTCTTCTATCATTTGAATTTCTTCCCTTGTCGACTAGTCCTTTCTTTAAAGTAAATAGAATTCCTCTGGATAAATAAAACAAAAAAGGATTTCAGCTAGCTGGGTCAAGGTTGAATCCCAATGAAAAAACTGATCTTTTCACTTTAACTGAAAAATATCAAACATAATCGAAGAAACACAAGCATCAATTTAAAGTTTTATTTATTATATATAAAATTTGAAAGACTTTTAAAACACTTTGCTTATAGCATATTTGGCACCTTGATTTACTACAAAACTTTTTATATCTATTCTAGAACAATCATAAAATTTGCACATTATTTAATTTAGAAGTGTAATATTTGTTTCTTAAAATTAAAATTTAGTACTCTTCTTGTGTGTTAAGTTCACCAGACCATTTAGTGTGTTCTTAATTTAATTTAAAACTATTAACAAAAACTGTTTCATTCGTGTCTGAAAAATTTTGTGGATTCAAATACTTTATCAACTAGCTGTTGTAAACATCACAATCAAAAGCTTTCAAGTCAATTTTTATTGACTTGAAAGTCTATTCAATTATAAAACATTCAATTTCATACCACTTTGAATAAATTTATTAATTTCAACAATAAAATCTGCTAAACATTTTGACACATCTGATGACTTTTAAAAACTATGAAATATGTCTATTAGAAAAAATTCATAGTATACTTCTAGAAGCATTTTAAATTTTTCTAAATCTATAAAAAAGAAACTATAAGAAAATATTCTAACAGACATAATAATATATTAAATACAACTCTAGATAGAGGCAGTATAAGGAAATACAATATAATTTGTGTGTAATTTACAATGGGAATTATTATTTAGTACTTACAGGAATTTATAAACAAATGAAGATGACGCTCCACACTCAATAATAATATACAGCGTAGTAGTTTGTTCACCAGACTATAGATGGCGCTTTGGGAGGAGGTGATCTAAAAGAGCTCTATAAGACGTCTATATCAAAATATGAACTGATACAGGCTACGTCTATTAAAAGTCGAAACCTGGAGGACTTATAGATGTACATAACACGTCTTAGATATCTAACAGACGTATATCTAACAGACGTCGAAATCACACACGACCATTAGACATCTATTTTTTTAATCTTATAGAGTTCTATAGCACGTCCTGGATGTCATAGATGAATTTCGATCTCTATTAGACGGCTATAAGCTCTATGTGGTTGTGTGGGTATGATTAAAAGTTATTTTATGATAGAGTGACCCAACAAATTGATAAATTAGCGTAAAAACTGTGAGGATTTTTTTAAAATTTACAGTCACTAGACCATGGTAAGCTTAGTTTGTCGTGTAATAATAAGGCACCAATCTGGGACCATATGGCCGCGAGGGCCTCCTGTCTTGTCCCGGCAGTGGTAGTCAGATTGCAAGTACTAGGCCACCCCACTCAGCCAGCCCCCTTCAAAGTTCCCGTCGTTTCGCAGGCACAACAGGCCAGCAAACACAGCACAGTAGTGGTCATTGGAGGAATTTGGAAGACTGCCGGATGCTCTAGCGTGCCTCTTCTGATCACGGAAATAGTGACGATGGAGGACTATAAAGAGGGCTATTCTTGTAGTCTGATGAAATTTGCTCGTTGTACTTCGAGAAGAAATCCGGATGGCCTAAAGAAGGATCTGGATATTTTGAAAGGCGACAGTCACAGTCCTAGAACTTTGAACCACCGCTCATGAGTCATTTAAATGAAACTTTGGCCCACCTTGCTTAACCCCCGTGATTCGGCTTGCTCAAAAATACCCACTGATACCTCGCTATACTATAGTTTTTTCAGGGGTGAAAAAACTATAGTCATGCCTATATGCAACTAAAGTAAAAGCTAAATTTGTCAATCTCCCGTGACCAATACAAACGTAAATATAGCATTTCGGAGCGCTTTTAGTGAATTTCTTACCCCCAACTTAAAATGATTTCACACATAAAGTAACACATAAAACTTTTATATTTTAATATTTAATGTATCTTTACATCTTTACATAGACAATTTCATAAACATTAATCTTTGTAATTTTTCTTTGTATGATATTTGATGTAACAACTGTCGAGATGCCCGCCCGGCTTGTCGGGACAAGTTTCACAATAGTATATCTTTTGATGTCTTTTGCCGGGCTTATCTCGTGGAGAGCAGACTTTGCAATCATTTCTAACTCCTGTTAGAACGCAATGCAGCTTTTTCTTTAGGTGGATGTTTCCGAATTCGGAGGTTGAAGTCGAAGATCGAGCTTATTCCATTACTACATTCCATAGTAATAGGGATAAGAAATTTCAATTTTTCTGTTCCTTCGGTCATGGTTTTCAAGTTCGAATTGATGCGGAAAATGCAGTAAGCTTCATGGTACCGTATTTATCTCAGATAAGAAAATCTTACGCAGTTTGAAAAAGATATTACGTCGTCTTTGTAAGATCATATATGCAGTTCTTAGGACAAAAAGAAAGATAAGAACGATATTAGAAACATAAATAAGATATCAATCACCAAATAAAGAAACATAAATAGTTTGCACAACGCATAGAATTTTCGCACCAAACAAAGTGGTGAGCTAGAGTCACCTCTCGAGTTGCGGCTTTAAATCATGTGGTGAGCGAGACTCACCTCTCGAGTGCTAAGGGACCCGATGACTTGAAACCCCCGATGTTCCTCGATCATATATGTACTGGGAAACGAGGGTCACTCTGAAATTTTTGAGATACAACTAGGTTTTTAAAGTTATACTTACAAAATTTTAGGTGTGTTCAAAGTAGTCTCCTCCAGCATCAATGCATTTTTGTAGACGAATTTTCCACAGATTAAATGCCTCAAGCCATTCATTTCTTGGAATAGATGAAAAAATGCATTTATAGCCACACCAATCTCTTCTTCTGAATGAAAACGACATCCACGTAAGTTCTTTTTTAGATTAAAGAATAACCAAAAGTCACACATAGCTAGATCAGGTGAATACGGCGGATGTTCTATCACTTTAATTTGTTTTTGTTTAAGAAACTCAACTGTTAATCCGGCTGTATGTGAAGATGCATTTTCATTGTGAAGCATTAGTCCCCTAACATTCACTTCTTGTAGAATTTGTGGAAGACATTTAGTGGTATACCAGTTTGCTGTTACTGTCTTCTGTCCTTCCAACTTGATGGCTTTGACCAATCCCGTACTTCTGAAGAAAACGGCATACATCACTTTTTTCAGTGCGCGTTGTCTTTTCACTATTGTCGGCGTGGGATTATCTTCAAAGATCCATACTTTGCTTTCTTGTCGTGTTGGAGTTACACTTCAACAACGCCAGCGTGAAACTGACAAAGAGGCGAAAGTGATGTGAGTGACCCTCTTTCGACCCCATTGGTCAAGAGGGGTTGCTAACAGCGGAGTAGCCATCTTCGGCCCAAGACGCCATGTTTGGCATATCTTCGACCAAGTGTGGTCCCTTTGGTATAATGGCCTAATTAGAATTTTTATTTCCTATTTACACCTTTATTTATAATCAAAATAAACAAAATTCAGCAGGAGGAATTAGTTTTTTTTTCAATTCTGTATTTTCTCACGAGTACTCCACTTATACCTGCGGCTGGCCTAGACGCTCAGTTGGTCTTCACCTTAACACCCAAGATCTTAGTTGCATACTTAGGTACAAATTAATGTCTTTTCTTGTTTCAGCATTTTTGTTAGCATTATACTTTACAAAATAGATGAGATAGTTGTTTAATTTGAATTTTCTATTCCTTTTAGCGTTTGATTTTATTTTAGTGTAAAATTGTTTTATAAAAAAGGTTCGTTTTATCTTTGAATTCATTTTGCATGCACCAAGAAGCTGTATTTATGGTAATCGAAAAAATTAATTTTATTGTAGCCTAGAGGTATATTGAAATATTTTAGGCTTTAAACTACATTTATTTATCACAAAAAAAGCTCAATATTGGAATTCATACTTTTATAGGGGGAAAACACTGCTATTCACACACTTCTTATAATAACTTTTGTACCCCTATCAAGAACGCATCCTAGTGATTCGCCCCAAAAGTCTAAAAGTCACCATTAAAAAAAATCTTGGAATGGCAAGTAAAATGAACTTAAAACTTAGCTCTGAAAGTTTTTGAAGTTGATTTAAGTTATAATTTCCTATTTTTATATTATTCCCTATATAACAATGGCCCAAGTTATCTGTCCGTCTGTCCTCGAATTTATCAAGCGGTTGGACCTGGAATGGATAAAGGCATCCATATTGGATTTTTGATGAGTTAGGGTTAGCAATATTCAAAGCGAGTAAAGTTTCTATTCTCCTAAACTATCGATTTGGTTCTAAAATAAATTGGTATAAATATGCTTCATATCCCAGCAAAAAATAATATCCCAATGGGATCCATCCCTTCCTCCCTTTTCGAGCGTTTAATGCCATTATTTCGATCTCTATTTTCTCCGGTTAAGAACAGGCGATTAAATTTATCACATCCCCTATATAATAATAGCCGAAGTTATCTGTCCGTTAATCCTCGAATTTATGAAGTGTTTGTAACTGGAATGGATAGAGACATCCATATTGGATTTTTTATAAGTTAGGTTTAAGTGATGAGTATGGACCTTTTCTAGCATTTAATGCAATTATTTCGAACACTATTTTCCCCGGTTAAGAGAAGGCGTTTATTTTAAATATCGGTCTTTTAACTTTCGAAAACAGTTTTCAGCTTGTTTCTAGAGTCATTAGAAGTCATGATACAGCTGTTTAATCATCGCCGGAAGTGTCGAAAAGATACCGGAAGTGAGCAGTTAAAGGGCTTGACTTTGAGTGTTAGCATGAAAAACGTCGTAAATAGCGTAAAATTCGAAATAAAAAAATAAATTACTCCAGCATATTTCTGAATGTTTTTAAATTATAAAACACTTAATAAATTTGTACAATGAAATCTTTAAATTGAATTTCTGAAAAACTGTGATTTTTGCTACACCACCGCACTATTACAGTCATAACTGCTAAAATGATTTTTAGAATTTAATTAAAATTTAACTGTATGTTTTTAATCATGTTATGTATGCATTGAACCTCGGGATTATAAATATATTCATTTTGAGATGAGTTATGGGCATTTATGTTAGAAACTTCATTATTTTTTTTCTTGAATTTTTGCTCTAAATTACTTGATTGGCTATAACTCATTTATACTTTAGAATATTTTCATTCTGGAGGTTCAATGCATACATAATGGATATATGTCTACATTTATCCAAGTAAAAGTGATATGTTTTGCGCATTTTCTTTGTTAAGAGTGTTGGCTTAAAGTCAAAAAACGCTTGTTTTTTTTCCTCTATTTTTGCCAATTTTTAAGACAATATAAATGTATTTATGTTTATTCTCATATTTTTCTATGTTTTATAACCTATTACTGCAATAAATAAAAAATATTTTACATAAAATCCTTATTTAAAAATTTTGGCTCCGAACGTGGTCGGTTACCTTAAGATGGGTCTGTCCCTTGTACCAATAACGGAACGAGATTTGTAGATCACAATGTGTTATTTTTTTAAATGTTGATACAAGGCCTAAGCTGTAAGTTTATTCAACTTTTTGGACATAAGAAAGGCAAATTATTTTTTAATAAATTAAGAATTTACATAAGTAAGAGAAACGCTATTGTGTGTAAAATTGTATACAAAAGAGACACTGATTGAGAAAATAACTGAAATTTTATTTTTCCTCGGATTTGCTAACAAGAATACAATTTTCATACAAGATTTAAAATTGGTGCAGACAAGAGGATTTGAGCCGGATGTTGGTGGCTCGAGGAAAGATGAAAGTTAGCCGGGTGGTAGTGGCTTTGTAAGAAGAATGTTGGAAACAGTCACATAGCTTGATGACAGCGGTTCTTTTATGAAGTAGAAAGCTAAAAGTTAGCCGGGTGGTAGTGGCTTTGTAAGAAGAATGTTGGAAACAGTCACATAACTTGATGACAGCGGTTCTTTTATAATGTAGAAAGCTAAAAGTTAGCCGGGTGGTAGTGGCTTTGTAAGAAGAATGTTGGAAACAGTCACATAGCTTGATGACAGCGGTTCTTGTATAATGTAGAAAGCTAAAAGTTAGCCGGGTGGTAGTGGCTTTGTAAGAAGAATGTTGGAAACAGTCACATAGCTTGATGACAGTGGTTCTTGTATAATGTAGAAAGCTAAAAGTTAGCCGGGTGGTAGTGGCTTTGTAAGAAGAATGTTGGAAACAGTCACATAGCTTGATGACAGCGGTTCTTTTATAATGTAGAAAGCTAAAAGTTAGCAAGGTAGTAGTGGCTTTGTAAGGAGAATGTTGTTAACAGTCACATAGCTTGATGACATTCTTGTATAATGTAGAAAGCTAAAAGTTAGCAAGGTAGTAGTGGCTTTGTAAGGAGAATGTTGGAAATAGTCACAAAGCTTGATGACAACGGTTCTTGTATAACGTAGAAAGCTAAAAGTTAGCCGGATGGTAGTGTCAAATTCAGGAGGTAGAAGAATAAGTGAGATTGATGATATTGAATTTCATAGTTGAAAGTTATTCGCATGTCAGTGCTTTGTTATGAGAAAATCAAAAAGAATCGATTACTTAGATGGTATTTGATCTTCTTGATGTTGTAGTCCTTGTGAATGTTGAAATTTAAATTTTATCCATGAGATTTTTTTCCGCATATTTACTTCTTGAAGAGACTTGAGTTAAACTTTAAAATATTACTTCTTTATTCATTAAATATCTTCATTCAATTCTGATGATGTAAAGCGTAATAAATGTTTAATCTTTTGTACTGGTGATAAAAACGAAAAATAGTTTTTTACACGTCTTTTAAAGTTCGCTTGCTGAGGTTTAGTAAGGTAGAAGAATAAGAGAGATTGGTGATATTAAATTTTATAGAAGGTAGACATGTGAAAGCTATTTGAATGTTAGTGGTAGCTTTGTTAGGAGAAAGACAGAAAGAATAGATTACTCTGATGACATTTAATCTTCTTGATATTATAGTCCTTGTGAGTACTGAAATTCAGATTTTCTACATGAAATTTTTTCTTCACACATTTAGTTTTAGAAGAGACACGAATTGAATTTTAAAAATTTACTTCATTAGTCATTAAATATCTTCCTTCATTTTTATGATGTAAGTTTAGTCCTTTGTACTGACGATAAAACAACCGAAAAATAGTTTTTTTACACGCTTAAAGCTCGCTCGATGAGGTTTAGATTTAGAAGCAGGTTTCGATAACACTACAGGAGCCGTAGTTATCCCTTACTGAGCTTTCATGACACTCTCCATTTTAATTTTAAAATCAACAAATCGTGCTTGAAACTGCACGCAATCAACCAAAAACCTGTCCATATAAACGTAAGTGGGATTTTTAATTTTAGGTTGGTATGGTTTCCTCGGTGGCTTACGAGGATGGCCTTTCGCCAGTACATACATGGTTTCAGAGATTTCACTTGCAGTTTCAAACATAGTGTCATCAGGCAGGCATGATTTCCTAGGGGGCTTACGTGGATGTCCCCTCGCCAGTACATAGATGTTGTCGGAACAGTCCGATGCTGTATCATATAGAGTACAGCTATCAGCCTCCATGACTTGTATATTGCTTTCTTTCTTCTAAAGTTTGCACAAGAAATTATTCTCTTCAACTTTATATACGATCAGCAAGTAGATCGATTTTATTGGATGCTTTTCTTTTGTCCAAATTGGAAATAAACAAAGTCAATCGTTCAAGTAAATAGCAAATTTTTTTATTGAGCGCTGAAACCGTCAAGAGAAATCTTTTAGTTTAAAATGGCGCCTATAAAACATCCTTTGTTGCAGAGACTCTCTTTTGCAACAATGTGGTAAATGCTAGTGTTTCTTTTATTAGAGCTATAAAAGTGGCTTCACTGTTATTTTTAGCAATTGCAGCTTTTGAAAACCTTGTGCATACAACAATGATAACAATTGAATTTGTTACTGTATATGGGTTTGTGTGCGTGCGCTTTTTAGGGAGCATAGAAATTAATTAAAAACATTTTATATACGAAGATACAGCTATTTGTTACATCTCATCTGTTCTTAATCAGATTTTTTTTTTATAATTTCATAAATATAGGTTGAAAAAGACTTATTAAGAGTTTATATTGAAGAGTATCACCTTTTTAAAATATAGTGTATTTCTCTCATACTGTTCAAAAAGAAAGATCGAGTAGCAGTGAAAATAGCAAATAATAAATGTTTATACGATTCTAGTTTTTTTTTAAATTATTTAATATTAAGAAATCACACCATAAATATTTGTTTCATACTTTTATAGATGGAAAACACTTCTATTACACATTCCTCATATAACAACCTTTATACCTCAATCAAAAACGCATCCGAGTGGTTCACCCCCAAAAGTTTAAAAATCATCTTAAGAAAATAAAAATCATGGATGTGCGAGTAAAATGGACTTAGATCCTCAAAACGTTTTTGAAGTTGATTTCAGTTATAATTTCATAATTTTTGTATTATATTTTATTATTTTCTGAATGTTTGTGATTATAACCCGAATCAAAAAACGTGTTACTTATTGGAAATATTGGAAAAATAGTATCAAGGATAAAATCATAAAGTTTCTTGGCGAAATATTTAAAATGTAAGAAAATATAATATAATTTAAATTGTTCCTGTGTTATTAGTTTAAGAATGATCCGTTCCTTGGATGAATATATATATATATATATATATATATATATATATATATATATATATATATATATATATAAACCCTTACAATGAAACTCGGTTTTAATTTTACTTCATTTATAATCTTATGTAATATGATTTTGTATTATTTTCAAGAATTATATTAGCTCCTAACAGTATATATTTTTAAAATTGTAAAGAGGAAAATATAAAGTGATACATTTAAAAAATATTAAGACAAGATCAGGGATATTTTTAAATTATATAGCGATTGAAAACTATTTATTATACGTTATATAGGATGTAAACTTTTGTAATAGCCTTGCAATTATTATTGGTATAAATAGATTTTATTAAATGTTTTGTATATAAACAAAGAATTTCAATAGGCAAAATAAGTTTAAAAAATTTAACTATAGATTACTATTCAAATTTTATATATTTGCATGTTTATGTGCCACATTTTTTAATAAATATTTAAAGTATAATACATAAATATATCTCATGTCATGAAATAAGGCACCGAGACTTTGATTTGATCTTTCAAATGCAGAAAAATCAAAAGGTATATTTTAATCAATTAATATTAGACTTTAGTTGATCACAGTGAACAAGAAAATATTTCTTTAATTTCGAAATGTATTTGTTTCTACACTGCAGCAAGAATGAAAACCTTTTAGTTGTCATGAAATGAGGAGGTATATTTTATAGACAACATATAAGCTTATTTCTGCTATTCTTTTATCATTCGTCTTATTTGAATCCCCCACTGTGCGTGGTTTCGTTATTTAGTATTGGCTTGAAGCGCTACGATCTACTACTTTGCGACACGAGGGTTAACGAGACCCGGGCTTATTGCTTAAAGCTGATTCCGAACGGCTACGGAAACCTACGCCACTATGGGATTCGAACTCACAAACTCCGGTCTCGGTGATCAGTGCTCTAACCATTCGGTTATTGTTCGTTTATAGTTTAGGCTCCATAATTACATCTACATTACTTCAGTAGGCTATGAAGATTTTGGGTATGCGGCAACGCGAGTGCATACTCCATGGTCTTCTCAAACCACTAGCAGCGAACGTAGTACATTGACTGTAACCGCCAGAGAAGAGGCCCCATAATCAGAGTGACAACAGACTCTCAGACACTTACTGGAGTCTGTGATGCTATGGTTGCGAGCTAACGCAGCTCGATGTATTTCTGTAATTTTAATGTTTATTAAATGTGTGTAGTGAATATTCCTAGCCTTCATCATTTATCTGAACATGTGTTGGATCTACTTTAACGTGTGCTCGATCCCATGGGTATGATATCCGACAGTGATGTGCGAGCATCGTAGGTACAATAGACCTCCGAATGCTCCTATCAGACCCAAAAAGGGGGGTTATGACATTTTTTCGGGAGAGGGATGACCTATCTTCTAGGAATATCCTCTCTCCCACATACACATCACTGCATTAAAGAGCTAGCTGCCATGACACAGACGTCAATTCATTGGCCTGGTGATTAAAATATGGATTTTCAAAGTATTTATTTAGCTATCTCTAACTTGTCAGAAGTTTGTAAAATCTTCTGATTGGACAAGATTGTTAACTAGTTACCTCCTACTGGGGGATACTGGGGGATGTATACAGGATGTCCCAAAACGACCGCATAAACTCTGCCCAGCTAGATTCATCGTTGAGAGTACATACAAACTGCCCAAAGAAGCGTTCCTTTTCGATCCATAGTTTACGAGAAAAATATGAAAAACAAAGTATGACGTCACTTCCGGTGCAAGAAAAAACGCTTTATTGGACATATCAACAGCAGTATTTATATATCTTTCCAGACGATAATGTCTAAAACGTTCGCCGCACATATTGCGTCATGCATGCGCACGGGCCATGTGAAATGATGCTAAGCCGTCGTTGAACTGGTATTTAAAAGGCTGCATCTTGCAGCTAAAGGTAGTTTTCGTATGGTGGCCATTTCTTTCTTATGGTGGTATTCTGTTATAGACTTGTTGATTACTTTATTTCCTTTAATCGCATATGTCCAGACCTGCAATAATTTAGCAAATAATTACGATCGTACGAAAATCGTTCAAAAATACGATATTTCGTCAAAATAAACAAAGATACAACTATAATATTTATTTTAAAATGCCTGGCGATTATATATATCGACTGATGTTTTATCTATCTACATACGTATACAGTAAAATCTTGCTATAATAACCGATACAACAATAAATTCCTCTACAACGATAATATTTATTATAGATTGACAGGAGATTATAAATATCGATTATATATATCGACTGTCGTCGTAGACGGCCAGCCGGAGGCTTAAAATCTCCCTTAAGAGATGTTTTATCTCTGTACATACATATACAGTAAAATCTTGCTACAATATCCGCAGCAAAACTTCTACTGCAGCACGGGTTTCCTTCGAAACAGTTGGACTAAAATCGAGATCTGGAACATCGTCATTTATTGAAAAAAATGAAATAATCAGAAGGAGATTCAAGACCTTGCTCATGAGGACCATCTGGTGTAATTGGATAGTTTAGAGTTCTTAATTACGTCGAATCCTACAATAAGAGAAAATTGCATGGAATGACTTGAGACTACACTAATTTGAACCAGAAAATCCTTGTTATCAATGTTAATTATGGTTTGAAAATAGCCGATAATAGGAATTCTGGAAAATCCAAAACCAGTTAATACTTCAAAATTATTTCGTAGTGGTGGGGAATGAAGTTGAATCCATGTGTTTTAATTCAGTAGTTCCTGTATCAATTAATCCCAAACTTGTACAGTTAAGAATGTACCTCGGTACAATCACTATTCAGTCTGTTGTACTATTACAAATTTTTGAAATTTGGTCTTGAAAAATATGATGCATCAATTGCACTATCATTAAGCCTGGAATGCAGATTTGTGCAAAAATTATCACCTGTCGAAAACTTTCTTTCAGTATCTACGGACGTATCTCGCATAACTAAAAAACAGCCGCAGAAAGTCGAAAATTTTTTATATGACTGCTATAGCGTGTAATTGCGCACCACTCTTTTTGGTTGCATTCAGAACTATACATAACGAAATATTTCAATACAACGATTCACCTTTGTATTTAAATTACCGATGACAATAAATGCATGTGACGAATGTCTACTTTCGGCTTATAGTCGAATGCAACGAGGTAAAATGATGCACGTGTAAATGTGCGACGTTCTTGCACGAGCAGTCGATCATGTGTTCTGTGTGCATCGGTGAATGTTGACATTCTCTTTTTGTCTTAACGCATTAGCTCGAAGACGTTCAATTGCGATGTTTTTGATTTTTATTTGCACTTGCTGTCCTTCAATTGATCTTCTGCTCTCTTTTTAACCGATATTTATGGACCGTCTGTGCATTTCGTGTACATCGAACAATATTTCGTGCTCGACCACAGTGTTTAACAGTAGGGAAACTCGAATAGCAGAAACACAAAGCTTTTCATTAAGAAGTAAAATGCTTGGGATCTAAATATGATCTCATCACATCTTTTGTAAAGGACAGAGGACTATAAAATTATATTCAACGGATATTGTTGTCTTGTACGGTAGTCTCGGTCGGGGTTCTGATCTCAGTCCCAGATTAGAATCCCGTCTCTTTACTTGACACTAAATAAGAATGTACCTTTGTGGAGTTATTTATAAGTCCCTAAGGTACAGTGCCCAATTAGAAAGGATAAGGTTTTCCACGTTGGCGGTCTCAAGGTGGGGTTAAGCAGACCAATTAGATTTTTACAACTATCCCGATTGGACGTCAAGAAGGAAGAGGGGCCAAATATGAAATTAATAAAATAAGAAAAATCTGAAAAAGAGAGAACGTGTTCGGGAGTCCAGTCGAGGAGACAAGTCCGACGGGAAGTGTTCGTGAGGTCAGACGTCGGAAGAGACGACTGTGACAGTGAGACTTGGGGAGTCCAAGGAGAATAGCTTTGAGTACGACAGAGACTCCAAAAACGTTCAGGACATCTAGCGGTTACTAGCAGTGTTCCTGTATCAAATATTACGACCGCACCCCAAACACTCAGAAGAAAGCCCCTGACCAGACCGACGGAAGATCCATACATACCCAATCCTGATCCGCCCTCAACCAGTAGTGTTCTGGGCACACCATATTAACTCACAAAGGTACCCCCTTTTACATATATTTGAAATTGAGATTAGGTCCTCTCTCTTATATTTACATATTTACTTACGTGACGAAAAATTATTGTCAGAACTAAATTAGAGTGGCACTTAATTTGTAGGTGTTGATAAAGTAAATTTTATGAAGATAGAATCAGATTGTATGTACATAGATGCATACATGTCATTATAATAAATTTACTTTTTTATTTTAAGCTGGTTTCAGATGTTTTTTTTAATTTAGCTTTTAGTTTATTTTCATATTTTATGTCTGTAGTTTCTCAGAACCTGTGGTTGAATGTAGTACTAAAATATTTTTACACAACGCAACCAAAATAAATACCACTATACATTTGCCGAACGATGGCTGAATGGTAGGGAGCTGCTCTTCGGAACCGGAATCCACGGGTTCGAATCCTGCTGCTGGCATGGGTGTTTGTAGCCGTTCGGAATCGGCTTTAAACGGTAGGTCCCGGTCTCATTAGCCCTCGTGTGCAAAACAGTAGGCCGTAGCGCTCCAAACCAAACCAAAACCAAACCACTATACATTTGATCACAGGTTAATACCCAAATATAAAAGAGAACTATACGACATCTACATCGATTCACCAAGAGCGTCCAACCTGATTACCGCCCTGGCACACCCAATAGATCCACAAAGGTACTTATTATAAATATTTGAATTTGAGATTAGGTCCTCTCTTTCCTTTATTTTTTTACCTAAATGTTAGGATATTATTAATATGAAATCTTAAATAATGTGGCACATAGTAAAAAGTTTGGAAAAGCAAATTTTATGAAGTTTAAATCTAATCTTTTTGTATATAGACATGTATATAGCATAAGAATAAATTTGCTTAATTTTATTTTAAACTATCAACCTTGTATGTGTTTAATTTAAGAGTGTAATGTTTGATTTTAATAACTCTTAATTTAGCTGATTAGTTTTTTTTAAGTTTCAGTCTGTAGTCTCTCAGAACCTTGGTTAAATTTGAGAACATAAATAATCTACACAATGCAACCCAAATAATATTTAGTCTTTGTGACTAACAAAATAATAACCCCTATAAATTTGATCATAGGTAAATACCTAAATTTAATGAGTACTACAAGACAACATACACTTTATTTTTTACATACTCACAATTAAAGACATCGCATGGGTCATATTAGGTGACTTGGGTGACTAGCTGCGTAACATCAAGTTATCTGGTACTCTGCGATCAATAAAGTGGCAGGAGTATTTCGTTACACACCGAAATCGTCTACCTAACAAAAACATTTACCAGTAGAGATCAACAGCTACATGTTAAGCCTCTTCCACATAACTGACCATGCAATGCTTGGTCTGATAGCGACCTTTGTCGATGGTTCACGGGTGACATCCACACACTGGGCCACTGATTGAGCCAAGCGCGTGGGTACATTCCCTATCTTCTGCGCACTTTAGTAGCCCATACTGGTTGTCTTTGATGTTTGTAGAAACACGGCTTCCGAAGCTACCTGAAGACAAGGCCATTTTGTTTTTTTGCCCCCATTGACTAAGATAAGCTGTACCCCTACACATAGTGGTAATGTCTTGTAGTGAACCATAATGTGTAACAGACAAACCTCTGTATCCCAGTGGAATAGTTCCCCGGTTTGTAGGAAAACGAAGTTGGAGGAGAAGGAGTATTAATTTGATACTTTACTGAATGGTATTTAAAATCCACATCGCCGAAACGGAAAGTCATTAAAAACTTTCTGCTCTGAAGATGCCATTGTTGCTTTTGCTACTGAAAAGCTTCTAAAACATCTTTCGTGTTTAAAGCTTCATGAAGAACACACGATAGCCATTTATTGTTGACAGTATGAAAATTCCACATTTTCCCTTTATATATATGCACTAATTGTAGGAATTTTTCGTTCAGAACAGTTTTTTCAAACTTTTTTTAGCGCACGTTCCACTTGGTTGTAGATTATGCTAAATTGTACCACACATATATTTTCACATTTTCTCTTGGAGCTGCTATGTTTTGTTGGTTGGTATCGTGTCTATCTAGAAGTCAGATGGATCCATATGAGTTTATTAATAACCTTGGGAACTCTGCAATAATTTCTGAATACAGTTCTCCATTAAAAGGAAAGATTTCATTGCAGAACTGCAAGTATTACTGCATAAGTAAATATATGACCTGTTGAAAGCTCCACTCCAGGCCAGTTATTGCAAATTATGTATTTCCTGGTACCGTCTTTATTCATTTTCATGCCACCAAATGAATAAGTTCTCTGCTTAGTTATGGACTTGTTGATTTCTTTATTTCCATTAATCGCATATATCTGTAAGGAATTTGCACCCACGACTTTGTGTGCTCTGAATGACATTGGGAGAATCGCCCCATTTTGACCCCTTCCACGCGGCTTTTCTTAGGAGAAATAAGAAGCCGGCCGGCAAAGGGGGCTGATAACGTTTTTCGGAGGCACTGGTGGATGTTTTTGCAGGTTCTCGGAGGAGGAGTGTATGCCCTTTTCGGCAGGGCTCAAGTTTCCAGACAACCCCCCCCCCGAAGAAGGAAGGGGGGCTGTTGGAGTTCCGCAGAGAAGAGAGATTGGGGGAGTCGAGATTTGGCCGGCAGCCTAGAAACATCTCTCTGCGCTGATGTGGAAAGCTAGGACTGACTCTGAGACTCAATTATGATATGTCATTTTCTTTAATTGTTTTTTTTAATGTTGTGTAAATAAATCTTTGTTTTGTCTGTCCAAGTTTCCGGAGAAATAATATTTTAGAAGTAATGCATCCCAGCGACAGTTTAAGAACGTACCTGCCCCAGTAAAGTAGGCGGGCAGGTCTCACGCTAAAACGTAGCGCACCGGTAGTAAAGAGGGTGCGTTACAATATCCAAACCTGCCACTTTGCTGGAATTGCTGGAGCTTGCTTTCCTACAGAGACCGCCAGAGTCTTTGCTTTCTGCTAAGAAGTCGACTTTCGACTTCGGTATCTCATTCCCGTTACCTTTAATAATTTTTTTACTTCGTTCTTTGAAGTAGGTCACTGAGAGTGACACTTACTCTCATTTTTGATCGTCCTGCATCCTTTGATTCTCAACGAACTCGAGCTAGATACGTACTCTGAGCGTTTCGAGACCCAGTGTAGAAGTCAAGTATTCGGATCACCAGACCGGTAGATTATAGTGTCAGAGTCCCGTAATTAGCGAACTGTTCCTGTGTTCGAGAATTACCAGCTTCACTGTACCCACGTGTTGTATATTTTTAACGTTTATCTCAGCGCGAGATCTCAGAAATAATTGAATTTACTGAATCCTGTACATAAATGTATATAATTATTCCCATGAACAAATCATTTAATCAATATTAAATAGATGTTGAGTCTGTATCCTTGACGACCTCGTCTAACCTTACTCAAGTACAAAGATGTTCCCAACCTTTCTTGAACCACCGTCACCTTAGTTTTCCTTATTTCAAAATCTCTTAAAGTTGACAAATCCCATCAATGCAGTGTAGTTTACTCCCCGTAATTTTCTGCTTTAACTATCCTTTTCAATGAAGGTTAACGTTTCATCAATATTTAAACTCGGAATTAATTCTTAACTACTACGCTACACATCTTGATATTTATTTTGCTTTACACAACTAAAGAGGTAGAAAGGATTGCTTTTAATGACATTAAACTGCACGCATCGGACCAGAAATGGCCGTTGTTGTAATTTCAGTCGAGCGAGACAACATCTTTTTCAAGCAGTTAAATCGTAAAAAAAAAATTTTCATTCAGAGGAAAAATCATTTTTCTCCTAGATTTAATGACTGGTTATCTGTCATATTAGTTTGACCTTGCTGTGTGTGAAACTTTTGAAGAAAAATTTCTACCGGAGAAGATTTCTTTAAATGAAATTTTCACCACGCGATAGAAAATGAAAAATTCTGTATGTCCTTGCAGGTTTAAGAAAATAATTATATTTAAAAAATTAATTGGGAAATATATTTTGCAGTGTCTTCTAGAAAAACAAATATAACCTTGATTAGATATAATTTTTTTTAGATTGAATGAAAGCGATAGCGAAAAAAATTTAATTACAATTGCCTGAAAAGTGTTATTCATACGTGAAAAGTTTATTTATATGCTAAAGATAATTATTTGTTTCTTTAAAAGGCTTTACGGAATTTTAAAATGTTCCTTACTAGTTAATTTTCAATTTTTTTTCTTTTTGTATTATTATGACTTAAATATAATAGTTGGGTATTGTTTTGTACATAGATTGAATAGTAAATATATTGAATAGTCGATTTATAAGTAGTATATTTTCATCTGTGAGTAAAAATTTGATTTAAAATTTGGGCTTTCGAAACTTAAATCGAATTTTAATTTTCTAAATAAAATCGAAATTTGAAATGGATGGCGAGATTTATTTTAATATGTATGAGGAAGTTTTGTTAAACAATTTGTAGAAATCTATGAAAACTAAAGTTGTGAGGAGCATTTAAAAAATTAACGAAAATTCTAGAAAAAATGAACAACATCAAAAGTATTTGTTAATATATGTACTAACTGATTTTAATAAAAAGAGTAATATGATTAATTTACTTAAGCTTCAACTTATATATGTACAAATTTGAATTAAAGTAAATAAATTATAATTAACACTAGCAAAAATGTTGATAAAGTTACTTAATGAATAGTTACAACTTTTTTTTTTAGTAGCGATGTTCATGTTTCAAATAAAGGTTCTTTTCGTAAACCGGATATGAAGCCATACATTTTCTTTCGCATTTTTCTCAAAAACTATGGGTTGTAGAGGTACAGTTCTTTGGGCATTTTTTTTTATGTATTCCAAACAATGATTCTGGCTGTTCAGAGTTTATCCGGTCTTGCCGGGATGCCCTGTATTTAACCTCGGTTGGTATAGTTGTAGTGGTGTTTCCACTATTGTAATGCTACTACTGTAGCGAATCGCAAAATAAACTAAAAAAAAGTAAGCTTGCGTTAAAATTCTTTTAATACGAGACTGATGCGTATAATAAAAATAATAATAGTAACGAAAGAAACAAAGCAAATAAGGGAAGATACAATGCTTGCAGCATGCAATTGAAGAGTCATCCAGCGAACGTTCTTGTCAAGCAAGCTGGATCTCGCAGTCGAATGCAGAGGTTCTTACGAGGGCGAAATACGACGGATTCTACCGCCGCATGAGAATGCTCTCCGGTTGAGAAACGACCTAGGTACTCCTCGCCTTTCTCTCCTCTCATTTTCCAAGTCCAAGTTGAGAGGTTAAACGGGGTACCTAGGCCGAAGGCTGAATTCCCTGTTGGAAGATGTGAAATTCTTCACTAGGTGTCCATTCTTTTAATTGCAACAACAATATTTAGGCGTAAAAGAAAAAATAAAAGTAAAAATAAGGGGCCCTAACAGTTAAAAATAAGATAAAGTTTAAAATTAAAAATAAAAGTTATAATCGATACAAACTGACAATTAAAAGGAGCTACAGCTTGTGCGTATAATTAAGGAAAAAAAAAAGGTTCAAATAAGAGAGATGAAAGTTTAAAAGGGATAGAGAATTTTTATAGCGATCCTGGTTGCGACATATAAGGCAGCCGGTCACTGGCACGTACGCGTCTGCGCACGCAGATCCTCTGCCGCTTGTCAAAACTTTGCATACTCAAATGAAAGTACAAATAAAGATAATTAGCGGCAACAAAATAATTATAATTTGAGGACACCACATAGTGTTAAAGAACACGGCCGATCTTTGGGAGTCTCGAGAACCGAACCTGCAACACTCCAATTATGAGATCGACGACTTTGTCGACTGAGCTACAGCGAGTCAAGCTCAAAAGAGTGTCATACTTTTCATTTAACTCAGTAAGTCTAAAAAAAATCTGTTTTTATAGTTTATTTTAATACTAACGAAACTACATTTTTTTTCTTACATTCAGTTTTAACCCTTATTTTGGCTAAGTCTGGCTGCTACACCGGACATGTATATTTATAACTACTATATAACATAATTGTCAGTGTTCGCCACAGCGGACATTAACCCCTTCCGGTAAAATGACGAGTCTAGCTCGTCATTAGTTTTTCATTCCATACCGCACAATGACGAGCTACACTCGTCATGCGATTAAAGTTACTGTTAAATATGATAATTAATTTAGTTTAAAATTTCTAGTGTACTGAATTTGGCAACACTTTTATCACTTGTGAAAATCACAAGTCACTATTGCATATTGTTTACTTAGAATTTTTTGGTACAAGTCATTGCCGAATTAATGAGTCAGAATAAGAGAAAACCTACTAAGAAATGCCGTGTGTGTGACAAGAATCCAATTAAAAGTGAGACTACTTGGTGGTGTAAACAATTAAGAATTCCTTTGCACTTTGTTTTGAAATGTACCACTAGCTTGAAGACTATTATCTGTATACCTTATTAATGTTTTGCTTTGATATTTTCTTAATTATATCTTTTCTGATATTATTTAACACTATGTAAAAAGTGGATTTTAATTAAGAATATGTAAGAATTGTAAAATGAAACAAGTTTTTTAAATAAAAATTAAATGGTTATTTCATGCACAGTTTTTCATTATTAAATCATACCGGAAGGGGTTAATTATCTGAAAAATGGAAAACGATATTTTTTTTACAGAGATCCTAATGTCTATACAGACATGGGAAAATAACAGAAATTAAAAAATATTTGAAAAACATCTTGCCAAATTAAGGGTTAAAATGCATAAAATTCGACATCATTGATTTTAGCAGTCTGTTTATAAAAAAGGCACAATTTCAGTACATTGTCTTATCAGCTGTAGATGACTTAAAATGTCAATGGATTAAAATCGTGAAACTTTACAGTGCCATCCTCCTTTAACTATTAAAAGTAGAGATGCTATCCTTGAGGTACGTGTACGTTGGGCAGTCTACGATCGAAGCTCCTGTGACGGCGTCGTTCTCTTCTCTGCCATAGAGCATAGCGAATCCTTCCTACTGCCACTTGCACCGCGATATCCAGGCAGTAGAATCCGGTATAAAAAGGAATCACCGAAGCTACAGATTGCACAATCTTGTACGCAGGTTAAAGTTCTTACGAGGAGCATCCAGAAAGTAAGTTTCCCAATGTTTTCCCCTTTATAGTAAACGTAATTAGCCGTGTCAATTGCGCTTGAGTAAAAGATCTATGGCGTGTGAATCATATACCAGCCGAACAACTCCCGCCTCGAGGCAGTACAGTGATAGCAGTGGTCCGAAATGGAAGCTCTAATTCCTTCTGCCGCCGCCTGCGAATTTTGGTTAAAGTTCTTGAATGCACAAAGTATTTCGCCAATTCAAATTAATCGTCAGCTCTGGTAGGTCTATGAGCCGAATATCATCAGTAAGCATATGGTGCGTCGCTGGTGTAGACAGTTTTCCGAAGATCTTCAAAGTGTCCATGATGAAGAGCGCAGTGGGCAACCGTCATTCATCAGTGATGATCTTGTTGAGCTTGTGCGGCAGCACAGACGCTTTCGGTACGGAAAGTGATGTGCATGGTGTTCTGGGTATTACGTACCAATGACTTATACCAGGCCATGTTGATATAATACAAAGAGTTAAGACACCAGATACAAATGAGACTTACCGTTTTGCAAGGCTTTTTTATTTATATCTTTATTTATTCACAATCTGGTGAAGCACATAAAATCTATGCAATCTTAGTATGGAGTCGTTGGAATATGGAAAAAAATGTTGGTGCTACAGCCACACCTTACAGTGCGGCAATTTTGGAGTATTTAACTGCTGAGGTATTAGAATTGGCTGGAAAAGCTAGCAAAGATCCGAAAGTAACGAGAATAACTCCAAGACATTTACAACTTGCTATTCGAGGAGATGAAGAACATGATTCACTTATCAAAACAACTAACGCTGATGACGCTTTTCTCAGATGCAAGAGTTGAAATTTTTCTGCCTCTGCCCAAGTTCTCCGTTCTCTTCCTATTCTTCTCTGAAGAGGGGGGGGGGGGTTCAAATCTGACAAAGATCACTGACCCGCGTCAGGCACCCTTCCTGTAGAATGGGGTCGAAGGTGGGGGGGGGGTCACTGACATCGCCCTTGTCCCTCGGTCAACAGTGTAACTTACGTTACACTGGGACAAGAAGGGCATTCTGCTCGTTGACTTCCTTCTACGTGGTGAAACAGTAAATGCTGACCGTTACTGTGAAACACTGCGGAAATTGCGACATGCCATTCAAAACAAGAGACCATGCCTTTTACCTTCAATAAAGCTCCACCACGAACTTTGCTGTTAGTTCAATGGCACGACTGCAAACTTTGTAAGCTTTCTCATTGCCCAGCAAGCAATAGGGGGTAAATTAAATTGTAGCCGTCGGATTAATTTCTCCTCATCACACACACACATGCATATATTCAAAAGTTTCTTTAGCTGGACGACCACTGAAGTAGAGAGAATGTTCCCTACCTTTCATCCACCGACCTCGAAAGGTCAATGGATTTAACGGTTAACTGTTAACCTGGCATATTTCACTGCCTACAGAAATAAGCCTAAAATGACATGTTTGATCTTGAACACTTCCCTACATATCAGACATATCGCATGTTTAGCAATACCTACGAACAAAAAATACTTGATTTTAGTGGAATTCACGTTTCTTCAGATTCTCTGAACGTGTCCTGATTACTTGATGTATAACGTAGTATAAATGAAAATTAGTGGTAGATATAAAGTGTAGCATGTTGTTTTCTTTTTTTTTATTTCTCTTAAATATTTTTTACAAATTTTTTTTTTAGTGTCAGTCGAAGTGTCAGTGCTTTTTGAAGGACGGTCATATACGCATGGAGGAAATCTATAAATAATTAGTAACTGGTTTCCATTTTCTGGCAAGAACATAAAATACCGGGGTTTCGTGGACTGAATGTTTAGTATGATGTTACATTGATACAAGATAAAAAATTTAAACTGTGTCAGTGTGTGCCTATAGACATTTCGTGAAAAGATTTATAATTCCTGTATTTGCTGCCTTGCTTACCAAAATCTGACTATACAATATACAACGTGTTCAAAATTGTATGGACGATTAGAAAAATCTAATTCTGAATTACGCAAGGAATAAATTGAGGATAATGAAATGATTTACAAAGTGACAATTCTCTATCAAAGATCATTAATCAGATACGGTTTTAAAGTGATTTATATAAGTTTATGTAAGTATGTAAAAATCAGTATACCATTTGAATATGTACATATGCTTATTCGAAGGCGAAAATGCTCATAGAAGAGTAGACAATTTGGAAATAGATTTAGAATATCCATCTATAAGGCTAGGTCTGTTTAAACATGCAGTAAACCCACTGGGGACATATAGTAGTAATAAAACTTGGGCAGTAGTAGCCGAGAAATCTTTCTTTTCCAAAAGCAAATACTAGCCATTTTAATTTCTGACGCGCAAATCTTGTCACTTCTAAACCACAAAGAATAATAAGAGAGTTTTATCATGGCTTCAGGGTCTAATATAAATTCTTAAAAGTGATAATCTGGCGTTATATACAGCTACAATGTGTACGTGCATACGTTCGCAGGCAAAATTTAGTATACTGCGTTATCAGTTTTGGACTCTGAATAAATTTGTACAGCGAAAGGAGATGATAGTATACTGCCGCGAAATGAGAACAAGAATGGACATTCGAGTGTAATAGTATACTGCCTCGAAATGAGAGGAAAAATGGACATTCGAGTTTAATAGTCTACTGCTGCGAAATGAGTGGAAAAATGGACATTTGATTTAATAGTATACTGCTACGAAATGAGAGGAAAAATAGATTTCGAGTTTAATAGTAAATCGCCTTAATTTTTTTCTATAACATACACAAATATGCATACATTAAGAAAAAATATTTAATATATATATATATATATATATATATATATATTTTATATAATATATATATATATTTATATATATATAATTATATATATATATATATATATATATATATATATATATATATATATATATATATATATATATTTATATATATGCAGGTCTAAACTAAATTGTTTTTACAAAATAAGAGGGGTAATAGTGACCTTCAATGATATCTATAGAACAATATCACATTCTAATTTGGAGGCAGAAGAGGATAAAATTACAATTACACTTTCAACTTAACAGTATTACAGGATTGGACCGGGGAAAGTGTGATGAAAGGGGAAATAGGTGTGTGTGGAAAGAGTATTCTGCACAAAATGATTGATTGTATGAGTAGAGAAAAATAGAATATTCGAGAAAAGTAAATTAGAATCTACAAAATATATAAAGAAAATATAAATAATAATAGAAAAATAATATATATAAGAATATAATATATAATAATATATATATATATATAAAATAATATATAATATATATAGTATATATATAATATATATATATATATATATATATATATATATATATATATATATATATATATATCTATAGACAAAATAAGACAAATATCTATAGAACACTAATTTTGAGAGAAAGATAAATAAAAAAATTACAACTAACAGTATTGGGAAAGAACATAAACGATACCAAAAGTTGCGCGATCGGATTTATTGTCCAAAGAAAAATTCACAACGAGTATTCAAAGGGTTGGTCACACCTATTGTCACCCCGTTCACATGAGCGAATAATTGACAGTCTTTAAAGTGTAGATTTCTTGGAGCTTTTAAAAGACAACATTTGATCTGACTGGCTCTCTACTGAATCTACTAAGAGCAAATGTGCTGCTGCTTCTCACTGAAAATTTGTAAAATTACCGTGTACGAATTTTCAGTGTGATTTTCAATGCTTGAAAATCTTTCTCAAGGCTGTGGTCAGAAATTATTTTCGAAGGGGGACCAAGGAGAAAGACTTTTTATGAAGGTGTTCCGTCCAGCAGGTATAATGATGGATCAGCGGCAGCAATTGCTTAATAGTTTTGTTTGCTTAATAGTTACCTTTGAGCGTAGCGCCATCTAAAAAAAAAAAAAAAAAAAAAAATACAATAGTGTTTGCTTAGAGCGCGGAGCGGGGGTGATTAAATCGGCTACGAACCAATATATTCTGTGTTTTCTTGATGTGTCTTTAAAGTGGATGGTTTGGGCGACGTTTGGAGTGAAAATTTTCAAAGTCATTGTAGTAAGTAAATTCTTAGTTCCTTTAATGATGAATCTTATTGGGTTTTCATTTTCCAACGCTAATAAAATCCATATATATTCAATCCTATTTCATAGTGTTTATGCATTATGTATCTCCCTCGTTCATATTATTCTTAACTATTGTACTGTGTTAAAATCTTAAACGTTAGTAGTCATTTCTCTATTGATAATTATACATTTGCTTTGTAATGTCAAATTCTAATCTACAATAAAATGTTAGCAAATCCCATCCCTTTGGTCATTTATCAATCACAAAGTCTTTATTTTAGTTTATATATTTAATTATACATTCCACTAATTCTTAACATCTCACAGAAGGATACTTCAGTAAAACTACAGGTTTTCTTATGTATGCATACCTCTTTAATAAGTACCATAACACAATCTGGTTTTAATACAACAAAATTATTAAAAAGTATCATATAATGAATAAATTTTAATCTTAGAATGAGTAATGAAGTATCTGCACAATAAATTTAATAGTAAAATTAACATTAAAAACCGTTTTTATATTTATTCGTTTAAATTTCTCTCTCATTTAGCCATATACCAAAAATGTAGTCTAACATAATAAATTGAAGTTATTTTTGAAGATAGAATGTGTCTCAAAATACTCATCATGGAACACCTCAGACAGGTAGACGATATACAATAGATTACGGAAAATGATCTAGAGACAAATGACCCTAGGAGATGGGAGTGTGGGGTAGATAAAAGCATGCTGCTCCATAAGACATTTATGGCTGAAGATGTCTCATTCTGAGAACACTGCTGTCTATGCACAGCTAGGTAGATGACCTACCCACACAAGTAGTCAATTTTTTCTATTGTTTTTCAGAATTTTTCAATTTCGGGGAGGGACTAGTCCCCTAAAGCCCTCCCTTGCTTACGGCCTTGATTTTGCTTACAGATGTGCTACGTTGGCAGATACAAGATGACACCATGTCGATTATTTGTTTATGCTTGAAGTGTTTCTACCTCTTAGAGTAGATGCGACTATGTTACATGATGATTATTGCTTGTCCTGATGGGTACTATGCCCTTCTTTGCTCACCCTTTAAATAAACATACATATATATGTAATATATAAAAATTATTTAACTTTAATATTTCCTTAAACCCCCCTGTCCCATTCTAATCCCTTAAAATCTTTTTCCCAGCCTCTAAAGGTCTTAAGCCAAGGAGCGTCCTCGACTTAAAATTCTTGCGATACATTTTCCAAAGCTTTCTAGCCTATAAATGTAAATTTTCTGTCTATTCAACACGTTTCCCAGCTATCGACGGCAAATGGTTCCGCGTTTTTCCTGATCTTGCACTTAAATTCGCTAAGTAAGTGGGAAAATTCTTTCTGTCTTCGCTCTTGGGTGCACCTCTGTTCGAGCAGAGTGATTTTTGTGTTTTTCCTTTGTCAGTCTTTGACTAGTAAAGATGTCCGTTTTAGCAGCTATGAAATAAAGTCTTAATTAGACTTTTGTTGTTCTCTTCAATGTGACCAGCTGCATAGTTCATTATTATTGTTAGCTGATCAGGATTCTCTTTGTCCAGTAGCCCGGGCAAGTAAAAATAATAGGGGCTACATAATTATTGTGAGTAGAAGAAATAATTGTTCCATATATGCATTCCATATATAACATTAAAAATGCTAGCTTTATAAG
>CM063500.1:80230762-80330762 GCA_032207245.1 Pardosa pseudoannulata | reverse complement strand
AACAGTCCAGAAATTTAAATATTGCACTCCGCCCTCGCCATCCTATAATAATGAATTTAGTATAGAATAAGGCTTGAAATAATAGCATTAAATGCTCGAAAAGTAGGGGATGAGGTGGATTTCGAACTCGCTTTAAATTTCACTAACCCTAACTCATAAAAAATCCAATATGGATGCCTGTATGTATTCCAGGTACAACCGCTTCATAAATTCGCGGACAGACAACTTAGGCTATTATTATATAGGGGATAATAGGAAGAAAATAGATTTCTAGGTTCGCTATTCTTATCATTGTTCTGAAATAAAAAAAGATAACCTACAACGCAAGTAGAATTATGCTATGTGAGTAGAAAATATTTATACATCTGCTTTTAAGAAGCTCTATTCTTACCAACAATGACGAAATAATTTTTTGAAAACCAGGAAGGAAGTTTAAAAATTTCTCCGGAATTAGAAGAGAAAATAGCATACTGGGTTGTTTAATACCGCTGTTTAAATACTTTTTTGTATAATCTTCAGGAGCTTGCTTTTTGAGATAGCGTATTTAAAATTTGCTTAAGAGGGATTAATTTTTAAATCTATGGGAGAAATTTTTTTAAAGCATTAATAAAAAACAGAGATTATACTAGATCACTTCGTATATAAACAGGCCTATCTCATCATAGTGTTCTAAACAACTACCCTGAAGACGTAAAGATGAATATGATCTTGTCTTTGGCAGTTGCTATTCTAGCAGCATGTGAGTAACTTACTTACATTATCTTATTAATTTAAATTAAAAATAATTTATGAGTCTATAATGATATGTTTTTGAAAATTATAATTCTCATATTTATCATTGATCTTTTATTCCTCTCACTTCTTTTTTTTTGATTTTACCTTAATTAAAAATGTTTTTACTAATTTAATACATGTAGTAGTTTTCTTATTTCTCTTTCACTATATCCAGTTTCAAGTAGTACAATTCATTCATATATTAAATGAAACACTCCACGTTGCTGGATCATATATATTATACGCCGAGCGGTTGCGATCTTTCTACCTCCTGTCGTCAGTCACACCCTAGTCATTTTGGGTATGACTTCGCAACAGATTCGTGGAGTGAAGCACACTTGATGATAAATAATCAGAGCCGTAGACGTTTAAAACTAACAAAAGTTGATTTATGAAAAAAATTAAAGAAAAATTACACTATTTGCGGATGCAACTTTTCATCCAAAAAGGGGATCACTCTCGATCACCTTCTTCTTTCAGAGTTCAGCCGGGAGTGCATCCCGCTTCTTTCTTTTCCAAACAGGAAACCTCGGTTTTAGGGGAGATTTACCCCCTTTTTGACCCTTGTCCTTGTGGTAGCCGAAGCGCCCTTGGCTCCTGGCCGACTCGGTCAAAGCAAAATTCCTTTTATCTGTAAGTGCGTTGATAAACGACACGCTTGACAACTCCGTGTGTAAAGAAAACCATTACGGGAACACTACTGTCATTTTCAATCGTTAAAATGAACAAAAGTTCGCTTGACCACCGACAGAGGCGAACGCTTGTCTTTGGAATTTGTTCCCAAAGGGCTAATTTCAAACTCTTTGAGCATCTGGCTCAGTGATGAACTACAACCTGTTCCCATAACCCATTGTTTCCATGGTTTGGGTGCAAATGTTTGGAACTAAATGCGTTCACTGGTCCCAACAAATCTCCATGAATACACTGAACCGATAATATTGGCCTATTTATCATGGATATTGGTATCCGACCTTTTAATTCCGTGAGCCAATATTGTACCTTAGGTTCACAATATTTCTCCCCCTCCTTAACTCTGGTTTTCCCAAAACCTAAGTCTTTTTGGTTTTTCGGATTTTTCCGGTCCTGATCACTACCCGGTATATGACCGCCTAACTCAGAAACCTGCGCCAAATGTAGGAAGTCTACCTGTTTCGACTTCGGTAGCACTGATTACGCAATTTTATCTCTTAGCACCCTATCTGAGTAGTATAGAAATCTTATGCTAGTAACAAATATTTCCTTATCAGTCTCTGGGATCTTCGAATTTTTAGTTCGCCTATTATTACGCTTTCGTTCTCTCACCCCGGCCTAAATGCTAACTTCTTTTGTTAACGTTTCTTCCTTTGTTAACAATAGCTCTCTCGACGCCGAAATTCCCGTTCCGAGTTCAATCCGAGAGCTCTCGTTTTCCGTGCGCTCCCGAGGCATTTGGTATCCCTCGTCCCCCATCCGGTCGAGAATTCATCCACGCTGGACTGTCCGCAACCTTTTTCCCTATTGTGAGAGAAATTGATGAGCTTTCTTTCCTCGCGCAAGCTACCTCCGTCTAAATCTCTGCCTTGGCTGTTCTTTCCGTCATTACCTGACGAATTCCTGTGTTGTCTTCTTTCAACACATACCCGACCTCTGGCAATTGATACGTTATTAATTTGTCCTGATCAACCGTACTTTTCTAGGAAAAAAGGCTTTTGCTCGAAAATTTTCTATTCCTTTCCCTTCCATCTAAATTCAGCCCGTAATAGTTCTAACTCATGTGTCATTTCCATTTGTTTTTCATTTTCCTTTTCTTTCCACCCTTTTTCATTTTCCTCAGATGCTCTTTCTTTCTCTATCTCTTTTTCTTTTTCCTTCTCTAATTGTTCCTCAAGAATTGCTTCGAGAAAACCTCTTGCCATGTCCTCGGTATAATTTCCCCCTCCACCATAAGCGTTATTAGCAGTGTCCTGCACAATTCCAGAGATACCTCAATTCCAAAAGCACAAGCCAGCTGCACCAAATCTGCCTTCTTCGCCTTATATATAAATGACATTAATGACCCTGAAAATATCAATTAAACAAGCACCAGAGTGTAAAAAAAATTCCCTAGAAATAGCTCCCAGCTCATTCTTAGCCTAGCAGCAGCACACTAAAATTTTTTGAGTGTAAATTCACTCTACAAAAATGTCGGTGCCTGAGACTTTCTCCCTCCGACTACCACCAATATGTGTCAACGAAAGCCTCACCCTCTCTTTAACGGCACGGGTCCAGAGTCATATCACCTTTGTTCGCTCTGCTCGAAAGTTCTGGATGAATCTTTTTTCGCAGGAAAATTTTGGTTAATTGAGTGGAGGTTTCAAAAGCCATAAGTCTTACTTGTTTAATTAGGCAATTTCTGGTAGATTTTTTAAACCACATGATTCCTAAAAGGATTAAAGAAGCATATTATTGATCGTAATTTAATAAAAATCTGGTATAGAT
This sequence comes from Pardosa pseudoannulata, assembly GCA_032207245.1. Taxonomy (NCBI): domain Eukaryota; kingdom Metazoa; phylum Arthropoda; class Arachnida; order Araneae; family Lycosidae; genus Pardosa; species Pardosa pseudoannulata. The sequence goes on along the minus strand of CM063500.1, from coordinate 80,327,531 downwards.
GATAATTTCCGGCCTTTCAGCTAACTGCTTTCAAATTCTCAATGCTCTTAGGTATCTTTCTGATGTGCTGATGGGAATTTTTAACTCGTGTTGTCTCACAAGTGACACCTATCATCGGTGGTTTGGTTTTGAGTGCTATGGTCTGCTTTTTGCAATGCGAGGGCTAATGAGACCAGGACCTACTGCTTAAAGCCGATTCCGAAAGGCTGCGGACATCCATGCCACAGTGGGATCCTATCATCGGTGAAACCTTGAAAATGTTGCTCTAAACTTGGATGATATCATGATACATTCGCAAGAGAACCAATTTGAAATGTACACTAGGAAAATCAATGCTGCATGCTATTTCAGAAATATCAATATTTATAAAAAATTAATCTTCTTTTTCAAATTTTCTACAAGTATTGATTACTACTTTCTACAAAACTAAGTTCTGAACTCGGGATATCATGTCAACTATGACCCAGCAGCCAAATCTCTCTGTCGTAAGAGACCAAATACTAAATCTTAATCCAGCTGTATTTAGGTTTAGGATACAGAATTCTCCCCACCCACCTGCTGAAGCTTTACTTTAGACAGAGCAGATGTTCCCAACCTGTTTTGGATCATCTCCTTTTTTTTTACTAGAAAAAAGAATATTCGAATGCCACCTCTTCTATAATAATTAACTATTCCAAATATTAAAATATTATTGCACATTATCTGTAGCAGAAAATAGAGATTAATGGAACATATGAAAGTATGCTTAATTTAAGCATTGTTTTTAATTTCGGACTCTTCCATAAAATGGAGCATCTATAGCCTCATACTTTTTTGCTATAAAACACTTATTTGCAGTGTTCTCTGAGCTTAATAAGAACAAGACTATTTTACAACACTAAAAGTAAATAACTACTTTATTTTGAAGGAAAGTTTTCAATCTCATTGATCTTAACATAATTGTTTTTAAGGTTTATTGCCCTTAATAATATAACTTTGATAAATTAGCACTTAAATTAAGCTTAAAAGTAGCATGTTTCTAGTAAAAAGCTGTTTTATTGAAATGTTGAGTATAGAAATGGATAGGGTTGTAGGAAATGGGACATGCTCTATTCCCCCCTAGCCACAGATCCATACTTTGCATCCATTCATGCTTTAAGGATGGGAATCTTAAAACTTTATGTTCTCACATGTGCAAATAACTGTTCTATCATTGATAAATTAAACCATTATTGCAAAGTGTACCTCGTCGAAAATAGTCGATCACAGGAATAATTTTCGATTAATGTGAACTTATTAAAGTACAATGTTAGATAAAATAGGTATTATCAGTGATAGCTAAAGCTTATATACATGAGTGACACAGTCTTTGCCCCTTTTCATAATATTTTTCAAAATTACATATGTATTTTAATTTTAAAAACATGTCTTATTCCTCCATCATGTAAGGGATGGAGGGAAATTTTTTATTTCTATTGTAATTACTTTATTAAGCTTACAGTTTTATAATTACCATCAAGTTTATATTTTTTAAACGTGGTTTAATGTCTCAGTTTGTAACTCTAATATTTACAATGTTGTACTAGTAGAAGATAATTTGTAGACCATATTTTTGTTAAAACCTACCATACCATACCTACCATACCCTCCCATACTTACTCTCCCCTTCCTATTTTATCTGTGTATCTATGTATTAAGAATCACAAAGTAGGAATTAAGTAAAATAGCCACCAAATGTAGTAAAAGAATTGTTCATTGAAAACTTAAAAATAAGCATAAAAAAAGAAATCTAAAAAATATTTATGCGATGGTAAAATAACAATTTTTTAATATTGTTTTTAATATTATTTTAGTTTTAATATGAAATTCAATGTGTTTAAAAATTACTGTTTTATGAATTTTCTTATTTTTATAAATGTTCCAAGGGATTAAATTTGTTATAGATTCTTACAAAATGTTTACCAAACACTTCTAATATGTCTTTATATAAATTCGGGTATTCATTTTAAATTTTGAATTTATTAAAGTTATTAAAACTAAATTTAAACTTCGAAAATCATCATTAAAAAATTCAAAATACAAATAAAAAAAATATTTTTCTCAAATAAACTCTCCAGTTTATCAGCGAAATAATACTTCTAGAGTATTAGAAAACATTAAGTATTAATAAAATAAATATAGAAGAAAATATTAAAAATTAATATAGTAGGAACATTTTAAGAACTAACAAAATATTTCGTGTTCATTCTAAGCAACATATATAGCAACTGAACTCTTGAACGTATATTACTTTAGAAGAATCCAGGGTCTATTTTTTATCGCGTATTAGACATAAACGTAAAAACTGAAAATATAAAGCAGTATAAAAATGTAAATAGTACTTATAAAAGGTGACGAGGAAGGAACAATATTTTTAATGAAACGATACAATTAAAATGAAACAACAATGAAAAGTATCGATAAAATGAATAACTTTGTTTTTCTTTGTCACCAAGTTCTTTTAACGTTTGATTGTATTGAAAAAAAGTTTTATTCTTGTATAATGCTCTGCATCTAACATATTCTTTAAGATATATGCATAAAAGCCAGTTTTGCCAATATTAATCGCTGCAAATGGCAACAGCACTTACATAGCTTTTTATGATAATGATGGATATTCTCTTTTCAAACAACCCTTGTCACCCTTTCTTGTGCTCTACTGTTACGTATGGCATGTAAAACTCGTGGTCACATCGATTTCTTTTGTTTCCTATTGTTACGCTTTTGGCGTATTAGATTATTACCAATTGTGTGTAACGGATTGGTTTGGTTTGGTTTTGGAGTGCTACAGTCTACTTTTTGCAATACGAGGTCTAATGAGACCGGGACCTACTGCTTAAAGCCGATTCCGAACGGCTACGAACATCCATGCCATAGTGGGATTCAAACCCACGAACTCTGGTTCCGAGTAACGGTTTGGATCATCATGGTCTTTATGGCCTGGTGCAACAGGTTTCTATAGGCCTAGCCAGGGCCGTAACTACGGCTTAGCAACGGTGGCACTTGCTATGGGCGCATCAGTCGTAGAAGCGCAAAGCCGTGTGCAAAAATCTTGCTAAGACTCTCAAACATGATTCAAACGAAGACGACTTCTCCTCTCTTCCCTCCCACAAAAAAAGGAAAAGTTGTAAAATAATTTTTTGGAGTTACCATTAAAGGGTAGGTTTAAAAAACGATAAATTGGAATTAACTAAAATTACTAAAATAAGGCTTGAAATTTTACATTTATGTTTTTTATTAAATCATTGGTATGAAGGCGAAGCGCTCGTGTGCTTTCTATTACAGAGTTGCCTGAATTGATCGAAAGGACTATATATCTAGCCTTAAAATATTTGGATGATTTAGAATTACATGAATTCGTTTTATAGATTAAGTTTTTCATATTTGAACTGATTTAGACATTGAAAAACTCCAAGGAAATGTGTTTCTGCGAAGGTTTTGAAGGAATTATTCATCTAGAACTAGAGATATCCAAATTTAGTAGTGAAATCTCTCTAGGCTCGATTGTAACGACAGCTTAGTATGAACGTTCTTTTAGTAAGACGAAACTGATAAAATCATGTCTACGATTATCTTTGGGGCAGGAAGGGCTAGGGTATATGCTATGCACTGAAAAAAAACAAACAAACTATAACTACCCTGAACTAAGCCTAAATCATCGATTTATTCAAGGACTCTGAACATTACAAAGTAATGTAACAAATTCCTTCCCCCTTTTTAATAATAAGAATAAAGTGAATTTTTTAATTTTACAAGTTATGAGTATATGCTGTAGAGAGAAAAAAAAGTATCTACATATTTTTCACATGCATTTAGGGTTAAGGTTCGCAGTTTTTTTCCATTGACTCTAAAGGATCTAATTTTGGTCCTCTTATCCTGAAATTTTAATCAGTAAGCACAAAAGTGTCAACGAACGTAAAGATAAATAACAAACAGGGTGAAAGGATAGGAGGGTGGATTCATGAGTTCAAAACACAAGGTAACTAAAGAGGAAAAAATGTATAGTGTAACGATCCGTTACATGACCCTAAAGAAAGAGGAGCGGAAGATGACCTTTCGCCGCGGTATCTCCGATTCTGGAGTTTGCTTGATTAGAGACCGCCAGCGTCTCTGTTTGTTAAGAAGTCGACCTTCGACTTGGGAATCCCACTCCCGTTATTTTGCTATTTTTTTTTTTACTTCGTGCATAGAAGTAGGTAGCCGAGAGTGACCCTTGCTCTCAATTTGGATCGTCTTGCATCCCCAGTTTCCTTCACGAACCCCAGCGTGATACGGACTCTGAACTTTCGAACCTTGATGTGAAAGCCGACTGTACTAATCGTAAGCCCGGAGGTGATAGTGTCATCGTTAATTACCGGCACTAATTAGCGAAAAATTCCAGTGATTAGAAGCCCTAGTCATACTGTATCCGGTACCCACGCATCCTTATTGTGAGAATGTCATCTCAGCACGAGATCCCAGAATATTTAGAAATCTACTGTATCTGTACATAGCTGTACATAATTTATTCACTTGAATAAAATATTTAGTCTAGATTAAAAAGTTTTTTAGCCTGCTTCATTGACATCTGCGCCTACCATATCTCCAATATGTTAAAATGGACAGAAAAACATATTTTTTCGGTCAGACGGCCAGTTAGATGCTTAAAATCTTTCTTTTTTTACAAATTTTCAGTTTTAAAATTTTTCTTACTTTTTTTGAAAATTTTTATGGATATTACTTTAAATATTTTTTTAAAGCATGAACACACAATGATGGATTTGAAAAAAAAAATAAGAGAATGAATATGAAACTGAATGGGGACTGGAAATAGCTTTTGAGAATGTTGGTTTTATTGTATAAGAACATAGAATGAAGATAAGAGGAATCAGGACAAAAACAATTTTTTTTTCTCGAATTAATGTAATTCCCTTCAAGAACATGGAGAGATTGAGTTTACTACTTTAAACTAAAACTCCCTGAGGGTATAAGAATCTTTAAAAGCCAAATCTATGTGTACTGGTAATACCAGTTCCATGGGTAAAAATGTTTATCATTTTATCATTTAGTCTTTGAGATTGTAAAATCTTTCATTTTTTTTTCAACCAAGTTACTTTAAAAAATAAAAATAGGAAGGAACAAATCCAAGAAAATTTGTGCATTCAAAGTGAAAGAATATGAAATAAAATACAATTAGACAATTAAACTTAAAAATTTTGTTTCTGACATTCGTTTTTACAGGGTTATGCTATATATATCCATTTTTCCTAAATTTCCTTGATGTTCCCTACAGGTATTCCATAAAACATGTTCTCAGAAATATATAAAGTCTATCATGATATTTACACGTCTAAAGTTTCAGGAAAATTACTTACTTTTTCTAAATATTCAACAAAACATATTAAATCGCAAGTCACTGGTCACCATTGGCCATATAGTAAGTGACTATGCTATTTTTAAACCTATTACTTACAGCCGATTTCGAACGCAAGCACATTTATTCCAACAGTGAGATTCGAGCCCACTCACTTTAGTATCATAGATCAGCAATCTACTCATTCGGGCATCGTTCCAGCTAGAACTCTAACATTTGTTGATGGCCCAGCATTGAAATCTACAGCAATTTGCGGAGGGTTGCACTTCTGATGATTCTCCCCAGTTGTCATTGATCCTGTTCTCGCACGATATTTTTCCGTCCTCATATTTGATATTTTACCGGATTCTTGATATTCACGGTACACTCGTGCAAAAGTTCTACAATAAAATCCAATTTTCATCGCTAACTCAGAGATGTTGTGTCCCATCTCTCTTGCGCCTACTATAACACCATATTCAAACTCACTTAAATCTTGATAACCTGCCATTGTAGCAACAGTAACTGATCTAACAAATGTGCCAGACACTTGTTGTTTTATATAAGAATTGACGATCACAGCGTCTTATTTTGATTGGTTCGTTATCTCTTTCCTTGTATAAGCATGCCTATACCAGTTTTTTTTTGGCTCTTGTGTAGTGTGTATGTTAGAGTATATGTGCATGGCAACATAAATAATTAACTTGATTGTTATTCATTGGGAATTAACTTATTACATGACTGTGCTACACATCCTTTATGGTTCAATGTAAGTGCGCTGATTGGAATGCGTCAGAATGGGAGTTTCAATGTTGTTTTGTATCGCAGAAATTAATTAATTTACTTGTACGTTAACGACTCCTTTTCTTTTTTTTTCAGTGTATTTCTTACCTCTTATGAATGCCAGCGAACGAAATAATAACGGAAGATTGATATCCGGAACACGTATGAATAATGTTCGTCCTATGAACATGTCAAAACATTCATATGTTTTCCTCTATGTTTTTAATCTTCACTTTAGTGATATGCTTGGCGAACATTTTAATTCTGCTTTGGAAGCGGCCTTAAAAAAATTGGGTATGTTTTTTATTAAAACGTTTCTATCTCATATAAGGAACGGAGACTGATATGTTATGTATAATATATTAGTTCATCTACATCAGTTCATCAGTTCATATACATCATTTCATGTATGTTATAATAGGAAATAAATAATTATTTTTCCAATGGCAGGGGTTGTATATATAATATTGTCACGAGGATGCAAGTACTGGTTTCACACGATGAAGAGTCAAGTTAACAAATAATAGCGTTTATTAAATGCCAAACTACCTAGCTCGTAGTAGAACAACAACTGTCGTCCGCAGCTTTATTACAAGCTTTTATAGGATAAGGTAATATTCTAGAATTATTTTAATGGTACAGAAAATTTGCATATTTTAGGAGTCTTCTTGACTACTGAACAAAGTGAACATAAAATGACGGAAATAAATTGTCCTGACTCAGGACCGATCCGGAGACCTTGCGGTTCATAGGCCACGACTTTAACCACTGGGCCATGGGGATCGGCAATTTCTATTTGAAATGTCGCAGTATACTCCTCTCTTAGACTACAGCGTTCCTCTTTCGTTCGACCGCTTTGGCAATAGTTCTAGACCGAGTCACAAGTATATTTGTTCTTTCGGTTATTTTCGAGGGTTTTCTTTCGGGTATCGCTGATTCGGCAGGTTCGATGTCTGATCGATGAGGATCATTGTTAGAGGTGTCGTCAACTTCTTAATTGTCAGGGTCACAATAAGGCTTCATCCGAATGACGTGAACGGTATCACTGGATTTTCTGGTGACCTTTCGCCGCGGACAATTACTATTAGCGACAAGTAGAAACGGGTGGTCTAACAATACACGTGTATACTAGACCCCGGACTTCATTGAAAACTCTCCGTATGCTGGAGCCAGCGCGTCTGTGGCTTTGTGAGACTGTTGAGTAAAAAGATTGTAAAATGATTGTAAATAATTTCCGTGCCATGAGCGCCCAATAGCGGTAGCGAAAAAAGCAATTAAGTTAATTGGGTCGGCTGATTTGAAGACGGTTTTTCGGCCACATATGGAAAAGAAACAGCTGATTCAGGCGGGAAGTGACCGCAAGATTGCATCATCCTGCTTCTGGAAGTTTCCCGAAGTATTGTAGAAGGGGAACCGGGACCGCTATAAAAGAAGAGTGGCTGTGCCAAGACGGGGCTTTTCCATCTTGAGGCTTCTTCCTGGGAGTTGTAGCTTGAGAGGAACAGCTCGTTTGTCCGATTCTGGAGTTTGCTTGATTAGAGACCGCCAGCTTCTCTGTTTGCTAAGAAGTCGATCTTCGGCTTGGGAATCCCATTCTCGTTATTTTGCTAATTTTTTTTACTTCGTGCATAGAAGTAGGTAGCTGAGAGCGACCCTTGCTCTCAATTTGGATCGTCTTGCATCCCCAGTTTCCTTAATGAACCCCAGCGTGATACGCACTCTGAACTTTCAAACCTTGGTGTGAAAGCCGACTGTACTAATCGTCAGCCCGGAGGTGATAGTGTCAGCGTTTATTACCGGCACTAATTAGCGAACAATTCCAGTGATTAGAAGCCCTAGCCATACTGTAACCGGTACAAACGCATCCTTATTGTATGAATGTCATCTCAGCACGAGATCCCGGAATATTTAGAAATCTACTGAATCTGTATATAGCTGTACATAATTTATTCACCTGAATAAAATATTTAGTCTAGATTAAACAGTTTCCTAGCCTGTTTCATTCACGGCTGCGCCTACCATATCTCCAGTACGTTACAATGGACAGGTTTGGTTTGGTTTGGTTTGGAGCGCTACGGCCTACTGTTTTGCACACGAGGGCTAATGAGACCGGGACCTACAGTTTAAAGCCGATTCCGAACGGCTACAAACATCCATGCCAGCAGCGGGATTCGAACCCGCGAACTCCGGTTCCGAAGAGCAGCGCTCTACCATTCGGCCATCGTTCGGCTTACAATGGACAGAAAAACATATTTTTTTCGGTCAGACGGCCAGTTTTTAAATGCTTAAAGCTTTTTTTTTTACAATTTTTCAGTTTCAAAATTTTTCTTACTTTTTTTGAAAAATTTTATGGATATTATTTTAAAGTTTTTTTTTCCAAGCATGAACACACAATGATTGATTTGAAAAAAAAAATAAGAAAATGAATATACGGATTTCCTTTAAAATTTCGATGATGTTACAAGTTAATTGAGGAATGCTTACAATGTCGTTGTAAAACTCTAGGGTACCGGCAAAATACATTTTGAGAAACTCTAGGCTACAGGATGAAATAAGAATGGGCACGACTGGAAATAGCTTTTGAGAATGTTGGTTACTTATGTGCAAGGACTATAAGACAAAATCGAGAAAATATGAAGATGAATCTGCTAAAGAGGAATCAGGACATAAACAAACTTGGAAGTTTTTTCCTCGATTTCCCCTCCCCCCTTTTCTAATTGATTAATGTAATTCCCTTCAAGAACATGGAGAGATTGAGTTTGCTACTTCAAACTAAAACTCTCTGAGGGTACAAGAATCTTTAAAAGCCAAATCTATGTGTACTAGTAATACCAGTTCCATGAGTAAAAATGTTTATCCTTTTATCATTTAGTCTTTGAGATTGTAAAATCTTTCATTTTTTTTCAACCAAGTTACTTTAAAAAATAAAAATAGGAAGGAACAAATCCAAGAAAATTCGTGCATTCAAAGTGAAAGAATATGAAATAAAATACAATTAGACAAACTTAAAAATTTTGTTTCTGACATTCGTTTTTACAGGGTTATGCTATATATATCCATTTTTCCTAAATTTCCTTGATGTTCCCTACAGGTATTCCATAAAACATGTTCTCAGAAATATATAAAGTCTATCATGATATTTACACATCTAAAGTTTCAGGAAAATTACTTACTTTTTCTAAATATTCAACAAAACATATTAAATCGCAAGTCACTGGTCACCATTGGCCATATAGTAAGTGACTATGCTATTTTTAAACCTATTACTTATAGCCGATTTCGAACGCAAGCACATTTATTCCAACAGTGAGATTCGAGCCCACTCACTTTAGTATCATAGATCAGCAATCTACTCATTCGGGCATCGTTCCAGCTAGAACTCTAACATTTGTTGATGGCCCAGCATTGAAATCTACAGCAATTTGCGGAGGGTTGCACTTCTGTCACGTTTAATGATTCTCCCCAGTTGTCGTTGATCCTGTTCTCGCACGATATTTTTCCGTCGTCATATTTGATATTTTACCGGATTCTTGATATTCACGGTACACTCGTGCAAAAGTTCTACAATAAAATCCAATTTTCATCGCTACCTCGGAGATGTTGTGTCCCATCTCTCTTGCACCTACTATAACACCACATTCAAACTCACTTAAATCTTGATAACCTGCCATTGTAGCAACAGTAACTGATCTAACAAATGTGCCAGACACTTGTTTTTTATATAAGAATTTGACGATCACAGCATCTTATTTTGATTGGTTCGTTATCTCTTTCCTTGTATAAACATGCCTATACCAGTTTTTTTTTTTGCTCTTGTGTAGTGTGTATGTCAGAGTATATGTGCATGGCAACATAAATAATTAACTTGATTGTTATTCATTGGAAATTAACTTATTACATGACTGTGCTACACATCCTTTATGGGTCAATGTAAGTGCGCTGACTGGAATGCGTCAGAATGGGAGTTTCAATGTTGTTGTGTATCGCAGAAATGAATTAATTTACTTGTACTTTGACGACTCCTTTCCTTTTTTTTCAGATGTTTTTATATTTTGTACGGATGCCAGCGGACGATATATTAACGGACATTATCTCTGTTTTCACATAAGGAAAGGGATTATGTGTTGTATCTTTGGTATTCCTCTGAGGGAAGGATAAAGATATGTTATGTATAATGTTTATTTTATTTCATGTATGTTATAATAGGAAATAAATAATTATTTTTCCAATGGCAGGAGTTGTATATATAATATTGTCACGAGAATGCAAGTACTGGTTTCTCACAATGAAGAGTCAAGTTAACAAATAATAGCGTTTATTAAATGCCAAACTACCTAGCTCGTAGTAGAACAACAACTGTCGTCCGCAGCTTTATTACAAGCTTTTATAGGATAAGGTAATATTCTAGAATTATTTTAATGGTACAGAAAATTTGCATATTTTAGGAGTCTTCTTGACTACTGAACAAAGTGAACATAAAATGACGGAAATAAATTGTCCTGACTCAGGACCGATCCGGAGACCTTGCGGTTCATAGTCCACGACTTTAACCACTGGGCCATGGGGATCGGCGATTTCTATTTGAAATGTCGCAGTATACTCCTCTCTTAGACTACAGCGTTCCTCTTTCGTTTGATCGCTTTGGCAATAGATCTAGACCGAGTCACAAGTATATTTGTTCTTTCGGTTATTTTCGAGGGTTTTCTTTCGGGTATCGCTGATTCGGCAAGTTCGATGTCTGATCGATGAGGATCATTGTTAGAGGTGTCGTTAACGTCTTAATTGTCGGGGTCACAATAAGGCTTCATCCGAATGACGTGAACGGTATCACTGAATTTTCTCCGTTTCGACATAGGGTCAAAATCTTCAACTTCGTACTTTACATCAGACAGTCTTTTCAGGACCTTATATGGACCAAAATAACGTCTCAGGAGCTTTTCGAAACCCCCACTTTATGTATAGGCGTAAAAATCCATACTAGATAGCCAGGTTGATAGGATACTCTTTTATGTGGCGTCGTATCATTCTCGGTCCTTCTATTGCGCACTTAAAGTTCTTAGGCGAGCTAATGGTATTGATTCCTCGGCTGTCGTCACCAAGTGCTCAAAAAATCGTCCGTTTGATTCCGGGTTGATATGGAAACAAGGTTCCATGGTCGTCTCAGCTTCACGCCCCTGAAGTATGAAGAACGGCTTACATCCTTCGTTGAAGTATTATATTCGAAAGTTGCAAACGACAACACCGAATCCCAGTCTCTTTGTTCAACATCAGCATACATAGACATCATATCAGTTAACATTTTGTTAAATGGTTCGGTCAGTCTGTTAGTTTGCGGATGGTAAGTGGTCGTCATGCTATGCTTTACCTGGCAACATCGGATGAGTTCTAATACCCGTCTTGATTGGAAGACTTTTCCACGATCAGTTATCAGAACTCTTGTCGCTGCATGCTTCAATAAAATTTCTGCTACCAGGAATCTAGTTATTTCGCGGGCATCGGCTTTTGGCAGAGCTTTAGTTATGGCATACCGTGTTAAATAATCAGTACAGATGACAATCCATTTATTTCCGCTGTGGCATTTAGGAAATGGACCAAGCAAGTGTATACCAATTCGGTGGAAAGAGGTTACAGTTGGAAGGATGGAGATAAGGCGACCAGGTGGTTTTTGAGGTATATGTTTTCTTCTTTGACATTCACGGCAATAAGAAACATAACGTCTCATGGTACGGCACAGTCTGGGCCAACATTATCGTTTCCTGATTCTGTCGCAAATTTTAGCAAACCCTAAGTGACCCGCAGCAGGCGCGACATTTAAATGTCGAAGAACGTCTAGTTGTAGGTGCCAAGGGATTACAAGTAACCACTTTTTTTCGGACGGATCATAATTCTCCTTACAAAGGGGCGCCACTTTTGAGTTTGAATTCTCCATTGACAGGCTCAGACTTTTCTAGAGCATGAATTAAATCTGCCAAATTCGGATCATTCCTGTGATCGGCAAAGATATCCGTAAATGCAGCAGTGATTCCGGCCTCCCAAGAAGAGTCAAATTCTATGGGATTTCTCGAAAGACAGTCTGCGTCCTTATGTTTTTTCAGCTCTTGTAGGATATAGAGACATCGTATTCTTGTAGCCTTAATGCCCATCTAGCAAGCCTCCCCGACGGATCTTTCAGTTCTGCTAACCAGCATAATATGTGATGATCAGTCACCTCAACAAAAGACCTACCGAATAAATAAGGACGGAATTTGTGGATCCCCCATATCACAGCTAGACATTCTCTTTCTGTGGTGGAATAATTTTTCTTCGAGTTAGTGAGCGTTCGTGATGAGCAAGCTCTTACTTTTTCACAGCCATCATGAATTTGGATCAAGATAGCGACAATTCCATAACAACTGGCGTCCGAAAAAATTAACTTCCAAACACACATTTGTACTACTACAACCTACCAGTCATTAGGACTGGATCGTTTATCAATATATTATCAAATATTGCTATACTTTATACCAATATTAAAACTCTTTTCTGCCGATATTGTAACGATCCGTTACATGACCCTACGAAAGAAGAACGGAAGGTGACCTTTCGCAGTTGACAATTACGGATAGTGGCAGATAGAAACGGGCGATCCTAAGTATAGCTGTTTATGTACTAGATCCCGTCAATAAACCCTACGACTCACGCTTAAATGGACGTAATTGAAAACTGTCCGTGCGCTGGAGCCAGCGAGTCTGACGCTTGGTAAGGACTATTTGAGTGAAAAGACTCGGGTAATGATTATTAACAGAGCGACGCTGTAGTGCCCGTTAGTGGCACTGAAAAAGGAATTTAAGTGGTTTGGGTCGGTTTACTTAAAGACGACCTTTCGGATACATCTGGAAACGGATCAGCTGATCCAGGCGGGAAGTGACCGCAAGACTGCGTAATCCTGATTCTGGAAGGTTCCGGAAGACTCACATGAAGGGAACCGGGACCCCTATGAAAGAAGATTGACTGAACCAAGAAGGAGGCTAACGCGTAAGAGGAACCAGGACAGCTATAAAAGAAGAGTGGCGGTACCAAGATGGGGCTTTTTCTTCTTGACGCTTCTTCCTGGGAATTGCTTTGTAGCTCGAGAGGAACCGTTCGTATCTCCGATTCTGGAGTTTGCTTGATTAGAGACGTCTCTGTTTGCAGCAGTCGACCTTCGACTTGGGTATCCCATTCCCGTTATTTTGCTATTTTTTTTACTTCGTGCATAGAAGTAGGTAGCCGAGAGTGACCCTTTCCAATGCTCTCAATGCTTTCAATTTGGATCGTCTTGCATCCCGAGTTCCCTTCACGAACCCCAGTGTGAGAAGAACTCTGAACTTTCGAACCTTGGTGTGACAGCCGACTGTACCAATCGTCAGCCCGGAGGTGATAGTGTCATCGTTCCAAACCGGCACTAATTAGCGAACTGTTCCGGTGATTTAGAAAAACTAGTTTCACTGTACCCACGCATTGTAATTGTATTAATGTTATCTCAGCACGAGATCCCAGACGATTTAGCATCTACTGAACTTGTACATAGCTTTACATAATTTATTCACCTGAATAAAATATTTAGTCCAGAGTAAACAATTATCCAGCCTGTTTCACTGACGGCTTCGTCTACCATATCTCCAGTTTGTTACAATATATCCCCCTGATGGCGATATTGCTTTTCCTTGGGACGCAAAAATGTGGTTCACCAAAAGACATCCTAAATATTCCCTATAAAATAATTTTTTTTCAAGTTATTGCATTCGTTTAGTGTCCACTTCATATTTATCCGCTTGCTTGATACAAACACAAGTCAGAAAATTTGCACTTAAAGATTATCACGTCTCCGTCCAGGTCTTCAGAAGTATATCCCAATATATCCCGACAGCGAAGCAGTCGAGTCAAAACCGGAAATTCCCTGCTCGCGATAGGCGGGGATGAACTCAGTTGTTCTACGCACTTAAGTAGATTGAAAATAAGAGTTCTGCCCACAGATCCTGGGGTCATGATGTCACCTGTGATGTAGGGGGATGACGTTATCTATGCCGAGTGGAGTGGAGTAGTAGGGGCCCTGTCGTAACCTTTTGCGGGCAAGAAACCGAAGCTAGAAGTTTCTGTAGAAAAGAATGGCAACGGTTAATTTTTTCGAAAGTTTCTTGGAACGGTATGGCAACGACTGGGAATGTGGATCAGAAATTTTAGTGGTGTCATCTGTTGTACCACTTTAAAATTAGTTAATTTGAGATTTTGTAGTGCTGCCCACTGTTGAATGATGTGCGAGCTTTGTATTTTAAATATATAGGTATTACCACTTACTGGGATTCGAATCTAGAACTCCACGGTGGGAAGCCAGTGGCTTATCCACTGACCTAGAAAATCTTGGGAGAGAAAGGGTTAAAACGCAGGCCATGTTTGAATTTTTGAAACTTAGAGAATGTATGATAACATTTGTCGATGCTGAAATAAATTAATAATAGCTAGAAGAAAAAAAAATTATTTTAGATTGTTGTCTCACCACAAGCTGGCATAACACAAGCATACCGCAACAATCTATTAAGTTCCCGACCTGTAAGGAGATATGGTTTTATTAGTTTACCACCTGAAAAGGAGAAAGCGTTTCTTATTAATTCTCTATATTTGAAACAAAAAATGTGTGCAAGGGTACCCTTTGAAAATACTGTTACCGTAATTTCGCACGCAGAGTCCGCACCATTGTCTAGTCCGATCCGCGCAATTTTTTATTTAAAAAATTTCATAAATTATCAGACAGTCCGCACCACTAGATGATCCGTGGACTATGCGTGCAAAAATAAGTATTTTATTATGACAATATTAAATTATTTTAGGAATATGAACCTAAGTACATAGAGGGCCGAAAAGTCTGGTTGAGACTCAATTAATTCCACCTTTAAAATTTGAAATCACTTCTGCCATAGCCTCGGAGACGAATTTTAACAGAAGTAAAATAGTGGCCTACATTTTTCTGTTCGAGAAACTAGCTATGTAAATCGTCTTCTAATGCAGGCCGTTTTATTTTTCCACGACGATTGGATCGCTTTCTTATCATATTTTAAACGTTTTTTTGTTGATTGAATAAATTTCATATTGCTTTCTCGTCGAATTTCTGAATTACTTCCAGCTTGAAATCAGCAGTAAAACTGAGATATTTTAAAGATATACTGAATGACCAATATTACCACAAATAAAACTCTCAAAGCAAAACACTGTATTACGAGAGATCCTCGTGGTGAAATAGCCTTCCATCTTGATCCCATCCACTCGGTGATGTCAATCGGGGCTGTAAATAGTGACTATCGATATTTTCTCGCACTCCAGGACACAATTTAAGATTGCGCTACTTGCTACTACTGATTCGTTATGCTTTAAGGTTTTATTTTTTTCATGGTTTATTACCGATACAATACGATGCTTTCTTGACGTCTCGTTAGTCGTGCTTTTATTTATATTTTGTTCATCGGAAGTTACCGCGACGTAAGTCCCCCCCTTCTTGCGATTTTGATGATTTGAGAAAAGAACAACCAGCAGATAGTTTTCATCGACAAATAGTCCGCAACTGAAGAAATTTGCTTTTTAAACACAAAAAGGCCACGAACTTTACGTGCGCTATTACGGTAATATGCATACAAAAATATTAAATGTTTAAAATTTCACACATTTAAGAAAAAAAAAGTACAAAAATGTACACATAAACAAATATTTTGTATATTATCTACATGAAATAACATTCACATGTTTAAAATAAAGAATGCTTTTAATAAACACAAGAAAAATGCCATTATCATAATAAAAGTTTTTGTGTATGAATATGATGAAAGATAAATTCTTTACAAAGAACATATTTATAGTCCTTGTTGATATGCACTTTCAATAAGTAATGAAAGCTATGTTCTTTATACAGAAGATATTTATAATTCTTAATCATATGCCCTGACAATAAGTAAAATGTTCTTTATACTGAAAAATGACACTCATTTCCATGAGAACACAGGATGGGATGTAAGTCTTTGACATTCATGATTTTTCTAAAAAAAAATACATATTTCATGAAAGATATGTTCTTTACACAGAACATTTTTATAGTTTTTATTCATATGCACATTCAATAAGTAAAATGGTCTTTATACTGAAAAAGGTAACACAATTTCATGAGAAGACAGGATGTGATGTCAGTCCTTGACATTCATGATTTTTCTAATAAAAATATATATTTCATGAAAGATATGTTCTCTACACAGAACATACTGGTAGTTCTTAGTTATATGCCTTTTAATAATTTCATATGCCATTTAATAAGTAAAGTGTTCTTTATACTGATAAAGCAAACAGATTTCCATGAGAAGACAGGTTGTGATGTCAGTCGTCTACATTGATGATTTTTTTAATAAAAATATATATTTTATGAAAGACATGGTCTTTACACAGAACATATGTATAGTCCTAATTGATATACACTTTCAATAAGTAAAATGTTCTTTATACTGAAAAAGGTAACACTTTTCCATAAGAAGACAAGATGTGATGTCCGTACTTGCCAATCATGATTTTTTTTATAAATATATATATTTCGTGAACGGTATGTTTTTGACATGAAATATATTTATAGTTCTTATTCATATTCACTTTTAATAAGTAAAATATTCTTTATACTGAAAAATGTAACACATTTTCATGAGAAGATAGAATGTGATGTCAGTCGTCTACATTGATGATTTTTTTAATAAAAATATATATTTTATGAAAGATATGTTCTTTACACAAAATATATGTAAAGTTCTTACTGATATACACTTTCAATAAGTAAAATGTTCTTTATACTGAAAAAGGTAACACTTTTCCATGAGAAGACAAGATGTGATGTTCGTACTTGCCAATCATGATTTTTTTTAAATATATATATTTCGTGAACGGTATGTTTTTGACATAAAACATATTTATAGTTCTTATTCATATTCACTTTTAACTAGTAAAATATTCTTTATACTGAAAAATGTAACACATTTTCATGAGAAGATAGAATGTGATGTCAGTCGTCTACATTGATGATTTTTTTAATAAAAATATATATTTTATGAAAGATATGTTCTTTACACAAAATATATGTAAAGTTCTTACTGATATACACTTTCAATAAGTAAAATGTTCTTTATACTGAAAAAGGTAACACTTTTCCATAAGAAGACAAGATGTGATGTCCGTACTTGCCAATCATGATTTTTTTTTAAATATATATATTTCGTGAACGGTATGTTTTTGACATGAAATATATTTATAGTTCTTATTCATATTCACTTTTAATAAGTAAAATATTCTTTATACTGAAAAATGTAACACATTTTCATGAGAAGATAGAATGTGATGTCAGTCGTCTACATTGATGATTTTTTTAATAAAAATATATATTTTATGAAAGATATGTTCTTTACACAAAATATATGTAAAGTTCTTACTGATATACACTTTCAATAAGTAAAATGTTCTTTATACTGAAAAAGGTAACACTTTTCCATAAGAAGACAAGATGTGATGTCCGTACTTGCCAATCATGATTTTTTTTTATAAATATATATATTTCGTGAACGGTATGTTTTTGACATAAAACATATTTATAGTTTTTATTCATATTCACTTTTAATAAGTAAAATATTCTTTATAATGAAAAATGTAACACATTTTCATGAGAAGATAGAATGTGATGTTAGATGTCTACATTGATGATTTTTTTAATAAAAATATATATTTTATGAAAGATATGTTCTTTACACAAAATATATGTAAAGTTCTTACTGATATACACTTTCAATAAGTAAAATGTTCTTTATACTGAAAAAGGTAACACTTTTCCATAAGAAGACAAGATGTGATGTCCGTACTTGCCAATCATGATTTTTTTTATAAATATATATATTTCGTGAACGGTATGTTTTTGACATGAAATATATTTATAGTTCTTATTCATATTCACTTTTAATAAGTAAAATATTCTTTATACTGAAAAATGTAACACATTTTCATGAGAAGATAGAATGTGATGTCAGTCGTCTACATTGATGATTTTTTTAATAAAAATATATATTTTATGAAAGATATGTTCTTTACACAAAATATATGTAAAGTTCTTACTGATATACACTTTCAATAAGTAAAATGTTCTTTATACTGAAAAAGGTAACACTTTTCCATAAGAAGACAAGATGTGATGTCCGTACTTGCCAATCATGATTTTTTTTTATAAATATATATATTTCGTGAACGGTATGTTTTTGACATGAAATATATTTATAGTTCTTATTCATATTCACTTTTAATAAGTAAAATATTCTTTATACTGAAAAATGTAACACATTTTCATGAGAAGATAGAATGTGATGTCAGTCGTCTACATTGATGATTTTTTTAATAAAAATATATATTTTATGAAAGATATGTTCTTTACACAAAATATATGTAAAGTTCTTACTGATATACACTTTCAATAAGTAAAATGTTCTTTATACTGAAAAAGGTAACACTTTTCCATGAGAAGACAAGATGTGATGTCCGTACTTGCCAATCATGATTTTTTTTTATAAATATATATATTTCGTGAACGGTATGTTTTTGACATAAAACATATTTATAGTTTTTATTCATATTCTCTTTTAATAAGTAAAATATTCTTTATACTGAAAAATGTAACACATTTTCATGAGAAGATAGAATGTGATGTTAGTCGTCTACATTGATGATTTTTTTAATAAAAATATATATTTTGTGAAAGATATGTTCTTTACACAAAATATATGTATAGTTCTTACTGATATACACTTTCAATAAGTAAAATGTTCTTTATACTGAAAAAGGTAACACTTTTCCATGAGAAGACAAGATGTGATGTTCGTACTTGCCAATCATGATTTTTTTTTATAAATATATATATTTCGTGAACGGTATGTTTTTGACATAAAACATATTTATAGTTTTTATTCATATTCTCTTTTAATAAGTAAAATATTCTTTATACTGAAAAATGTAACACATTTTCATGAGAAGATAGAATGCGATGTTAGTCGTCTACATTGATGATTTTTTTAATAAAAATATATATTTTGTGAAAGATATGTTCTTTACACAAAATATATGTATAGTTCTTACTGATATACACTTTCAATAAGTAAAATGTTCTTTATACTGAAAAAGGTAACACTTTTCCATGAGAAGACAAGATGTGATGTCCGTACTTGCCAATCATGATTTTTTTTTATAAATATATATATTTCGTGAACGGTATGTTTTTGACATAAAACATATTTATAGTTTTTATTCATATTCACTTTTAATAAGTAAAATATTCTTTATACTGAAAAATGTAACACATTTTCATGAGAAGATAGAATGTGATGTCAGTCGTCTACATTGATGATTTTTTTAATAAAAATATATATTTTATGAAAGATATGTTCTTTACACAAAATATATGTATAGTTCTTACTGATATACACTTTCAATAAGTAAAATGTTCTTTATACTGAAAAAGGTAACACTTTTCCATGAGAAGACAAGATGTGATGTCCGTACTTGCCAATCATGATTTTTTTTTATAAATATATATATTTCGTGAACGGTATGTTTTTGACATAAAACATATTTATAGTTTTTATTCATATTCTCTTTTAATAAGTAAAATATTCTTTATACTGAAAAATGTAACACATTTTCATGAGAAGATAGAATGTGATGTTAGATGTCTACATTGATGATTTTTTTAATAAAAATATATATTTTATGAAAGATATGTTCTTTACACAAAATATATGTATAGTTCTTACTGATATACACTTTCAATAAGTAAAATGTTCTTTATACTGAAAAAGGTAACACTTTTCCATGAGAAGACAAGATGTGATGTCCGTACTTGCCAATCATGATTTTTTTTTATAAATATATATATTTCGTGAACGGTATGTTTTTGACATAAAACATATTTATAGTTTTTATTCATATTCACTTTTAATAAGTAAAATATTCTTTATACTGAAAAATGTAACACATTTTCATGAGAAGATAGAATGTGATGTCAGCCGTCTACATTGATGATTTTTTTTAATAAAAATATATATTTTATGAAAGATATGTTCTTTACACAAAATATATGTAAAGTTCTTACTGATATACACTTTCAATAAGTAAAATGTTCTTTATACTGAAAAAGGTAACACTTTTCCATAAGAAGACAAGATGTGATGTCCGTACTTGCCAATCATGATTTTTTTTTATAAATATATATATTTCGTGAACGGTATGTTTTTGACATAAAACATATTTATAGTTCTTATTCATATTCACTTTTAATAAGTAAAATATTCTTTATACTGAAAAATGTAACACATTTTCATGAGAAGATAGAATGTGATGTCAGTCGTCTACATTGATGATTTTTTTAATAAAAATATATATTTTATGAAAGATATGTTCTTTACACAAAATATATGTAAAGTTCTTACTGATATACACTTTCAATAAGTAAAATGTTCTTTATACTGAAAAAGGTAACACTTTTCCATGAGAAGACAAGATGTGATGTTCGTACTTGCCAATCATGATTTTTTTTTAAATATATATATTTCGTGAACGGTATGTTTTTGACATAAAACATATTTATAGTTTTTATTCATATTCTCTTTTAATAAGTAAAATATTCTTTATAATGAAAAATGTAACACATTTTCATGAGAAGATAGAATGTGATGTTAGATGTCTACATTGATGATTTTTTTAATAAAAATATATATTTTATGAAAGATATGTTCTTTACACAAAATATATGTAAAGTTCTTACTGATATACACTTTCAATAAGTAAAATGTTCTTTATACTGAAAAAGGTAACACTTTTCCATAAGAAGACAAGATGTGATGTCCGTACTTGCCAATCATGATTTTTTTTTATAAATATATATATTTCGTGAACGGTATGTTTTTGACATAAAACATATTTATAGTTTTTATTCATATTCACTTTTAATAAGTAAAATATTCTTTATACTGAAAAATGTAACACATTTTCATGAGAAGATAGAATGTGATGTTCAGTCGTCTACATTGATGATTTTTTTAATAAAAATATATATTTTTTGAAAGATATGTTCTTTACACAAAATATATGTAAAGTTCTTACTGATATACACTTTCAATAAGTAAAATGTTCTTTATACTGAAAAAGGTAACACTTTTCCATAAGAAGACAAGATGTGATGTCCGTACTTGCCAATCATGATTTTTTTTATAAATATATATATTTCGTGAACGGTATGTTTTTGACATAAAACATATTTATAGTTTTTATTCATATTCTCTTTTAATAAGTAAAATATTCTTTATAATGAAAAATGTAACACATTTTCATGAGAAGATAGAATGTGATGTCAGTCGTCTACATTGATGATTTTTTTAATAAAAATATATATTTTGTGAAAGATATGTTCTTTACACAAAATATATGTATAGTTCTTACTGATATACACTTTCAATAAGTAAAATGTTCTTTATACTGAAAAAGGTAACACTTTTCCATGAGAAGACAAGATGTGATGTTCGTACTTGCCAATCATGATTTTTTTTTATAAATATATATATTTCGTGAACGGTATGTTTTTGACATAAAACATATTTATAGTTTTTATTCATATTCTCTTTTAATAAGTAAAATATTCTTTATACTGAAAAATGTAACACATTTTCATGAGAAGATAGAATGTGATGTTAGTCGTCTACATTGATGATTTTTTTAATAAAAATATATATTTTGTGAAAGATATGTTCTTTACACAAAATATATGTAAAGTTCTTACTGATATACACTTTCAATAAGTAAAATGTTCTTTATACTGAAAAAGGTAACACTTTTCCATGAGAAGACAAGATGTGATGTCCGTACTTGCCAATCATGATTTTTTTTTATAAATATATATATTTCGTGAACGGTATGTTTTTGACATAAAACATATTTATAGTTTTTATTCATATTCTCTTTTAATAAGTAAAATATTCTTTATAATGAAAAATGTAACACATTTTCATGAGAAGATAGAATGTGATGTTAGATGTCTACATTGATGATTTTTTTAATAAAAATATATATTTTATGAAAGATATGTTCTTTACACAAAATATATGTATAGTTCTTACTGATATACACTTTCAATAAGTAAAATGTTCTTTATACTGAAAAAGGTAACACTTTTCCATGAGAAGACAAGATGTGATGTTCGTACTTGCCAATCATGATTTTTTTTTATAAATATATATATTTCGTGAACGGTATGTTTTTGACATAAAACATATTTATAGTTTTTATTCATATTCTCTTTTAATAAGTAAAATATTCTTTATACTGAAAAATGTAACACATTTTCATGAGAAGATAGAATGTGATGTTCAGTGTCTACATTGATGATTTTTTTAATAAAAATATATATTTTATGAAAGATACGTTCTTTACACAAAATATATGTATAGTTCTTACTGATATACACTTTCAATAAGTAAAATGTTCTTTATACTGAAAAAGGTAACACTTTTCCATGAGAAGACAAGATGTGATGTCCGTACTTGCCAATCATGATTTTTTTTTATAAATATATATATTTCGTGAACGGTATGTTTTTGACATAAAACATATTTATAGTTTTTATTCATATTCACTTTTAATAAGTAAGATATTCTTTATACTGAAAAATGTAACACATTTTCATGAGAAGATAGAATGTGATGTTAGTCGTCTACATTGATGATTTTTTTAATAAAAATATATATTTTGTGAAAGATATGTTCTTTACACAAAATATATGTATAGTTCTTACTGATATACACTTTCAATAAGTAAAATGTTCTTTATACTTAAAAAGGTAACACTTTTCCATAAGAAGACAAGATGTGATGTCCGTACTTGCCAATCATGATTTTTTTTTATAAATATATATATTTCGTGAACGGTATGTTTTTGACATAAAACATATTTATAGTTTTTATTCATATTCTCTTTTAATAAGTAAAATATTCTTTATACTGAAAAATGTAACACATTTTCATGAGAAGATAGAATGCGATGTTAGTCGTCTACATTGATGATTTTTTTAATAAAAATATATATTTTATGAAACATATGTTCTTTACACAAAATATATGTAAAGTTCTTACTGATATACACTTTCAATAAGTAAAATGTTCTTTATACTGAAAAAGGTAACACTTTTCCATAAGAAGACAAGATGTGATGTCCGTACTTGCCAATCATGATTTTTTTTTAAATATATATATTTCGTGAACGGTATGTTTTTGACATAAAACATATTTATAGTTTTTATTCATATTCACTTTTAATAAGTAAAATATTCTTTATAATGAAAAATGTAACACATTTTCATGAGAAGATAGAATGTGATGTTAGATGTCTACATTGATGATTTTTTTAATAAAAATATATATTTTATGAAAGATATGTTCTTTACACAAAATATATGTATAGTTCTTACTGATATACACTTTCAATAATTAAAATGTTCTTTATACTGAAAAAGGTAACACTTTTCCATGAGAAGACAAGATGTGATGTCCGTACATGCCAAACATGATTTTTTTTTTATAAATATATATATTTCGTGAACGGTATGTTTTTGACATGAAATATATTTATAGTTCTTATTCATATTCACTTTTAATAAGTAAAATATTCTTTATACTGAAAAATGTAACACATTTTCATGAGAAGATAGAATGTGATGTCAGCCGTCTACATTGATGATTTTTTTAATAAAAATATATATTTTATGAAAGATATGTTCTTTAAACAAAATATATGTATAGTTCTTACTGATATACACTTTCAATAAGTAAAATGTTCTTTGTGTTGAAAAAGGGTACACATTTCCATGAGACGATTCCACTCCATTAAATAATTTTTTTTTTATTAAATATATATATTTTGAACGGTATGTTTTTGACATAAAACATATTTATAATTTTTTATCATATCTCTTTTAATAAGTAAAATATTCTTTATACTGAAAAATGTAACACATTTTCATGAGAAGATAGAATGTGATGTCAGCCGTCTACATTGATGATTTTTTTAATAAAAATATATATTTTATGAAAGATATGTTCTTTAAACAAAATATATGTATAGTTCTTACTGATATACACTTTCAATAAGTAAAATGTTCTTTATACTTAAAAAGGTAACTTTTCCATAAGAAGACAAGATGTGATGTCCGTACTTCCTCATGATTTTTTTTTATAAATATATATATTTCGTGAACGGTATGTTTTTGACATAAAACATATTTATAGTTTTTATTCATATTCACTTTTAATAAGTAAAATATTCTTTATAATGAAAAATGTAACACATTTTCATGAGAAGATAGAATGTGATGTTAGATGTCTACATTGATGATTTTTTTAATAAAAATATATATTTTATGAAAGATATGTTCTTTAAACAAAATATATGTATAGTTCTTACTGATATACACTTTCAATAAGTAAAATGTTCTTTGTGTTGAAAAAGGGTACACATTTCCATGAGACGATTCCACTCCATTAAATAATTTTTAATCCTCCTCCTCTATTAAAATGTGACTATCCTAGTGATCTGTCTTTCTGGTAGTCAGCAATATATAATTTATAATAGACATGTTCGTCAGTACTGAATCTTTTTCACAAGAAGAAAATTAATAATAATAGTAATGAAATTATTAAGAAGAGTGTCATTCCTATTCCTCCGCCCGACGCAGGAAGACAGTCTTTTATTATTATGTTGATAATATCTCTTATAGCAGAAAAAAACTTGAAACTTCAGTAGAAGAGAATAAATGACTTTATATTAATGAAATTATTAAGATCGTCGTTCCTATTCCTCCGTCTTATCCAGGTTATTATTATTTTTTATTTTATAATGACCCAGTGCCCAGGTGTGTACTTCGTCTTCGTATAAAAATCTTTTATTATCGAATGCGCTGAGTGCAATTTTACGTTGTTTAACTGTGTGGAGATAATGGCTATGTCTCTCATTTCGATACTAGTCTTCTCTGGTCGGTTGCAGACTCTCTAAACATTTTTTACACTGCTGGTGGGTGATTCTTTTACGGATGACATTTTTGTCGACCCCTTTACATGTTTTCAGCCGAGCGCTGGCCGAGTGGTTAGGGTGCTGGCCTTCGGTACCGGTGTTCGTGGGTTCGAATCCGACTGTGGCATGGATGTTCGTAGCCGTTCGGAATCGGCTATAAACAGTAGGTCCCGGTCTCATTAGCCCTCGTGTTGCAAAAAAGTAGACCGTAGCACTCCAAACCAAACCAAACCTTTACATGTTTTCTTCTCCGCATGACCCGAGAGGATCGAGTACATTTTCGGATGGAGCCCGACAAATTCCAAAATGGGTTTTTAATTGAGCTCGTTTTAAACCGCCCAATCCTCTTTTTATTAGTTTCATTAAAAAGGGGATGATCTGTGGGATAGTCAGTAGATATGTGTCGTAAATTCGCAGATGCGCCATCATATATTGATATATGTCATTTTTTTGAATTTCATATGTTAGAGATTCTGTGTCGGTGAACAGAAGGCTGGCTCTCTCTCCATATTCTCTTTTTATAATATTATAATGGAAATCGTATATAAGTATTTTTCTGAGTTCCAGAATGAGAAATCCGACATACAAATGCTTATTGAGGGTCACGGATTTTCTTATATGCTCTACACCCACCAGCTTGTTATTAAATATTTTAAAACTTTTAAATGAGTGGTCGGCTACGAGTTTTTTTTGTTCTCTTTTCATTATTTATTAGTTGCACGCTTCTTCGATTTCGAATGTTCTCCATTGTTTTGCCATATACTGAATTGTTCATTAATTATCAAATTTTTTTTTTCAAATGACGTCTTCGCAATTTTTCTCTGAAATCGATATATGTTTTTAGCAATGGCTTCTGTTTAAATTGTAGAAATTCTTTGACGCTCTTCAGTTTAATTCCTTCTCTCAGATAATATAAATTTTTATAATATGTAGCATAATTAGTTTTATCTTGCAGGTTAGGGACCAATTTCCGGCTTCCTACATATTTCCCACCGCGAAGCATGCGGATTGAGAATGGAGAGAGATCTTCACAATTAATAAACATTTTTTACGAAGCTAGAGGATAATCATTATCACGGTCATGAAGTTCAGGGGTATATTAATTAACTTCTAAGATATAGCCAGTCTCGCTATTTTGAGGTATAGATAGTATCCAATTGACAGTAACACTCTCAGGACACATCCACTGGAATTCCCCATGCAAAGTTTGACTTATCGCCCATCCATAAATTATTAGCTTCAAGGTACACAATATATTTTCTGGCTTCCTCGCGGTTATAACTTTCCAGATATTTATTATTGGCTCGGGCCCAATGCTTAGTGATCATGGAGATACCACCTCTAATTCCCTGTTCGATGAACAAATCCATGTTAATGTAGGTGAGAATTTCAAGGGAATTGGTGTACTATTTTCAGGCAACCTTGCCATGCGAGACCAGAGGCCGTGACAAGGTGCACTCAATACAATTTATAATACGTCGTACACAGATTTCTGAAATTCTGGAAGACATCAGCCAGCTGGAGAACATTACTTTTCACATAAAGATCGTGATAATCGCCCATATTTTGAATATTGAATTTTCTCCACACAGTCTGGGAGTGCTCATAATCCTCTTCGGTAATATTTTCGTCAGATAATGAGCATTTGAAGGCTTCCATGGATGGTAATTAAGCCTCATTAAATTTTTGAAAGGTATCTATATATTCATAGGAGTACATACCTCTTCGTAATTATAAATTAATATTCTGGGGATATTCTCTTTTAAAATAGTAAATTTATCTTCTTGTTAGTTAGCCACCAGTTTCTGAAGGGACTTGCTCATGAATTTGAAACTATCGATAAAATTTAGTGAAACTCTAATATTAGAGAATAAATAGAAGGATCTCTAATATAGAGAGAAGGATATGTATTTTTCCATGGTATTAGAAATGACGCTAATTTCATGATCTTTGATTTTTCCCACTTATTGCATAATTAAATGACTGTCATAATGTTTCAAATTATGAAAGACGACTGGTATTTTCTTTTGAAGCCGAAATTTCAAATTACAGGCGTTGGGGAAAGCAACACGATACTGTCCTGTAAGTTGATCATGGTCTCTAACCCTGTCGCCTTTTAACTCTTTATTGCGTAGAGAGCAGTAAATAGTCGAACGAAAGTCGAATTCATTTTGAGGCGTCCTACTGGTAGGTTCGATTTTCGTCATTTTTTCTGCCAAGACTTCTTTTTCTGGTAAAATAGATTGCAAGAAGTGGGGTACAGAGCTGGGCCCTCTGTAAAATTTAATGGGTTTAATGGGATAAAAGAAGAAAACACTTAAATGATAAAAGTAAAATGTATATAAACCCTAGAGTAAAACCGAGAAGAAATTTTAAGAGAAATAAAACTATAGGTTGAGATACAACTCTTAAAGTAGGGGAGACTGGGGCACCTTGGGACACTTTTCAGTTAAACATTTTTATGAATTTTTTTTAAAGCTAATTAAAAAAAATAAGTATGCATCCATATATTGTCATCATATCTGCTCCTTATAAACATTAAATCTATTTAATATCTCATTTAGTTAAAGAGTAATAAAAGAAATAAAATACCTTTCCAATGTCCCAACCTGCCCCACTGTATGGGGTAGGTTGGGACACTAAATAACAAATACAAAATACTGTTCAAATTATTTTTATTAACTGTTATAAAAAAGAAATGGCTGAAAATTGTTCAAGTTAATACATTTTTTTAAACAAATCTTATATTTGATGCCAGCAAATTCTTCTTTAAACTCTAACAAAATACACCTTTAGCCTATTGTTTCTTTAGGAGTGTTCAACTTCACAAGAATATCAGATTTTTCTACAAAGGATTTGTCTTCTTTGTTAGGATTAAAAAATGACCACCCATCTTGGTCTCTTTTCAAAACAGACATTTCATACTCTCTGGTGTTTTCATTATCAACGTGACCTACAAATGCCACAATGCTTCTTTTACTTGCAAATTTTATTAGTGCATAGTCTCCTACTTCAAGCTTTCCCTTTTCTTGATAAACTTTTGATTTTTTTTGTTCCAGTTCTTTAATTGAATGGAAGCCACCATCACTTGGCTAATCTATATCCTTTCTGTCACTACTGTTATATAAATCACTTAAATTCGGTTTTCTTCAGTTTTATTGGTAGATCCAATTGCTCCAGGTGGAGCCCCTTTCAACATATGTTCTTTAAATATTTTTCTTGAAAAAATCAGCATAGGAGGCACAGAATTTCCTATGGCATTAATAGCACTGATCATAATAACAAGTTGACCACGTTCTCCTGAAGTCATCTGCCCCACTTGTTTAGTTCCTTTAGAAGCAATTACTTTAGGAGGAAAGTGCACAGTTGTGACACCAGTTTCGTCTAGGTTGCATATTTGATCTGGTAAGAATTTACTTCTTTTAAGAACTTCCTCAAGTTTGTTAAATGATGTGTTAATATTTGCCCTGCTGAAACTTTTCTAACTTCACTTATTGTTAGCCCATAGTGAAGTTTTGAACACTGTAATAAATGACTAACATTATTTTTTCTTCCTCACTAAAAATTTGGCGACTTTTTATATTTGACTGGTATTTAAAACCTGTTGTGGATTAAGATTTGTTGTTGAATTTAAGTATATGGCGGCTACGGGTACTTTTGCTTACACAAAAGGTTCTTGCTGCTCCTCTTACAGACAATACACCAGCCAGAACTTTTTCTGCAGCTGATTTAAGCATATTAGCATTTACACCATAATACTTTCTGTTTGTTCTTGTTGTTCTCACCATTTGTTTCTGAATAAAAAGGTTAATAAATTAATGTTTTGACATGTTAAATCATCAATTAAAAATTAGGCACCAAAATATTAACTATTTTGCTTGAATTGATATTTGTTTACACTTTTTAAAGTGTCCCAAGGTGCCCCATCTATGTGTGTCCCAACCTGCCCTATTTAGCATAGTACTTTTTGGTAACTACTATATAGTTAGGTTTAACAATACAGTTTATTTATTAGTATAGAAATGATAATAAATGAATTTTCTTTCATAACAATACACTTTTTTTAAATATTTAAATATTTTTTTTCAAAAAAATTACTTTTTAAAATGCACATTGATGTAATTTTGGGTTTTTCAAAACAAAGAAAATGAAATTGTTCCTTACCGATAAGCACTATCTTCATCAAAATTATCTGTGGAGAACTTGATTTTCTAGTAAAAAAGAACGCATAACTTCGACACAAACTCATTCTCGAACTCAATTTTCACCGCTCATACAACATGAAGCTTCTCGGCTCACCTCTCGAGCCGGCAGCGCCACTGGTGGTCAGGCGGTTCACACACAACTATCTTCATCAAAATTATTTGAGAAGTGAAGAGTAATGTCATATATCAATATGCATGAACACTAATTCCTGGTTTCAAATTAAAGGCTGAAAATAAAGGTGTCTCAAGGTGTGCCACTCCCCCCTACAAATTAGAAATTCAGGTAAAAGTACATTTAAAGATAAAGAATCGTTTTAGAGAATTGTTTTTCGGTTATGGGTAATCCTTTTGAAACTGAGAGGGGTGTAAATAGTTTTAAGTGGAGTTTAAATACTGGAGCAACAAACCCTTTTTGTTCAAACAAAGGGGCTAACTATGAACGATCCTTGCATGATCGTTGTGACGTCACTTTAACGTCAGCTTGATCGTTTGCTCTCATAATGTCCTCAAGCTGAAGTCACAACGAACGTGCGAAACGACTAGCAACTTCCCCAGTAAGCCCCAAATACTTCATTTTAGATTTTGAAAAAACTTGAAATCTTTAAGTGTCCCTAGCAGAAGGTAAAGCAAATTCAAACACTTAGCTGAGAATTTTCATAACAATATTAGAAATGATCTTCTATTGGTATTCTTCGACTATGACCACGCAGACGCTAGCAATCGTAAGCGGCCCAGAGCCGCTCTCTCTCTCTCTCTGATGTCTCTTTAAAAATATAAATAAATAAAAAATAAAATAAAAAACAATACGTAGTTGCACGGTAAAAAAAGATTAAGTTTTTAAAAATATTAATACGTTATGAAGTTTTATGGGGAAGCCTTCCCATATGACGTTGATTTCACATTCCTCTTGATGGTCCTGATGGTAAAACAAATTGCACAGGACATTGCACAAGAGGGTTGAATCTGATTTACATGGGCCTAGACCTCTAAATCAGAACTACTGTTAATGCATGAGGAAGAGCAAACATTATTCCCGATACTGAGGACTCAGACAATATTAAATTAGTTAAATTAAACCGAGAAAAGAGAGAAATAAATAAATAAAAAAGGATCCACAAGTTCGAGAAAAAAATACACGATAAAAAAGGATATGAAATATGTATTAAGATACACTAAGATTTTGAGAAGTTAAGAAGTTTACGTTACAGAGTACAATATAGTATTTTTTTAATGTAGATTGCAATACTAGTCAAACTAAAGAGCGAAAAACAGTCGCTGAGTTACCAGCTAAAAGCTGAAAGTAAATTCATTGGATCCTGGGAGCCAATGGGGATATAGACTGCGAGAGTGGGGAAACCAGCGAGAGTACAGAATCGACTGAGAGAAACTGGACACTGAACACTGGAATGGAGGGTTCCGGGGCGCCTAGGGCCGAAGACCCTTTATCTCCGGTAATAAACATGGACATTTGGAAACATTACTCTACACTTTTGGCTGAATGACAAGTATTACAAAATAAGAAGAAAAGAAAAGAAGAAAAATAACACACACAGTACACAAGACAGAATTAATTATATAAGTATACATATTAAATAATATATCAACATGGCTCATATAATTTTATAATTTTTTTTTCTCTGAATGAACTCTTTACAATATTATAATAACAGTACACATAATGGGGAGTATAAACATAGCAAGCAATAGAGAGTTTCAGAGTTTTTTTTTTGGGGGGGGAGGGGCATAAAGATATTTACAATTAATTAAAACAAAGACATTTACTGTTGGGGGCGGATCCCCGTCAAAAACAGTGGTCGCTCTTGGTCGACGACAATTTTCAATTGGATCATATTCAAGGAGATTAAATATCTCCTCGTAATTAATATTATATAAGGTGGAGAAGAATTTAGTTGATAGTTTTGCTATAAAGTCCCGAATAGGTTCAACATTAAGTGAATTGTGGATAATATCATTTCTAAGATACCGTTGAGCTTTTATTATTGAATGGAGAGTTTTATTTTGTATGGTTTGCAGTCTCTGGATTTGAGTGTTGGAAACCAAACCCCAGACCGGGGCTGTGTAGATGAGAATGGATCTTAGCACCGCCTTATATAACAACATTTACCCATTCCTATTTTATTATAGTACAGGAGGTGGGCGATCGTTTTCCTGGCTTTAAAGAATTTTGTGATTGTATAATTCGTGTTACTCTTCCAGGTTATCCTACTATCGATAAAAATGCCTAAGTATTTAACTTCCCTCTAGAAGTAAACTGGTTGTCCACACACCGTGACTGGGGGACGTGGAATCCTGTTAAAACTAAAGAAAATAGCTTTAGTGTTAGAGGAATTTATTTTTATTCTCCACCTCTCAAACCAACGGTCTAAAATGTTTACATGACGCTGAAGATATTTGAGCACGTATCTAGTGTTATTATTTTTAGCAAGTATTGCCGTGTCTTTCGCAAATCCGGCTAGTGTCGTGTTGTGGTGGTGAGGAATATCGCTAATGTAAATATTAAACAGAATTCGGTCAAGCTTGTATCCTTGAGGGACCCCAGTATTGTTAGGTCTGTGTGTGGATAAGTATTGTGTGTGGCAGATTGAGAAAGAACGATCGAAAAGGTACGGGTGTAACAATTGTATCATGGCAGCTGGCAATTTGTATTTAATTAATTTGTATATGAGGCCACTGCGCCATACTTTGTCAAAAGCCTTTGTTCTATTCTCAAAAAAATAGTCTTTGGGAGAGCAAATTAGTATTAAAAAAAATTAAACATTCGACCACAAACTTCAACATCAGCAACAACCTTTATTTTCTTTTTCCCCAACTCTTTTTGCGTTGCCACCGGCGGGAAAACAAAAACAGCCGAGCTCGCGACATTCTCCCACCTTTTGATTTTTAAGTTAAATCATCATAAATAAAAATCAAAACAATATAAAACAATACTAAAATGAACACGAATACTAAATGAATTACGAATTAAATGAGTTCAAGTAAGTGAAGAAAGTTCAAGAGGATATAGCTTAAAAATTATTAAACAAATAACCAAGGATATTTGAGTAGTTAATAGGGAGGTTTTTAACTGCTGCATAGCTTATGTTGTCAATTCCTGGTGCTTTTTTATTCGGGAAATTATTAATATTTACGATTTCGTTAAAATTAGTAGGGGGAATGGGGTCGTTATTTATATTATTTAAAAAGTTGCTAAATAATTTCTCATTAATTTCACAGATTTTATCAATGGTGGTGGGACAGAAAATATCGCTGTTAGGTTTAAATTGGTTTTCATAGCAATCAGCAAGATTGTTAACTTTATCTTGGGGGTCCGTCATGATATTACCTGAGGATGAGCAGAAAGGGAGTACATTTTGTGACTTTTCTTTTTATTTTCTTTAAGTAATTCCAAAGGCTATTGTCAGTGGGACAAAAGGATTCAATAAAACTATTTCACCTAGAGTTTTTATGATTGTAAATTTGAAGATTAATACGGCGGTCATCCTATTAAGTTCAATTTTTAAAGCTGGGTCTCTGGTACGCTGCCAATTTTTCCTAATTTTATTTTTATGCTTAATTGACATTTTAATTTAGAGAGGTAGTTTTAAATAATTGTTTATGGGAGTGTGAATTTTAGCTGAGGCAAGGGCGTTGGAGATAATACTCCATAGCGACTTAACTGTACTGTCTATGTTACCACGGCACCGAATCTCATTTGTAGGGAAGGGGGAGTCAGCAACCGTTTTATAAAAAAATGTTCCAATCTGTGTGGGAAGGGGAGGGTCATGGCAGGTAGGGAAATATTAAGAATTACAGGAACATGATTAGAAGAGAGAGAATTATCAACATTAATTTCACGAGGAAGATTAATATTTTGCATTAGTTTAAAGCCAATAGTAGTGGCTTCACCAGCATTACCATACCTGGTGAGGGAATGGGGGAAGGCTATGTCTATTGCGTTATCATTAATATAATTATTTATTAACATGCTAAGGGTACAAATATTATTATAGTTGTGACAATTCCACCGTGGGTGATGCGTATTAAAGTCTCCAGAGAGAATAGCTTTTTCTCCAAGGGAGAAAAGATTATCCAAATCGGTGACGATGGAATTGCTACGAGAACCACCATTTCAGCTCAAGATCCGGAGAGACGCAAATTATTTAATGGGAAATTCTTAAAAACAAGCTGCCAAACTGTTTGGACAGCGAGTTAGTGACCCCAAGCGCTTTTGCAGATTCAGATTTGACCAATCTTTCGCAATAGTTACAGATACTTGCAAAAATTTTTTCAATTTGTATCAATTGATCAACGGTAGATAAATCACTATTCATTGCATCTTTAATTCTTAAATAATTATTATTAATATTAGAATTACTAATAGAGACATTATTTTCATTTAAAGGAGTAGCATTAATAATAACAATATTTACATCCATCATAATTTCATCTTCAATAACATTAGTATTATTACTTAAAACAGGCTGAGAATTTTTGCATACATTCCTACTGGCCACCTGCGCATAGGCTCTGTTTGCATTGACATTTAAATTTTCATTTGAATTAACTTTATTATTGCTAACTATTTCTTTTTTTTGCTTAAATCTTTGATTATTTTTAGTTCCCTATTTCTGGCTTTAACAGCAAGTGGGTGCTTAGGGCACCCCTTATAGTTCGAGGGATGTTCTTCATTGCAGTTAGCACATTTACATTTATCTTCATTACTTTTGTGACATAAGTTACTGCGGTGATTCCCTGCACACTTTATGCACTTTGACTGAGAGAATAAGAGATTTGAAAAAAAATTTTCAATTTTACAACTCCTCTTCAACCTCCACTCAAAATACAGTTTCTTTTAAGTCAAAGAGAGTCTAATAACTTGCTTGAGAAAATCAGCATTAATTAATTTAAATTAATTTTACAATTTACACTAAATCACAAATTTGTGATGAAAATCACACTCAGTTTATTTAATTTGTGATTAAGTGAATGTTTCAGTCTATTTAGTATGAATGTTATGTGTTTCCTTTGTGTTTTCTTTGTTAATTCAATTAGATTTTAAATATTCAATTTTTGTAAAATTTTTCCTCAAAATGTTGTTTTTGTTTATGTATCAATTTGTTGAGTTACGATCCCCTCGCCAGATTTCAAACGCCACGCTGCAAGCACGCCACGCACGCAAGCTGCAAGCACGCCAATTTCGCCAAATGTGGTTGAAGCACCAACAAGATCCATGATTAGAAACAGGAGAGTGGGCTAAGAAGAGGAGTTGAAAAAGCCCCGAGTCTGAGACAAAAGTAAACTGACGGATCCAACGAAATGCTAAGAGCAATTCTATTGGTAGCTTATGGGAATTATGGGAATTATTCAATATTTCTACTGAGTTCGGCTTGAGGATGCTTAGAATTCGCTAAATCCGCATAGTCGTATTGGGCTAAGTCCAAAAGATATTCATTGCTAATTTTGAAGTAGAATTTAGTTAAAGGTGAATGGTGAGGCGAAGCTGCAGCTTGTTTTATTTATGTATGCAATCGTATATGCAATAAAGATAAAAAGTATCTCTTTTGAAATTTTCTTTAAAAGGAAACCATCGGTATCCTACTTAAAATGTTCGGTAGCATAGCATATGTAGGTGTTCTGAAACAAACAAAACATAAGCTCTAGATGAGATCGAAATAGCACATAATCGTTAAGCTATGCAATTGATACGAGGGGGATACAGAATATGGAATCTTCGGGGTTTGGGTTTTCGGAGAGCTACGGTCTACTATTTGCAACAGGAAGGCTAATGAAACCTTGATCTACTGCTTAAAGCCGATTCCGAATGGCTACGAACATCCATGCCATAGTGGGATTCGAGCCCATGAACTCCAGTTCCGAAGGCCAGCATCCTAACCATTCGGCCATCGTTCATCATGGAATATTCGGAACAACGGTTAGTTGAAACCTACAATGTAAATTTCAACGAGCAGTGTAGTTAAAACTTGCAGTGTAGAGTTTCCTGAACAAAATACGAATGACGCATAGTAAGGAAAGTTATGTACGAGAGTCAGAAGATGGATCAGATTGTGAAGAAGTTAGAAAGGAAATTTTAGCTGAAATCAGCATGGATGTAAAATTAAAGTAGATTCTTTTAAAGTATCTGATTTAAAATGGATTACAAAATCTGTTAGAAGAACCAGGGGAGACAGAAGGGCATATTATACTATATTGAGAGAATACTATATTACGATCGCGTAATGATATTAAGAAATACTGCGTCGAAAAAAATATAGTTTGTAAATTTTGATTTTAGTTTCAAGATCATGTAATCAGGAAAAGTTGAAGTTACGGAGAATGAAGATAAAAATCAACCGCAGCTCCTACAAATCCCATAGTATTTATTACCATCAAACGGCCAAGGGTGTAAGTTCCCCCTTCATACGTTGAATGAAGACAGTAAAATTAAGCTGAATTAGAAGTTCCTTAGAACTACAATTATACCATGAAATCAAAGGATCGTGATAATTGGCAAAACGCGATGAATGTTGAAATGCAGTTGATGATATCTAGAAAAGTATAAACCTTGGTAGACAAATCTAAAAAAAAAATAAATTCTGGAAAATAGCTGTTTTTTTTATAGTGAAACGAAATGAGAAGAATGAGGTAGTTAAGGTTTAAAGCAAGATTGGTAGCCCAAGGATTCAAAAGTAAAAAGAGAGAAGATTATGATGATGTTTATAGCTCAATAGTAAACTTTACTGCAAACTATTTTACTATTAGTTATTTTACTATCTTTGTAGGTTTTTCTAATGGATACATTATTTAGTAGATATAAAGAATGCATGTTTATATGCAAACTTAAATGAAGTGGGTATGTGTCTTAAAGTTTTATAGAAGAACCAGATAAATCTTGCAGATTACAAAAAGCCCTTTATGGATTACATCAAAATGGGCATTAATGGTATGATGAATTAAAGTGTTTTTTTTTTTTTAAGATTAATTTTGAAAAATGCGATTGGTGCAATTGCGTCTACAAAATTGATAATACAATTTTGATAATTTAGTGTCGATTACATTGTTACTGTTGGCAAAACTCAAGAAAATGTGATTAACACAACATCTCATTTGAGACAAATCTTTAGTATCAAGTTGTTAGTATATAAAAGAAAATTCCTTGGAATTGAATTTAGTGAAGAAAATGAAAATCCGTATATTCACCAAGAAACTTACATAAATGACATTTTCGAAGGATTCAAAAGTTTTTGTGTCCCCTTAACGTCTCTTCCCATAGCAAAAGGATGTGTTTTTATTGAAATTAGATTGATCCCATATAGATCAATCAAGTCGCGTACCGAAATTATTAGGATGTTTATCTTTTAAGTAGCACAAGATCAGATATTGCTTATTCAGTTTATTTACTTACACAATTCCAGGAAACTCCTGGATTAAAGCACTAGGAAGCATTACCAAAGCTTCTTCGATATGTTTGCAGTAACAAAAGATACAGACTGAACTTAAGAAAATTACAAAGTTTAAATTTCTGATGCAGACGTTGCAACCAATTAAGAGATAGATTCCGTTAGTGCGTTAATCTTATACTTCAACCTTCAACAATGTGCCTATAAGCTCGAAGACATTAAAAAAAATCAGCTTGTCAACAATGGAAGCAAAGTTGTGGCTTTGGCTGAAGCTTTCAAATAATTAGTAATAGTTAAAAATATTATTCAGAATAAGAAATGGAACATAAGTTTGGATAGATGCGAGCTATTTTGGGACAATAGATCGCCATAAAATTTTCTAAATCTCCTGTACAAAATAACAGAAGTACAAAGCAGATGTACTGACAAAAACAGTCGCAAAGAGGGATATGTTAGACTTTTGTGTGAGAAGATTAAAAGCCATTAACTAATCTATTTGACGATTTGTTTTTCAGCCGAACGATGGCCGAATGGTTAGGGTGCTGGCCTTCGGAGCCGGAGTTCGTGGGTTCGAATCCCACTATGGCATGGATGTTCGTAGCCGTTCGGAATCGGCTTTAAGCAGTAGGTCCCGGTCTCATTAGCCCTCGTGTTGCAAAAAGTAGACTGTAGCACTCCTAAACCAAACCAAACTAAACCAAATTGACGATTTGTTAAATTGCATTGCTTTTAATATTATCATTTTATATTTTGTTTACCTATTTAAAGTAAATATATTTACTTTACTGGCCGATATATTAAATTGTATTTTGTACTTATATAATTTCCTTTATTTATATTTGTACTAAAGGAAACCACTTAACAGCGTGTAAAAAAGTGTATAAAAGCTTATTGCATGTTTATATATTCAGTGTTACGTGTAGTTTTAAGATATTGTATATATATATTGAAAGTTAGAAATTCATGTGTTTATAAACAGAATGTATAAAACTTGTGTATTTTGGAAAATTATAACTAGAATTTTGCTGACAACTTAAAATATTACTGATAAATAAGTTTCATTATATCTAGAAAAAGGTCTGAAATTTTAAATGAGTTTTAAGTCTTGCCTAAAGGGAGGGGCGGCTAATGGTTTCAGGCATACATCAGAAGTTTATATTACGTCATTTCCTGCATATGTCTTTTGATGCATCCAAAAATTTTCTTACGCAGACTTTGGTCTATAGTTTTTCTTTTATCATTCGTATTATTAACTATTTGTTTAACTTGATGCTGAGCTGACTTTTATGTATATATACACTACTACTGCCAGTATGTTATTTTGGTATGTTCTATTGAGATGATGATGATGGAAATAAAACATTTTAATAACACCAGTATAAACTGGTGTTACTGGTGTTTATTCTTCCAACAAGGTTGACTTTTTAGAAGGTAAAGTAACTACATTTATTTTAATTAGGCTTACCTTTAAGAAGGGGGCCTTATAGAAATTTACAATTGTATAGAAACTTACTTAGTTTTTTTTTCTCCGTGTGTGTGTCTTTAAATACCTGATGGATTTGAGTTTCTAAATAAAGAAAATTATGATAGTTGGAAAACTGCGGACATACATCATAGTAGTGAGATTCGTACCTGCGTCTCCTGAAGTATCAGCTTGTTGTACACCTGTCGGGGAAATCAGAAACATGTAGACCTCGTAGTAGCTGAATGGGCACAAAGGCTGATGTTTTTGATATTTTCAGGATGAAATAGAGATTGCAGCTGGTTAGTCTAAGTAAGGAGAAGTCAGCGCTTGTCAAGTCGGACGTTGCACTGGCATTCCACATGCTACTCTTTCGGTAGCACTAAGGTGTACCCTTCGATGCTATCCGTACGAAATCCAGCGTCATCAAAAACTGTTACCCAGGATTTTGTGAAGCAGAGAGCATTTGCGTTGTAAACGTTTCAAAAGATGGCAGAAGTAAACGATTGGTTGTCTAACGTGTTGTGGACCGATGAAGCCCATTTCACACTCCGAGGTTCTGTCAACTCTTAGAACTGCAGAATATGGGCTAGCGAAAATCCCAGAAGTTTCGTACAAACTACATTACACGACGAGAAAGTTTCGGTGGGGTTTGATTTTATCACATCTACCGTTATCACTTCCCTCTTTTTTCGTGGAAATACGTGATTCTGGTTTTGTAAATGTTAACGTGAGAGGCACGCTGATATGTTATAGAATTATAACATCCCTATCCTGACTGATAAATACCTGCTGGGTAGTATGATTTTTTTTGCAGGATGAGATCTACCCCATATTGCTAGACGTGTAAAAGATCTTTTGCGTACATCGTTTAAGGTATCCGTCTACGTTCGGAGAACTTTTTTCTTTAAACGTAGAAACTAGTTCATGGTTTTACAGTTTTAGATTTATTTTTTTTTATATTATCATAGATAAGTGCACTTAGAAAAATTATTATGAATGCTTTTGATAGTATTTACTAGTAAATGACCTAAAAGCTTTAAATTTGAATAATTTTTAATGATACTACACTCATAGTTGGATAGAAAGGTAATGAAAATTCGTTAAAAATTTAATGTGTATGATTTTGAAGGACCAAAATGTTTTACCAAATGTAAATTAAGCAAAGATTTTAGGTGATTTCCTAGTCCAATGTATAAGAAATGTGTTGCATAAAAAAATGTTGAAATAATGTAATTTATTAAAAAATTAGACCCTTTGAAAAAACTCGATTTTTTACTAAATTTTCTTTATTTATTAGAAATTTTATAAAAAACCTCTCCAGGAATA
Source organism: Pardosa pseudoannulata (assembly GCA_032207245.1). NCBI lineage: Eukaryota > Metazoa > Arthropoda > Arachnida > Araneae > Lycosidae > Pardosa > Pardosa pseudoannulata. The sequence goes on along the minus strand of CM063500.1, from coordinate 80,287,877 downwards.
ATTTTTTAAGTGCAATTCTCGACGATAATATAAAAAATAAATGTAAAACCATGAACTAGTTTCTACGTTTAAAGAAAAAAGTTCTCCGGACGTGGACAGATACTTTAAATGTTGATGCAGAGTAAAAATCTTTCCTTTCTAACCATTTCTTAATGTCTCCCGTACACTGTCTTAACCCCTTAAAGCACAGTTTTTTTGAAAAAGGCTTGCCCAAAAAAAATTTTTTTAAACCCTCTGAACTGCTCAATTTGTAAACGAGATCCCTTTTAAAATTTAAAATTTTTTTTGAAAATTTTAATTTTAATTTTCTATTTTGATAACATTGCAGAAAATAGTCGAATATAGGTTACAATCCCATGTAAATGATAATTATTAATAAAACAATTGTTTTTTTTCTCTCAGATTGTTATTTTCAATTCTCGATTGCATTCGAGTGTGAAAAATTACAGCAACATGAAGTACAACGCCGCTCGAATTATTTCGAGTGTGCACAGTTTAGCCAGTTTAGCTCGCTCGAGTTAATTCGAGAGTGCACGTTAAGGGGTTAATGTCCCTTATTTTTACGCTCCCTTTTAAAGCTCTATGTAAAACTCTAATACTACCAGACCTAGCGGGGTGTTCAGGATTCTGATACGTTCTTGAGAGAATATAATTATATATATATATATATATATATATATATATATATGTATGTATGCATATATGTATGTATGCATGTATGTATATATATATATATATATATATATATATATATATATATGTATATATATGTATATATATATATATATGTGTATATATATGTATGTATATATATGTGTATATATATGTGTATATATATGTATGTATATATATGTATATATATGTATATAATATGTATATATATATATGTATATATATATATGTGTATATATATATATGTATATGTGTATGCATATATATGTATGTATATATATGTATGTATATATATATGTATATATATGTATATATATATGTATATATATGTGTATATATATCTGTATATATATATGTATATATATGTGTATATTTATATATATATATATATATGTATATATATGTGCATATATATATATATATATATATATATATATATATATATATATATATAGGAGAATTGAAATACTAATTCTTTTCTGGAAAATCTCTAATTTTTTTCTGTCAGAAGTTATCACATAAAAAATTTATTTTTTAATAAATTTCAATTGAAATACAGTTAACTTCTATTTATAACATACTATCTATAATTCTATTATCTAATATAACTATAGTTCTAGTCATATAATTTCTATTCATTACCAAATTAAATGTATAATACTATGTATACTTTATTCGACTAGTTAAACGGTTAAAAATGCCGAATGTGTTTCTTAATAAAATAAGAAAAACACATGCCCGTGGAAATCGCGGGATGAGCAGTCAGAGGGTTAATGCAAATAACACAATTTAAAAGGTTGTCTTGCCAAGAAAATTACAAAAATACAAATATGAAAGTTTTAATTTTAATTTTCTATTTTGATAACATTGCAGAAAATAGTCGAATATAGCTTACAATCCCATGTAAATGATAATTATTAATAAAACAATTGTTTTTTTTCTCTCAGATTGTTATTTTCAATTCTCGATTGCATTCGAGTGTGAAAAATTACAGCAACATGAAGTACAACGCCGCTCGAATTATCTCGAGTGTGCACAGTTTAGCCAGTTTAGCTCGCTCGAGTTAATTCGAGAGTGCACGTTAAGGGGTTAATGTCCCTTATTTTTACGCTCCCTTTTAAAGCTCTATGTAAAACTCTAATACTACCAGACCTAGCGGGGTGTTCAGGATTCTGATACGTTCTTGAGAGAAGCTTTTTCATTCTTAGAGTAAAAAGTACACGTGTTGATAAACGAGAAGATTCACTAAAAACGTTAAAATTAAACAATTAAGCTACAAATATTTATACACATTAAACCCATAATTATCTCCTATATAATAATAGCCGAAGTTGTCTGTCCTCGAATTTATGAAGCGGTTGGACCTGGAATGGTTAAAGGCATCCATATTGGATTCTTGATGAGTTCGGGTTAACAAAATTCAAAGCGAGTAAAGTTTAACTTCTCCTAAACTATCGATCCGATTCTAAAATAAATTGGTGTAAATATGCTTCAATATCACAATGAAAAATACTGTCGTCTTTAAAACGTTCAAAATCCACCCCTTCCCCCCATTTTCGAGCGTTAAATGCCATTATTTCAAGCCCTATTTTCCCAGTTAACAGCAAGGGATTAAATTTATCAATTTATCACATAATAGGTAAAAATAATTTTCTTTTATATTTGGCTTACATAACAGATTAGGTACATATGTGATATGTTTAAATTTAATCATCGATTATTTTTTGTTGAAGATAATTCTCAGCCAAAAAACAAACCATTTTTTTACCTGCCTTAGAGGGTAATTCACAATTTTGGAAAATTAAAAATTTTACTGATTCCGTCATATGAAGGGTTATATGCTAGTTTAAAATTAAAGAACTGGTATTATTAAATTTCGAACTTAAGGAAAGAGCATCATCGAACAATAATATCCAAAACTCTAACCTTTTCTCTTTCGGATTCTGTGGGATGCTCTGGAAAAATATATTCTTCAGACACAATTTAAAGAAGCCTTCCGGTATGAACAAAACATTTATTTTACACGTTCTGACGAAACACTAACTAAAAGACATAAAGAAACATGAACATCATACATCGATTCCAAAGAAGAACTAAAAACCTGAATCAAAACCAAAAACAAAAATCGTTCTTTCTTTTCTGTTGCCATTTGGGAAGAGAAAAACTTTACAAAAATACAAAAGGCAAAGTTATCACGTGATTTCGTTATCCATTTTTCACACTCCCCTGTTTGAGTTCAAGCGAAAAGAACTCAACTTGGTACTTCAACCTACGCCGAGTCTTACAGGCGGATGCACAACTCGACCGCTATGTGCTATTACACCGTCAGCTACTTTCTTGGCATCACTAAGTTCCAATGGGCGAAGTTTCTTGATAGAGCGAGTCAAAATGCCAGATGTCGTTTTTACTTTGGCAACTCGCGCAACATTATCTTTACTAGGAAATATTTTGAGAATTCAACCCAATGGCCAGTCCATTCTTCTAGCACTGTCCGTCCAGATGACAACAACCAGGCCTTGTTGTAGAGGTTTGAAATATTTTTTCCCAACAAGGGATTGTTGCAAAGTACCTAAGTATTCAGTACGAAATCTGTTACGTAAATGTTCACGAAGTTTAACTCTATACAGATAACGCTTATTCACTCCCTTGTTGTCCAGAAATTTTAATTCAGGTATGCCTATTTCTGGTATATCTTGCAAAAACATTGCTGGTGTCAAAGGGATTAGATCTTCAACACTTTCGGACACATATGTCATAGGTTTGGAATTTATAATGCTTTCACAATCACAAATTGTTGTCCACATTTCCTCATAATTAAGTGATGACTTTCCCAACACTCTTCTGAAAATCCTCTTCAAGATACCTATCAAACGTTCCCAGAATCCCCCCCCACCATGGTACTGCAGGGGGGATATATTCCCATTTGATAGGAGAGAATTTATTCAATGATTTCAATTTTTCTATGTCAATGTTCTGTAATAAATTTTTTGCACCAACAAAATTAGTTCCTTGGTCGCAATATACGATGGAAGGACGACCTCTTCAAGCTATAAACCTCGTAAATCCAAGTATAAAATTATCAGTTGAAGGTGACGTCAATAATTCAAGGTGCACGGCTCTGAAAATTGTACACGTTATCATTAAAATCCAAACTTTGGATTCATATTTTAAGTACAAAGGTCCTGCCAAATCCAGTCTGACAACTTTAAAAGCAGAGGCATTTTTTACTCTGTCGACTGGTAGGACACTTTCCATAATTACGGGAGGTTTTGAAGATAACTTCTTACAAGTAGTACACTTATTTATCACATTTTTAACAGTTTTCCGGCATTTCAAAACCCAATAATTTTCCCGTAATACTGTCATTAATAACTGTACGCCACAATGACCAAATTGTGTTGTTATAAGTTGTTCAACAAGACTGTTCGATGGTAAAATTATAGGCAACCTGAAATTGAAATTATCTTCTCTCATAAAAATTTTTGTTTTGATTCTTAAAATTCCATCAGAATCTGTTACAGTGCGTAGCGTTTTCAATCGAGAGTCTGATGTACTTGCGAAATGTTCTTGTTGTACTGATTTTAGAAGTACAATTTCTGCTTTTCGGAGCTCGTCATTATTTAGTTGACCAGATGTTCTGTTTGTGCTGATAGTGTTTGAATTTTCACAGAAACAAAAGATCCATCCTATGATACGGATAATTTTGGGGTATGACGAGTATCGATTATAAAACTTGGTTTCATTATTTTGTAAATTTGTAGCAGTGATTATCGTCTTCCTTTTCTCTGTGTTTATTGTGTTCATATTGGGTTCAAGATTACAGTTAGGCCAATTTTCTTTAGATTTTAATAACCATGTTGGTCCTAACCACCATTCTGATTTGACAAGCGATTTAATAGAACATCCACGAGAGGGTAAATCGGCTGGATTTATATGTCCAAGCACGAAATTCCAAAAATTTAAGGAAGAAAGTTTTCGGATTTCTTTAATTCGGTTTTCTACAAATGTTCCCCAAGGCCATTCCTTCTTTATCCAGAACAATACATCCATCGAATCTGACGAGTAAAATTTTTCAACATGTTCTAATTTTAAATCTTTGATAACAGTATCTGCCAATCTAGCTCCAATGCAACAGGCAAGCAACTCGAGACGGGGAATAGATATTTATTTCCGAGGTGCAACTCTAGAACGAGCATGTATTAGTCGGCAGCTAACTTCATTTTGGAGTTCAGTCCTTAGAAAAATACATGTTGCATATGAAGATTTACTAGCATCACAAAATGTATGCAATGATAATTTTCCTTGAGCTAGTGACACATGTGACAATCGTCGTGGTATGGATATTTTCAAGTTCGTCGATCTGATTTCTCCATTTTTCAAATTCCTTAACTATTTTATCGGGCAATCTGGAGTCCCATGATGCCTTAATTTTCCAATAGTTTTGCAGAAGTAATTTTGGAATCAATGTCATGGGACAAGTGAAACCTATAGGGTCGAAAATTTTATGTGTTAAGGATAAAATGGTTCTTTTTGTAACAAGTTCATCCTCTATTTTGAAATTCTTCAAATCACAAGATAAGGTATCCTTTTTAGTATCCCACAACAATCCAAGTAACGGAATTTTACCATCATTTTCAGAATTAATTAATTCCGTTTCCGAGCAATGACTATGACACCAGCCACGAAGATCAAATCTAGCTAATGCTAAAAGTTTTCGAGATTCCGAGCGAAAATAGTCCAATTCCTCTAAAGAGTCTACGCTAGTCACGCCATTATCCACATAAAAGGATTCCCTAAGTTTTAAAGCAACGTCTTTTACATTTTCTTGAGCTTGATCCAAATGATGCACAAGAGTTTCAGCTAAGAGAAATGGTGAACTACTAATTCCGAAAACAACTCTACAGTGTCTATACACAATTAAGTTTTTTGGATTCCCATCTTTCCACCAAAAAAAAGCGTAAAAAATCTCTAAACCGATCGTCTAAAGATATCTGCAAAAAAAGCCTTACGAATGTCCGCTACCACACCTATTTTTCCCCATCTAAACGATTTAAAACTGAGGGAATAAATATCAAATTAGGTCCCTTTTTGACAGTCATTAATTGAAACTGAACCCTTAACATGAGCCGAACCATCGAATACAGGCCTAATTCTCGTTGTTGAGTTCGGTTTTAAAACTGCTCTGTGAGGTAAATAATGAACAAATGCATTCTGAGATAAATTTTCTGAAATTTTCACTTTCTATATTATCCCCTCTTTTTCCCATTCATTGAAAACCTGTTCATAATCTTTCAGCAAACCAGAAGATTTCAGAGATTTAACATTCTTTTCCAATAGCTTTTCGGCTAATTCTTTGTTATTTAAAAGGTCAGGATGCCCATTTATCCAGGGAAGGCAAACTTTATGCCTTCCATCATTTTCCCGACATACTGTTTCGTTAAAATGTTTCATAACTAATTGTTGAACTTCGTACTTCGATTGCTTTCCTGCAGGATCGGTTATGCCCAAATCATACAAACTCCACAAATCAGTGATCTTTGATTCATTTACATATAATGAGAGAACCAAAAGAGAACTATCTCTTTCACCTTTATTGATTTTTCCCATTACAGTCCTACCCAAAATAGTTTGTATAGCGACTAAACCTCAAGAAAGATTTTCCATTGTACGTGTGAATAATTTTCCAACGACATCCGCTCCCAGCAAAACATGAATCTCATTAGAGTTGTGTTCATATAAACAACTTTTATAACAAATGTCACTTAAGAAAATCCTTTTATCCTTTAATTCTTTTATACAGTTAATATCCTTAACCTTAGGGACTGTTGCGCAAATTTTTTCTTGTTCCATGACATCGATTTCAATTCCCTTATTTTCATTTAACCCCTTTAAATTAGTAGAATAACAGTTATGATTCACCGTTGTTTCGGTTCCTCCAAAAAGCCCATGAGTCACTTTTATTTTGCCAACACTTTTCAATTTCAATTTCTTGGCTACAAAACTTGATACATACGATTTAGACGAAGCTGTGTCTAAAATAACGCGTACAAAATGTTCTTTATTGTTGTTGCTGATCCTATTAGAATTTGTAAATACACCTCATTCTGTAAACAATGATTAGATATGAGAGTATTTTCAGTAGTTTCTGTTTTAGGTGATTTGTCATGGTCTTGTTCTGATTTGAAACACAATAAGGTTGCATGTTTTCCCCGACAATTTTCACATATTATATTCTTTTTACAAAATTTTGAAATATGTTTTCTCATTTCTAAACACTTGAAACATGAACGCTTTTTTAGAAGTAAATCTTTGCGTGATTGAAGTGACAAATTATGTGCTTCAGTACATTCTGAACCGGCATGTAGTAATGAATCACAAAACTGGCATTTGATGCTCACGGATTTTTCTTTCATATTTGTTGTCACTAAGTACTTCGCGGAATAAGAATTCTTCATTCTATCATTTGAAAATTTATAACTGTTTGGGTTTGAAGTTGAGCCGAATGAATTTTTTCGAAAACTACTATCACTGATAGAATTTGATACGGCGATTGCTTTTTCTCTTCCTTTTAAGCACACAGAGAGAAAATACAGAAGCTTTTTTATTTCATAATAACCCTCTTCATTTTCCGTTTTATTTAGTTCTATTAACAGATTATGTGGTATTGCTTTCAATAACGTAGTACACAAAACACTGGAAATAGTTTCGATTTCAGTACCTAAGTTCTCAAGGCTGCGAAGCTCGGTCGAAATTTTGTTATAGAATTTTCTAAATCCATTTACATCATTAGAATTTTTCAAAGTTTTAATATTTAAAATATTGTTCATATGGTTATGAATCAAAATCCTTTTATTTCCGAATCGTTCTTTAAGCATAGGAGATTCAAATGTGTTCCAAAATGATAACCAACTAACCCGTACTAATACGTGACCAGCGCTCAAGTTTCAATCGTCAGGAAACGTACTAGTACGTGTCCCGCGTACAATGTGCTAAAAAACTACAGAAATTTTATCAGTAATGTATGTTTTCGCATTATCCACACCAAAGAATATCACTTCCAGTCTTAGAGCGAATGATTCCATTCTCGATATCACGCATTGGTTTGATTTGGTTTAGAGCGCTACGATTTACTTTTTGCAACCCGACCAGATATCACGGAAAACTAAATTGTAAAAAATAAACGATGTATGAGCCAAGTATTAACGCATTGTGTGTGGGTACATATCGCAGCAGAAGTATACCGGCAGCGGGTAAATTTAGTTACTCAGTTAAATCTCAATAGATCGAAAATTATTTAATTTTACATCAGTCGCATAGATTGATGGAAAAACTAGTTTTTATTTGCATTAATTTTTTTCAGAATTTATGTAGTAGACAAGAATATTCGGCTGCAGTTTCCTGTATATACCATTGTTTTTGTACCCAGAAACAAACCATGTTGTTACCCTAACCCGTACTAGTACGTGACCAGCGTTCAAGTATCAACCGCCAGAAAACGTACGTGTCCCGCATACAATGTGTTAAAAAACTACAGAAATTTTATGAGTAATGTGTATTTTCGCCTTATCCACACTAAAGAAAATATATCACCTCCAGTCTTACGTTTTACAGTCATTGATTCCATTCCCGATATCACGGATTGGTTTGATTTGTTTTGGTTTAGAGCGCTACGATTTACTTTTTGCAACACAACCGGATATCACGGAAAACTAAATTGTAAAAAACAAACGATACATGAGCCAAGTACTAAAAATAGATTGGAAGGATAGAAAAAATACTCAGAATGATTTAAATAAAAATGATTTAAATTAATTCTTTATTAAAAAAATTAGAAAATACACGAATAAAAATAAATTTTGAAAACTTGATAAATATTTATAAATTTGAAAGCTAAATAAGGCTTTAAAAGAATAGCCTTTCACGATAATAAAAATTCTTAATACACGTTATTTAAATATAATTTACGTAAGCACTTGAGTGAAATAAATTTAATTTTTTTTATTTTTAAATTAATTTTAATTTAAAAAATAAAACTATATCCGTAAAAATAGACACCTACCTGTTTTGTAGTAGCATAAAATGTGGATGCATTCATCTTCTTGGGATTTTCGCAGATAAGTTCCTCAAAATAAATAAATAAATATACATAAATAAAAGTAAAATAAATAAAAAATAAATTGGGAAAGTATTTCAAACATCAAGTAAGCAAATCTTATCCAATATAAGATAATATTTCATAACTGCATTGCCCTTCCAAAATAACTAAATTTTACCCTCACTTTTTTCACTTTTATTTTTCCCAATGGTGACGTCAACAAATATTGCACCCGCTAGTGCAGGACAACCTGAGACATGAAGGTTCTACCCTCAGCTAAGGTTATAACGTCACTAGATTTCCACATAGAAGTGCTATTTAGACGTTTTCGAATAAAAAAAATCTAAGTCCAAAATAGCACAGTGTTGCCACTCCTATGTAATTAAACTTTTAAAAATCAACCCCCGTAACAATTTTTTTTTCTCCCAGCAGAAGGAACCTTACAACTGAATATAACCAAGTCCAATCTAATGTAGCCTTCACACTATGGCCAATTGTTCACCACTTCCTGATGGGGACCTTGAACGATGGTTCACGGGTTGCATCTACACACTGGGGTACTAAATGAGCCAAGCACGTGGATTCGTCCATAGGGTCTACTGCGCACTTTAGTTGCGCATTTGACTGCCTTTGATCTTTGGAGAAAAACCGCCTCGGAAGCCATCGTCCACCAAGGATATTTTATCGTCTGCCACCATCAACCACAATAAACGATACCCCCACTAGACGGAGGTGATGGCTTGCAGTGGACCATAGTGTGGAGGGCTTTAACAGAGTCCACGATCATGTAGCATGACGTTTGCAGAAAGAAATAATTAAATGTCCAATAAGGATAAACAGAAATTAAAAAAAAAATTTTCTGGATCTTATCTCTTATCCAGAATGCTCATCCCTCCTATATGTGTTGCATTTCCAAGTTATTCTTACTTCATATTTTGTCATATAGACTTTTTTGTGGATTGTTATTATATACATTTTCAAGTGTTAAAGGAAACATTCATAATATTTCACACCAACTGAAAAAATGTAAAAATCAAGAATTCTTTGAAATAAAAAAAATTGCATTATAAGATATTAATTTTCAATAAACTCGAAATTATGAAAAAAAAACATTTTATTTTTTTTTAAATATTTAAAGGTGAGGCAACAAGTCAGAAATTTTAAAAATAAACTTAAAAATGTGTTCTAAAAGAACATGAAATAAAATTCATAGTTTTTTGGTGCTATTAGATTAACTTCGCACACAAATCTCAGTTATAGTAGAAATATAAGTGAGTATGCTAATTAACAGTAAATGTGAATGTCACAATTAGAAATTAATATAACTTCATCCATTTTAATCTCTGAAAAAATGTAATTCAAGATAATGTGTTCAATTTATTAGACTTTTCAAAAAACTCTTCACTAATTGTCACTTTCTCAACACTATCAGTTGTGTTACCAGAACAATTCTGTAGAATATTCTGCTGCTAAGAACTTTACAATCCCTCTAATTCCATCACAGGGGGAATGCATTAGCAACAGTCAACACCTTGATTATACAACTTGGTGCTGTAACGAGTTTGGCAGCTTTCCTGTCTACCAATAAATTTTAAATAAATATTTATTTCTGCTTTAAGAGACAGCTAGTAAAAAGTTAGATATATGAATATGACTACAAATAAATACGTTAAAATATTAGCACACTTAATTTATTAACTTCTTTACTCCGAACTACATTCCCATTTGCATATCCTTCGTTATATCTAAGAAAATAAATTGCCTACTTTAACTCTCATAACGTATCTTAAATACTGTTTTCGGTTGTTCGGAGGGTAAACTGAAAATAAGTTTATTTTTTGTGAAGCTCGACTTCTAATGAGAATAAAACACTCCTTTTCCAATGACAGTGATACGTTGATGAAAGAGTAAATACTTTAATTTTCAAATCGGCTGTCGAAAGGATTCCAATTTTTAATCTAAGAGGATTAAATTTCCCTAAAAGTAGATTTGAGAACATATAACTTCCAAAACAGCTAATGACAAACATATACTATCAATTAACTATTGTTAATGGTAGTTCATGTACATGCTACCAATTAAATATTCTCAAGCACATCCACTGGTACTACTGGTACATCCACAAAAAACTACTTGTTGCCACTCAATATGAAAATATATATTCCGCCATCCCTCCTAAAAAAAAATCCTAAATATGTAATGAAAACATTTGTTACCCTTCTATCATCATTCTTAACATGATGATAATTGAGATTTTGCTTCAATTAATTTCATTTCTTTAACAAATGGCTCATATTTGTATATGTGCACCTAGTTTTTCATTGGGTTAGGATTGGAGAACTATGGTCCACTGTATTGCTACACGAAGGTTAATTAGACCGGAATTTACTTATCTGCTACTTAGAGCCAGTTCCGAACTGCTAAGAACATCCTTGCCTACAGTGATATTCAAACTCCGGTACCGAAAAAACAAACGCCCTACCCACTCTTACTATGGAGGCCGAAGGATTTCAGGTAGTAATGACAGCCATTATGTTACCTTCGAAGAGAAATAACATTACATAGTTTCATTGGTAGCTGTTAACAGAAGCGAATGAAATAAAACTGTTGCATAATTCTTGCTGTTCAGTTTCCATATTATTAGATGTACAGCCATTGATTTTTTTTTAAATTACACTATTGTATCCGTTTTAAGGTGACTATTCCATGGAATGCTAAATACTTTTTAATAACTGAAACATAAAAACAAATCTTATCCGAATAAAAAAATGGCGATTAATAAGTTATTAAATACTGAACTTCATTCTCTTGCGATCATTTTTTCACTCTTAATCATCATACTGAGTTGCTAATAAAAAAAACTTCTTGTTGATCAGTAAAATATAATGTCTTAACAAAATGTCTATATGATGAAGAGAAACAATGGTATTTCACTTCTTTGGTGAAATAAATTCCTCCACTAATGTGTTTTTCTTGTTGAACATGGCCTGTTTTAGTATAGAGTTGCTCCTTTCGTTGTATATGCCTTGTTTCAGAATCTAAATCTTTTCAATTGCTTCTAAGGCATTAGACAAGAGGTCACTGATGTTTGAACAACTTTTTGGCTATTAAAATTGTTTCATAATCACGAAAATTTTTGAGTAAATGTCTAAGAAAAAATTGACGTCTTTGATTGGCTAAATGCGTTCGGCACACGCAATAAAAAAATTTATTCTGCTTTGGAAGCCATAGAAACATATATGTTGATACAAAGTGTGAAAAGTTTATAAACATTTTTTATGCACTTACAATTCCTGTCACTCTTCACATCTTGATTTTTTTTACTATTAAATTTTTTGTATTCTGTACATAAAACTCTGTTATTGTTATCTAGCACATTTGCATACTTTTTAACTCTGTAGTGAAAGTCGAAATCTAATAAAACGCTGTTCTCGGTATGAGTCTGCGTATCGAATACTATGCCATAGACGTTCGAATTGTCAATCGACTTTAATCAGCATTGTCATGAGCCTCGTGTAAAAAAATAATAGACAGTACCGCTCAAACCAACCTATGTAGTAAATTGCAGCATCTTTAATTCACATTCTTTACATAGCTTAAATACTTTTTCGCTAGACGACTGGTCTACTTTTTTGCTAACGAAGGTTAATGAGACATGCTGTAGCTATTTTCTCTCTCTCCTTTCCGTCTGAAACTTTATCATGATCTAGAATTTCTAAAGAATACATATTCGCACTTTTGTTTTTTTAAAAGAGATTGGTTTCATTATTCATTCTTTAAAAATTGTTGATTGAAGCTATTGACTGTTTGCTTCATATGGCTTATTGGACTAGGACTGAATGAAAAAATCGTGTACATTATGCTTTTACTGTATATGTGCGAAAGTCTCTTTAGATTCAACAAAACTTTGTTACTGGTATTGCTTCCATACCAACTACTGTTTACACTCAAGAGCCAAAACATTATGCCTCCTGTCAATACATTATTCGCGAACACATTCATCTTGGATGAATCCTTGGTATATACAGACAGATTGCACAAGTCGTTAAGTTGAACACATGTCGTCTACTTTTTCATCGTCATTCATCCACTTTGCAAAAGTACTAACAACTGTAGATCGCGAACAACCACAAGTCGTGCAGTTTTGGAAATACGTGTTAGAATTCGAGCCATTATTTTTATCAAAATCGCTTAGAATTTTATCTAAAAAGAAGTAAGTGATGAATGATTTTATTTAGCAGCAATTAAATACCTTTTCCTGATCACTTATGTCATAGGCTAGCATTGCAATGATTGGTCATAATGTTTTGGCCTGAGAGTGTGTCTGAGATTTCAACATATAAAATATAATTTTTAGTATTTTACTTAAGATAGTTTATCATTTTTATATCCAATGCATTACAGTAGCCTCGTCTCATCATTTTGTTTTTTTAATCATTTAATTTTCGCTTGATTTTCACCTTTGATGCTCAAGTCCAGAATACATGATTAAATGGCTTTAAAAAATGTTTTTTATTAAAAGGGATAAAGAGTGCAAAGAAGACATGAACACGATCATTTTACTGTATAAATTGATATGATATATACAACTATTTTTAACCTATTTCTACTAAAAAGTTAATTAGCCCACTGTACTAATATTCTCTTTGACAACAAAAATAAAAGTATTTCCCTTTTAAATTAGGAAGCTAAGAATCAGTAACTTATTTTTTATTCATATAAATTTTTAAATACAGACATTTTTACAAAATGTAAATATTAAATTGAAAATTAAGCTTCTGACTAAATTTTTTTGCATATATTGCCTTTTGATAAAGTATGTTGAATTAAACATACTTATCCTACTAGATATAAAAACTAGATTACAAATTTCCAAGTACGAAGCTATGCTCAATTATTATTTTTATAAAAGTAAGCAAACAAATTTTTTAATACAAATTATTATATTAAAATTGTTACCTGTGTAAGTCTGCCAAGAGGAGCTAAAGTTCATATCTGAATCAGCCACTGATTTGTGTCATGTTATTTTCTCCCAGCATTTTTTGCTAGACCAAATTCCAATTTTCTATACATGTGGGAAAAAGTTTCTTTTCATGATTCTTCCTTTCATCTTAAGGATCAAAGTAATATTCATTGGAAGAACCCCTGCAATTTTCATATCTTTGTGCGAGTTTTCTTTCACACTTTGGCTTAAACTATTAAGATTCTTTAATGAAGAATTCTATAGCAAATACTTTCCAGATACAAAAAATGTTTCTGAGCAGATATTAAAAGATCGTGATGACAGCTGAAACTTACATTATTTCAATTACTGACATTATATCGATAACAGAGCTTTATTCATTGGTAAATGTTCATCAGACAAAAGAAGCATAAATCAAATTCTATCATTTACTTATTACTTCAAGATTATAGAATGTATATAACATTCTTCATGCTAGACAAATGCTGTAATTAGTTGTTTTTAACTATCTTATCCTTCATTACAAAATAACAGTGCTTTTATAATCATTTAAATTTCATCATACAAAAGAAGCATAAAATTAAAATTTATTCATCAAATTATTTACTTCAAGATTTTAATAGATGTATATATACATTCTTCATGCTAGACAAATGCTGAAAATTTTTTTTTAACAATATTATCCTTTCTTACAAAATACAGAGCTTTATAATCTGGTAAATGTTTCATCAGACAAAAGAAAAACATAAAATCCCAAATTCTATTCATCATACTTATTACTTCAGATTTTATAGAATGTAAATATATACATTCTTCAGTAGACAAATGCTGTAAAATTAGTAGTTTTTAACTATTTATTTCATTACAATTAACAGTGTTTATAATCATTGGTAAGTCTCATACAAAGAAGCATAAATCAAATTCTATTCATATACTTATTACTTTTAGATTTTTTAATAGAATGTAAATATATACTTCTTCATGCTAGACAAATAAAAATTAGTAGTTTTTAATACATCCTTCATTCAATATAACAGAGCTTTATAATCTTGAAATGAATCAGACAAAAGAAGCATAAATCAAATTCTATTCATCATACTTATTACTTAAGATTTTTAATAGAATGTAATATATACATTCTTATGCTAGAACAAATGTGTAAAATTAGTATTTTTACTATTTTTCCTTCATTACAAAATAAAAACAGAGCTTTATAATCATTGGTAAATGTTTCATCAGACAAAAGAAGCATAAATCCCAAATCTATTCATCATACTTATTACTTCAAGATTTTTAATAGAATGTAAATATATACATTCTTCATGCTAGAAAATGCTGTAAAATTAGTAGTTTTTAACTATCTTATCCTTCATTACAAAATAACAGAGCTTTATAATCATTGGTAAATGTTTCACAGACAAAAGAAGCATAAATCCCAAATTCTATTCATCATACTTATTACTTCAAGATTTTTAATAGAATGTAAATATATACATTCTTCATGCTAGACAAATGCTGTAAAATTAGTAGTTTTTAACTATCTTATCCTTCATTACAAAAATAACAGAGCTTTATAATCATTGGTAAATGTTTCATCAGACAAAAGAAGCATAAATCCCAAATTCTATTCATCATACTTATTACTTCAAGATTTTTAATAGAATGTAAATATATACATTCTTCATGCTAGACAAATGCTGTAAAATTAGTAGTTTTTAACTATCTTATTTCATTACAAATAACAGAGCTTTATAATCATTGGTAAATGTTTTCATCAGACAAAAGAAGCATAAATCCCAAATTCTATTCATCATACTTATTACTTCAAGATTTTTAATAGAATGTAAATATATACATTCTTCATGCTAGACAAATGCTGTAAAATTAGTTTTTAACTATCTTATCCTTCATTACAAAATAACAGAGCTTTATAATCATTGGTAAATGTTTCATCAGACAAAAGAAGCATAAATCCCAAATTCTATTCATCATACTTATTACTTCAAGATTTTTAATAGAATGTAAATATATACATTCTTCATGCTAGACAAATGCTGTAAAATTAGTAGTTTTTAACTATCTTATCCTTCATTACAAAATAACAGAGCTTTATAATCATTGGTAAATGTTTCATCAGACAAAAGAAGCATAAATCCCAAATTCTATTCATCATACTTATTACTTCAAGATTTTTAATAGAATGTAAATATATACATTCTTCATGCTAGACAAATGCTGTAAAATTAGTAGTTTTTAACTATCTTATCCTTCATTACAAAATAACAGAGCTTTATAATCATTGGTAAATGTTTCATCAGACAAAAGAAGCATAAATCCCAAATTCTATTCATCATACTTATTACTTCAAGATTTTTAATAGAATGTAAATATATACATTCTTCATGCTAGACAAATGCTGTAAAATTAGTAGTTTTTAACTATCTTATCCTTCATTACAAAATAACAGAGCTTTATAATCATTGGTAAATGTTTCATCAGACAAAAGAAGCATAAATCCCAAATTCTATTCATCATACTTATTACTTCAAGATTTTTAATAGAATGTAAATATATACATTCTTCATGCTAGACAAATGCTGTAAAATTAGTAGTTTTTAACTATCTTATCCTTCATTACAAAATAACAGAGCTTTATAATCATTGGTAAATGTTTCATCAGACAAAAGAAGCATAAATCCCAAATTCTATTCATCATACTTATTACTTCAAGATTTTTAATAGAATGTAAATATATACATTCTTCATGCTAGACAAATGCTGTAAAATTAGTAGTTTTTAACTATCTTATCCTTCATTACAAAATAACAGAGCTTTATAATCATTGGTAAATGTTTCATCAGACAAAAGAAGCATAAATCCCAAATTCTATTCATCATACTTATTACTTCACGATTTTTAATAGAATGTAAATATATATTCTTCATGCTAGACAAATGCTGTAAAATTAGTAGTTTTTAATTATCTTATCCTTCATTACAAAATAAATTCAAAAATATTAATTTTCCTCAGTACAAAAATTCCTAAATTCAATTTTCTCATTAGAAAATAAAAATGAAATTACACTTAGATACGTAAGACTTTATATAGCATTGGCACAAAATTAGTGAATTGTTTCATTATTAAAAACCACTATTCTAAGAATCTTGATGTAGCAATTTCTCATGTTAATTATCCGTGACACTTTACTAAATGATGATTCGTTAGTCCAAGTTCTGCTTGCAATTTTTCAATATCAGATCAAGTGAGTCAGGACAATTATCCAAAAATCCATAAACAAGAAAAATTAACACGGGGACATCTTCTAATTGAGCAATGCCTCACTGAAAAGAAAGGAAAAATGATTACAATTTTATGCTCTATAAAAGGGAAATTGGTAACTTTATAAAAATTATTTCTATCTTGTTTGATAACATTCCAAAAATTCAGAACAATCTAACAAATACCTACTTTTACTGACAAATTTTCACATGTGAAAAGATAGTGTTTCATAGTCTTTTAATTCTGTTGACATCTGATCAGGATTTTCTAAAGTAAAAATAATTGTGTATATTTGTGTTCTGTCAGAGCTATTACTTTTAACTTCATTACTTGAAAAATAATTGTTACAGTTTTATCCCAATAGTTTAACTGATTGATTTTAATAGAAAAATTTTAGTATTTTACTTATTAACAATCATAATAGTAATTTCAAGGAAAAGGAAAACATGAAATTTTTACTTATTGAAGAAGCTGTCAAAAGTGGTAAATATGCATCATACTTGGATAAAAAAAATTCAGCAGCCTGTGAAATAATTGTATGAAATCAATATATTATCACACAATAGCTAGCAAGTCTTATCTTTGAAACAGTTTGGTGTAATTCCTGCTCCAAAAGATAATTCCAACTGGCTTTTTTATTTATTTATTTATTTTTTTTAAGTGAAGACACTACACACACTTTTTAGAATTATATCTTTATTTTTTAACATATACTCAAAAAGGGGAAAAAATCTTAATGCAAATATTATAACATAAATAATGTAAATTTAGAACAGCAGCTTATTGACAGATTAATTTTGAAGAATATTATATATTAACTTTCTGAAATTTTGAACATCAAAAGTCTCATTTACACTGAATTGAACAGTTGATATGAGTAATAACAGGTAAATATACCACAACTCATTGAATCTTTTTGAAGTACATGATTTGGAGAAGTTACTTTCCAAAGATAATTATTATTAAGATACCTATTAAAGATGCTACCAAATTTGAAAATTAATTTAAAATAACAACTATCAACAGTTTCCTTTAATGGATCGTAAACATTGAATGTTTTATGGGTCATATAATAATTAACTATTAACTATTAATAGCCAATGTGTAACTATTAATAGCCAATGTGAATTTAAACATAAGGGTATTAAAATATATTTAACTAAATTTAAAGGATGCTTGAAATATAATTTATCAGATGCACTTTCATTTATATATTGAGAAACTACTGAATCGATAAATATTATTTCTTGATTGTCATTTAAAATTTTACTAACAAAACCATTAACAGTGTTGCCGTACAACCATCCTTTTCTAAAGTCTGATGAAAATGATTTTAAGAAATTTTCCTCTTCATCTGAAATAGAGGGGTCTAATGATTTTAATTCTAACATGTTTATATTATAACCATTAACATTTACTTACAACCAGGCATAAAACAGTTTCATTTAAATTAAGTACAGGTGTAAAAGATTAATTTATTTTAGGTGCAGATATAAGGCTTTTATCTGATATTACAGATTTAATGGTTTTGGAAGGAGAATGTTTTATATCACACTCATCTGTTAATTTTAATTCATTCTGGGATGAATACAGATTTTTCTGTTTCTTACTTTTTTTGAACTTTTTAATGTGACCAATTTTTAAATTTGGGGGCATCATTTTAACTTTTGACATCGGTTTTATATCTGTATTGCTCTTAACTGCAACTTGGCTTCGTGAATATAAATCCTTAAAAGTTGAGTGAATTATTTTAATCATATTATTAGGCATATTTGGATTTTTACAAAGCTTAATTATATCGAAAGCTAATTTTTCGCAACTATCAATTTCATTTTTAGATCTTGGAAACTTTTTAACATTGCATTCAGATTTAGATTTTAAATTACTTTTAACATATTGTGAACGCTCTCTACTATTAATAGATGATGCAGAATTTCTAGAAGAGTGTATTTTATGAAGACGGTTCAACGAGATTCTGTGTGGACTACCGTCGCCTAAATAACATTACCAAGAAGACAGTTACCCTCTTCCCCGAATTGACGACACCTTGGACACATTATCGGGAAATGTGTGATTCTCTACACTTGATTTAAAGAGTGGCTATTGGCAGGTAGAGATAGATCCCGTAGATCGTGAAAAGACAGCATTCACGACTGGTGGCCAAGGACTATTGCAATTTAAAGTTATGCCTTTTGGCCTATGCAACGCAGCTGCTACTTTCGAGTGCCTAATGGAGACGGTGTTGAGAGGACTTTCATCCGAAGCCTGTATTGTTTACTTAGATGATATAATAATCATGGGGCGAAATTTTGAAGAACATCTTAAAAACATGAGAAGGGTGCTAGAAAAATTGAAAGAAGCCAATTTGAAGTTAAATCCAGCCAAATGTTATCTGTTTCGAAGCGAAGTAAGCTACCTCGGTCATAAAATTTCCACTGAGGGAGTAAGAACTGACCCCCGAAAAGTGGCAGCAGTTAAAGAATGGAGGCAACCTCAGAATGTGCATGAGTTGAGAAGCTTCTTAGGTCTCTGCACTTATTATAGAAGGTTTGTAAAAGGCTTTTTGTTAATCGCAAGACCACTTCATAGGTTGACCGAGAACAAACAACCATTTACATGGTCTGAGGAATGCCAGGTAGCATTTGACAGCTTAAAAGAGGCTTTAACATCCGCACCTATACTGTCTTATCCGGATCCTGACAAACAGTTTATCTTAGATACAGATGCCAGCCATACCAGTCTGGGAACAGTGCTATCTCAAGAAATCGATGGTCATGAACGTGTAATTGCTTATTGGAGTAAGTGCCTGTCGAAACCCAAGCTAAATTACTGTGTCACCAGAAAAGAATTGCTCGCCATAGTTAGAGCTATAGAGAATTTTCACAGTTATGTTTATGGACAAAAATTCCTGCTGCGAACAGACCATGCATCTCTCACATGGCTTTTGAATTTCAAGAACCCAGAGGAACAGATAGCTAGGTGGATACAGAAACTGCAAGAGTACGACTTCGATATCCAACATCGCAGGGGATCCCCACACGGAAATGCTGACGCCTTATCCAGGAGACCTTGTCCAGGGAATTGTCGCTTTTGTTCTGCAGCTGAGATAAAATATGGGATAATAGAGCCGGTTGTGCACCACCTCACAGCGTCATCTACATCACGATTAAACCCTTGGAGTGATGAAGAAATTCGTGAAGCACAAATGAAGGACCCTGAAATAAAACCCATTATTATATTCATGGAGTTGTCTAGTACAAGACCCAATTGGCAAGATATCTCTAGTTTAAGTCCTGGAGTCAAACGTTATTGGGCTCTCTGGGATTCTCTTCAATTTCGAAACGGCGCCTGTGGAGCTCGTAAAGGACCCACTAGACGCAGTCGAGAAAAGTTACATCTGTATAACGTAGGGGCACCATTCGAAAGAATTGCATTCGACATGTTGGGACCTCTTCCACGGACAGCGGACAATAACCGATACATTTTGTCTGTCATGGATTATTTCACGAAGTGGCCTGAGGCATACCCGATTCCCGATCAGGAAGCAACAACTGTTGCAGAAGTTTCAGTGGCAAATTGGATTTCTAGGTTCAGGTCACCCCTTCAACTTCATTCAGATCAAGGGAGGAATTTCATTTTTGCTGTCTGCAAAGAACTTTGTAAAATCCTATTAATCGATAAAACACGAACAACCCCTCTACATCAGCAATCGGATGGTATGGTAGAGAGATTCAATCGAACAATCCTGAATAGACTTTCTCACCTTGTTTCAAAGAATCAACAAAAAATCGAAAAATCGAGGGTTACATCTTACCAATTGGCGTTGTAAGGTCCATTAAAGCCGTGATCCGCGGTCTCCCCAGCGATATTCCGATGGTGGAAATCCAAGAAGAATTAGTCAAGCTAGAGTATCCTGTAATTAAAGTTGCTCAACTTATCAAAAGGAAGACCCAGCTTCCAATGCCGCTATTTCAAGTCCAGCTAACTCCCTCAGATATGTCAAAAAAAATAATGGAACTTGATTCACTTTTTCACATCAGAATAAGTATTGAACGCTATAGGTCCCCTATTAAAACCCAGCAGTGTTACAACTGCCAATTTTTTCAGCACCATAGTGATAACTGCCTTATGAAGTCACGGTGCGTAAAATGTGCAGAATTTCACAACACCAAAGGTTGCCCCAAAGGTGCGGGCAAAATAGACTCTCCAACCTGCTGCAATTGCGGCGGCCCTCACCCAGCCAGTTATCAGGGATGACCTAAGTTCCCGAAGCCGAAGACCGCTTCTACAGCCTTCGTTCAGGCCGCTACTCCAAAGCTAATGACAAGATCTTTTGCGCATGCGCTAAATACGAACGTGACTTCAGCATCAGTTACGACCCCCACTCCAGCTACCCCTCAGGCTCCCATCCAATCAAATTCTAACTCAATCTCACTAACTAGCTCCTCAAACCAATTAAATGAAATAGCTGACCTCCTAAATGACATAAAAAAATTTATGGGAATTAACGACTTCGAGGAAATTCTCGCAAACTTAGAAAAATTAAATCTGATATGCTTCACGTGAAGACCTCGGAAGAACGCGTTTTAGTGTTCTTTTTGGGTTTTCTTCAAGATCCTTCCATTGGCCCATAATGGCTTTTAACAGGTTTCTTACAGTCTTCACATGGAATTGCAACGGCATAAAATCTCGGATTCATGAGTTCAGGGAATTTGTAAACGAGCGCTCTCCTGATATCGTTCTCTTACTAGAAACCCACCTTCGACCAGAGGATAAACTCAGCATTAAAGATTACACTACATATAGGAATGATTACCCTAGTCTAAATTTACCCATGAGAGGCACTGCTATCATTATTAAACGTACCATTTCCCATAATGTTGTAATTCTTCCTTCTCTACAAATTATTAATGCTACTGCTATCAATGTTAAGATCAACAATGGATCCCCTATACTATAATTTCAACTTATATCCCCACTTCTTTAAATCCGCTAGTAGTACTTGCCGATCTCTACGCTTTGAACACTATCAATAACGACACTATTATATTCGGTGATTTAAATGCGCGGCATAGTGACTGTCACTGTACTAGTAATAACTCATATGGACAAATCATTAGTAAGTTCTTAGATAACTCTGACTTTGATATCATTTCATCTAGTGAACCAACACATCACACAAATCATAGCAGTAGCATTATTGACTTCGCATTAATCAAAGGTATTCCAAATTCTTTTACTATAGAAACCATTTGTGACCTCTCCTCAGATCATAATCCAATTTTATTAAAATTTTTTTATCAGCAATATCCCTTATCTTTCTAATCCGAAAAAATTTATTAACTGGAAGCAATTTAAAGAGCATCTTAATTGTAAAACTTTTGCCCTCCCTAATATTAATAACACTAATGCTCTAGAATCTTTTATAACTAATGTAACTCAAGATATTAACGATAGTATTTTGCTTCCACTATCATTCCTGACACAGACAAACGCCATTATGACAAACACCTTAAAATTTTAACTAAAAATAGGAATCGTGCTAGGAAAGCCTGGCAAAGGGATAAAACTCCTCTTAATAAAAGAATTATGAATAACACACAACAAGACCTCAAATACTACATACAAGATAAAGTTAATCGTGAATGGGATAACTTCTTAGTTTCTTTAAACACTACTAACAATTCCGTCTGGAGAGCTGCTCGACGCTTCAAAAATTCGTTCACTCCAATTCCGCCACTTAAGGATCCTACTACTAGTAATATTATCTACACAGCTGAAGAAAAATGCAATGTAATTGGCAGCACACTGGCTCAGAATTTTACCCCAAATCCAGGTTCTGACGTAAGCACGACCAACGATGTTCACAACAGTATTTCAACTATTCAAAATTTCAATTCTTTCAACACTAATGTCAATATTGATTCGGCTCTTCTTATTAAAATCATTAAAAATCTTCCAAATCGTAAGTCCCCTGGAGAAGATAAAATCACTAATACTGCTCTCAAGCATCTTCCCATCCAGTATATTTATTATATTTATACAATTATTGATCACATCTTTTATTTTAGTCATTTTCCTTCTAATTGGAAAAATTCAATTATCGTCCTTATTCCAAAACCCAACAAGGACCACTCTTCTCCAGATAATTATCGTCCAATAAATCTTTTAAATACTCTCAGCAAAATTACTGAGAAATTTATTCTTCTTGAATTTAATAGTCATATTGTAGATAATAATATAATAATTCCTTATCAATTTGGCTTTCGCAAAAACCTTTTGGCTCCTCATCAGGTCTATCACATTGCTGAAATTCTCGCCAAAAGTAAATTAAATAAATTCTCTACTGCAGCCATTTTTCTCGATGTTGCTCGTGCTTTCGACAAGATCTGGATACACGCCCTCATCCACAAATTAATTCGTTATAACTTCTCTACTCATCTCGTTAAACTTATTTTTTCTTACTTAAGCAGTCGAACTTTTCAAGTCAAAATTTACCAGTCTCTATCTTCAAAATTTCCTATTTACAGCGGCGTTCCACAGGGATCCCTTCTCGGCCCAACATTATTTAATATCTACATCAATGACATCCCTGTGCATCCTTCGACCGAACTTGCAATTTGTGCAGATGACATTGCTATTTTTTCGTCAAATAAAAATATTAGGTTTGCTGTGCATGCCATTAATAAGCACTTAGTCAAAATTATTGAGTAGCTCGACAGGTGGAAAATTAGGATTAATACATCTAAATGCGAAGCCGCAATGTTTACAGCCAAACAGAGAACGTCTTACGTTAACCACAACATATACATCAATAACACTCGTATTCCCTGGTCGGATACTGTTAAGTACTTAGGTGTCACTTTAGATAAAAATTTAACCTGGAAACAACATTTTCTTTCGGTCAAAACTAAATATCGGAACGCTAAGCGAGCTCTTTACCCACTAATTTCTCGCCATAGCAAAATAAATACTAAAATAAAGCTGCTCGTTTACACTTTCTTTTTGCGTCCCATTTTTACCTATGCAGCACCAGTGGGGTCCTATGTAGCAGATTCTAACAATTCTTACTGTTCTACAAAATTTAATTCTCAGAGAAATCGCTAATGCTCCCCGGTACTTTAGAAATAGTGCCATTCATGAAGAATTAAAAATTCTTCCTATTCCACATTTTATCTATAATCTCTCCACTAACTTTCATAAAAGTCTAAACAATGAATTAATTAATAATTTGGACAATTATGACCCCGCTGATGCTTGCAATAGAAGAAGGCCTTTGGCCATTCTTGCCAAAGATCTTTAAATTTTCTGTGCGTTTTATCTTAAAAAGAAAAAAAATCATAAAATCTTTTAAAATGTAAGAAAAAAGCTTTAAAACTTTAAGTTGGCCATACATCATCATTTAGTATTTTTTTTTTACCATGCTTTGCATTTTATCTCAACCTTCTATTTTCGCTTTACTTGGCTCTCCTCACTTTGATGAGGGCGGAGCGTAGTATTCAAATTAGTTATTTTTAATACTGTTCTAATGTCCCTAGCAAAAAAAAAAAAAAAAAAAGTGTTTTTCTATCCCTAATTTCTCTACTCTTTAGTCACTGTGTTATGAACTCACGAATTTACCATTCTATCCTTATCTTTCATCTTTTACTTGTTTATGCTCTGCTCGTTGTCAATTTCTCTGCTTGCTGTAAGAAATCTCTGGATTTGAGGGCTTGGCCCAGGTAATCCAGTTGACCCATCATCTTGAAGATCTTGAAGATGCAGAGAAGAGTCGTTAAGAGGATCTCTTGGTCTACGGAGTACGCACGGTGTGTTGTGTTTGATGCGGAAAGTGATGCGTAAGCGGACGGCATTGGGTTCAAATTGTTCCGCAGTGATTTTGAAGGTGTGTGTATTTACTGAATGCTAATAAAGTATTTGTCTTCGTGCTGTAGTCAGTCTTGCTTGCTTGCAAATTTCATTCAATCCCCGAACCCAGCAGTTTTTTTTTGAAGTTCGTAACAATATATTAAAAAAAATTATAAATTGAGCCGTTTTGATAGAAATATAAGGAAAAAAATATATAAAAAATACTTCACGACACCACGCTTGCATCACAAATGTAATTAGGTTGAAATAAAATTCCCATATAGCTTGCACGGGGATTCGATTCTGGGACTCTCGTACTGGAGCTGGTTTTGCTGACCACTTAGTCACAGAAACGCTGCCAACGAAAGGTGTCACGCAGTATTAAGATAATCTCAATAAGATCTAAATTCTGCATTTTTAATAAAAAAAACATTTTTAACGGATCAAATTGTGAATCTAAACCGTTCTCAAATCAACTTAATTACATACAATTACATTACTAAATTTCATCAAAATCAGTCCATCCGTTTCCCAGATAGCATGCATACTTGCAAGTTTGATTTTTTCTGGATAATACTTTGTCATAATAAATTTGCCGCTACAAACTTGCAGCAAAACTCCTGCAAGTTAGACGGAACATAAGCGACCACTCCTTTGCAACGCAATTTTTCAGCAAAACTGTGGCAAACTTGTCATGTCAATCTTGAAGCAAGCGAAGATTCCCGTCATTGCTTGAGAGTTAAGGTAAGGAACGCATGCACATACGTTTCCCGGCCAAACAGGAGAGAGACTAATTTTTTTCCTTTCAGCCCATTTGAGTATAGAATTTAAAAATTTTAAATTATCTTCTATGGTCATTAACTCTTTTTCCCTATATAAAGTATTATTTCAAACAGTTTCTGGGTTAGGAAGAGTTCTTATTACAAATACTTGGACAGGAGAATTTTATATTTAACCTCTTCACTACCTCGGTCCACATATGTGGACTTTGACTCTTTCGTCTGAAAAATAATCCTGTTGAAAAAAATGGTAGTTAACAACTTAGGTACACATGTGAGGATGTCTAAGCTTCTGACTGATACCAATAAATTGCAGCAGTAATCAGATGTTCTTCTGGAATATTTGTTATTCTGAAGCGATTCGTAAGAAATTGCGTCGAAGCAGCGTGTTCGTAAAAATAATTAAATTTCATTTGTTTTTAATGGTTTTTAAGTCCTATAATTAATGTGTTCTTATTAAAAATTGTTTAAAATTTGTGTTAAAATAGTTTTTTGGATTTAAACGTGCATTTTGTGCATTTGAGAGGGGATACTTATATAGGTCCACGTATGTGGACGTGGGTACGAAGTGGTTAAAATTAGTGTTAAAGTGTTAATAGCTTGTGTTTTCTGTTCTCTCAAAAATTAAGCAATTAGACTCTTTTGAAAATTTAATTGATTCGCGATATTTTATGAGATTTTTTTTATCAATTTTGACACTGGAAACATAATATTATTTTATTATTTAAAATATTTATTTTGATAATATTGATTCGAATTTTAAAAAAAGTATCTGAAAATTGATATTAATATCTCTTAGCAATATTGCACACAGTTTTACATTAGAGTTTGTGACTGATGCATAAATACAAGCTCTCTTGGAACAAAGTGATTTTTCCGATGGATCTGATGAAAGTAATAATGGTTGATTTAATCCTGGTTTGTCTAACAAAAGTGACTCCGGATATGAATCTGCAATTAATCCTGATTTAAATGAACTTTCCACGAATTCTACCCCTTGAAGGAAAATAGAAGAAATTTGGAAATCCAAGATATTTAATGTGCTTTATTGAAGTATGCAGTCTAATAAAATATTTTACACCTTTATTTGAAGTCATAAAAACATATCTAACTAAACTTTTTCTGATTTAGTTTGAAACAAAATGCTTTTTTGAAAACAATCCTAAATTCTTTTATCTTAATATTTTTGAAAATATAATTATCTTCATAATTTAATAGCTATTAAATAGTTTATCTTAAATAATATACTTTATCTTAAAAGTAAAAATAATTTATCTGAATAATTCGAGAAGGACACCAAGACGATCTTCTGAGGAAGACATAGTTGAAAATCTACCTGAGCCACCTTCACTCATAAATACTTTCTTTGAGTATTTCAATTTAAAAGTTTTTGAAGAAATTGCAGATCAAACGAATCTGTTTTTGGTTCAAATGAGGAATCTCAGATCTGTTAAAAAGAACTCTAATAAAATTATGTAATTGGTTGGCTTACAAATATTAATGGGTGTATTAGGATTTCTCCAGGCAAAAATGTATTGGTCTATTCAGATGTTCAATGATACCATGTCCAGAAACAGCTACGAAATAATTTGCATTTTGCCAACTATGAGGCCCCCGAAAGTAGGAAGAATAACACCGGTAAACAATGGAAAGTAAGACTTTTTGTTGACCAATTAGAAAAAATGCTTAAGTTTACCAAAGCCCAAACATCTGTCCATTGATGAGCAAATGATTCCCTTTGATGAACACTGCAATTTTAGACAATATGTTCCCTGCAAGTCCAATCCTATTGGCTAAAAATCTTTGTGTTGTCTTCAAGGGATAGTTTAGTGCTCGACTATCTAATGTATGTTGGAAAAAGTTCTGTTTCCATTTAGGACATTTAAGATTTGGATCCTGGTAGAAGTGTAGTAAAGACATTATCAGAAAGTATTCCATCCAACTGACAACATGCAATATACACAGACAGGTACTTGACTAGTCTTAATTGTGCTGAGTATCTTTTGAAGAAGGACATTTTTACAGCTGGCACGATTAGGACAAACAAAATTGGATAAAAGTTGGACGCCCAAAGTAAACTAAAATTCAATAAAATTTTAAAAAAAGAGGAGAATCGGTTGAACTTGTAAATAATAATGGAACACTGTGTATTTTAAAATGGATAGATAGCAAATGTATCTTATTTTTATATTCTTATTTTGGTGGTGAAAAAAAGATTAGTGTATCACAGCCAGCAGTTGTTCAGACCTATAATAGATCAATGGGTGGGATCAATTTATGTGACCTCTATTTGACCTATTATATGTGTACATACAAACAAAGAAATGGCCAATGTAAGTGTTCACTCATTTTGTGGATCTTGTTATTTCAAATTGCTTGGTGTGGTATGGGCGCTATCATAAAGCAAATAAATTAAATACAGAATGAAGGTGGCACAGGCTCTCAATATATATGAAAAGAATATAAAAAATAACATAAGAAAAGGGAGGAAATTGAGAAGGGTTAGTTCAGAGGAAGATGAACCTCCAAAAAATCAGAAGAAGGTTGTCAGTCAACCAGTCAAAGAGGACAGACTGGACAATGTAGGCCATGCACCAAATTTTATGGATGAACTAAATGGGTCAAAGTGCAGATTAGAAGGATGTAAATCAAGGAAGAGGGTTATGTGTGTTAAATATAAATTGTACCTATGTATAATGAAAAATAACTGTTTATTGAAATACTACACTTAAATTGAAATCAAAAATTGGTTTTTTTTCTCTTATATAATACAAATCTTGTGATTTTTTAAAAATTCTAACAGTATAATAAATGCAATTATTTACTTTTCTGCAATAATATTTGTCTATATATAGCAAAAAATCAATTTTAAAAAATAGAGCATAGCATAGTAAAAAGTTTTATTTGAAAAAGTATTTTGTTGTCTAAAATAATGTACTACATAATAAAAATTGTATTTGAAAAATATTCTGTGATTCTAACATTATAATAACAGTATTGTACTTTTAAAATGATAATAATGCTGCAATGTATAAAAATATGTGTCATTAAGCAGTCTTTTTTCATTTCAAAGACTATTATGTTTCAGCATAATTGAGAACCGAGATACACATATGTGTACCTAACATTTTAGCCCCCTATTATGCTGCCATCTAAAATACATATTTACTTGAAAACTTTGAAGTATTTTATAATATTTACAGGTAAAAAATTATATTTATGCAATTTTTATATAGCTGGTAGTGAAGAGGATAAAGATATGTGAATTTGTTTATCAGAAATCAGTAGAATTGATATTTCTATAATGAATTAACAAATTTAATAATGTGTTTTTAATATGTTTTAGAACTGGCTTCATTATATTCTTGGCTGTAGTGTGTATGTAATCCCAAAAATTATTTTTAGAATGGTACATTTTTTCTCCCAACGTTAGAGGTAAGTATAAAAAAATACCTCAATTTTTCCAAAAATGTGTAAAAAGTATTTTTTTTTTGCACTTAAATTTTTTTTTACCTTTTTAAATAATTTAGAAATAATTATTAACACAAAAATATTTGATCTGTTTTAAAATATGGTATTTGAACTCAGTTGCATGTCTTAAGAATTCTAATTCTTATTGGGTTTTAATAATGAGGAATGAGGAATTTTCACGTTTTCTAATTTGAATTTTAAACGATAGAAGACAAAAAAGTAAGCAGGACAGTAGCTATTTTTCTTTCATTTGGGGGCCTAATTAGGGATTTCTAATGGGTTCTATAGCGGACTCTTTAACCTCTCTCAAAAACGATACTTTTTCTACTCCGAGTTTGTGACGTCATCGTTCATGTCGACACCGAGCACCTATGCTGTTTACATGTTAAAAGGCGACTTTTAAATTTGTTTCTGTGTAAATTATCGCATTTAATAGAAATTTTTTTATTATGTCTAGCATTAAAAAATAATATTACAATACAATATTATAAATATTGTATTGTACACACACAATATGTATTGTATATACAACATGTATTGTATATACACAGTACAATATTATAAATATTGTATTGTGCCACTCTGTAAAAATACAGCAACTAATTGCAATGAGAAGATATTTTTCAGCGTTTCCAAAGATCCACATACACGTAAAATCTGGACAAATGTGATGAAAAGGGATGAGAAATGAAACCCCAAATTATCATATAAATCATCTCTATGGATTTGTGAAGACCATTTATCGATACGTAAATGCTTGCTTTTGTTTAAATATTACTAGTTTAGAAAAATTAAAGTATATAAAAATAGATATATACCTTTAAAAGGACTGTTGATTAAATAATGCTATTTAACTTTTAAAACTGCTAATTTTCGAGTATTATCACAGTTCAAGTGCAATAAATGTTTGATAAAGTATATAAATATCGTAAAACATATAAAAGTCTAAAGCATATAATTGTCTAATAAATAACTCGGGGGAGGAGAAGGTTATGTATTATTAAGGTATTATATATATTTCCTTCAGGGATGAATACATTCTTAAGTGTATCAGTTCACAGTGATATTTTTCTATTAAATTGGTGACTAATTTTAAAAAACTATTATATAATATTTTTAAAATACTTATAATGATATTAACTTAAAAATTAAATTTAATTTCAGAAACTTTATACATGTTTTAATTAAACATTAATATTAAAGGCAATAAAATTGTATTGCTATTTAAAAAAAGCATAAATAATTAAGTAAAGCCTTTTAAAGATTTTAAATTTCTTTTTATTAAGTTTAAAATACTTAAGAGTTGGTTTGGTTTTGGTTTTGGTTTGGTTTCGGAGCTCTATGGTCTACTTTTTTCAACACGAAGGCTAAAGGTCCCGGACTCACAATACATATCTCCTCTAATTTTTATTTTAATATATTACATCTATCTCTATTTATAAAAAGCGATGCTACTACAAATGTGTGTATAGGATATATGTATATTTATTTGACTTGTCTATGTCAACAAACAGAAGAGTTGTGATTAGCATGAATAAAATATTAATACATGTTAAGTAAAATCGGATAAATACATAAATGATTTTATATACCTCTGGGTTTTAATTCCTTGTATTTCTGCTCTCATAAAATCTGGGTTCTTTTCCCAAGAATGAAAACATTGACATGCTGTCAATTTTCAGGAGGTTGTCTGACTGTCCTTTGGTAAATCCAGGTAAAAGAGACATTTGTGACAAATTGAGATAACTAAGCTATCTAGATCGATAAAAGAAACCTTCAGGTTTAAATGAAAATAAATTTTGAAAGCTAGAAAATTTCAGGAACTTGCGAAAACAAAATCGGAAAATAGTGCGCGTTTACAAGCAATAAGAAAATATTGGACAACGTGAACGATGACGTCACAACCAATCACGGAGCGTTTTGATGTCACGTGATTCTCATTAAACTTTAAAATTAATTTTTTAAATGATGGACCCAGTTTTTTACATTTTTGGAATATACGAGTCTGGAATCCTCAAAAAAATAGTAAGTTGTTCAAATGCCCCACATGTGCAAATTCTTCATTAAACGGACTGGCTTTGGTGAAAAACGGTGATTTTACGGAAAATTGAAACCGGTGAAACTTTTATTCTATTATTACCGTTTACAAAAGCACTCCAATAAAAGTTGCCAAAAATACCAAAGTGTATCCTATTCTAAAAGGGTCACTCTTTTTTAGATATAAGAGCTTGATATCACGATAATGGAGATCTGTATTTGCGGTTCTTATCATCGCATCGAAATAATAAAAAATTCGTTACAATCTATTCGAGAATTATGAAGTGTGATACATTTTTATAAAACTTATTTATACGTCTGATTTCTCCAAGGCTTATTCTTATCAGCAGAGAGGAAATATTTTTTCTAGTCGTGATCGATTTTGAAAATTTCTTCAAAACTTACCAAGAGAAATCAGTTTACTTAATCAGCTTACGTGAGAAATATTGTATCAATACTTATTCATATAATCCTAAGACATGTGCTTTTTGAGATAGTCTAATCAAAGTTTGCACAGATACAACTATACTAGGCCACTTAGGCTTTTAAATAAGCCCATCTCACCCTAGACTTCCAAGCAACTGCCTTGAAGACGTTCTGAACCATCTACCCTGAAGACCATGAAGATGTACATGATCTTACGTTTCACAGTTGGGATTGTAGCAGCATGTGAGTAACTATCACTTAAGCTAATGCGTAAGTTACCCTACTTTTATCGAGTTAGAAATAACTGTTGAGTCTACACTGATATTTTCAAGAATAATAGTACTGGTAGTCATGACTTTTTATTCTTTTCGCTTTCTTTATTTTTTTTTATTTTACCTTAATTAAAAGTTTTATCACTAAGTTTACACATGCAGTACTCTTAGCATTTATTTTTCACTACATTTAAACTTAGCTAGTTCAATTCATACATTCACCCATACCTACTTTCACTAGAACATTCATTCATACCTACTTTCACTAGAACATTCATTCATACCTACTTTCACTAGAACATTCATTCATACCTACTTTCACTAGAACATTCACTCATATCTACATTCACTAGAACAGTCACTCACTTCTACATTCACTAGAACATTCACTCACTCCTACTTTCACTAGGACATTCATTCATTCATCTATTAACCCTTTGCACTCTAGACTGTCTCTGGCCGTACTTATCAGCAACTTGAAGCGTTTTGGAACACTTTTGGTGAATTTCTTACTCCTAACTTAAAATGATTTCACACATAAAGTAACACATAAAACTTTTATATTTTAATATTTAATGTATTTTTGCATTTTTACATAGACAGTTTCATAAACATTAATCTTGGTAATTTTTCTTTGTATGATATTTGATGTAACAACTGTCGAGATGCACTCCCAGCTTGTCGGGACAAGTTTTAGAATAGTATGTTGTTTGATGTCTTTTGACGGGCTTATCTCTTTGAGAGCAGACTTTGCAATCCTTTCTAACTCCTGTCATAACGCTATGCAGCTTACCATTTAGGTGGATGTTTTCAAATTCGGAGGTTGAAGTCGAAGTTTTTGCTTATTTCATTATTACGTTCCATGGTAATAAAATAATAAGAAATTTCAATTTTTCTATTCCTTCGGCCAAGGCTGTCAAGTTCGAACTGATGCGGAAAATGCAGTAAACTTCATGGTATCGTACTTATCTCATAAGAAAATCTTACGTAGTTTGAAAGGGACATTACGTCGTCTTTGTAGGATCATACGCTCAGTTCTTAGGAGAAAAAAAACGATAAGACGATAAAAACGATATTAGAAACATAAACAAGATATCAATCACCAAATAAAGAAACATAAATATTTTACATAGCGCATCGAATTTCAGCACCAAAGTGGTGAGCGAGAGTCACCTTGAATTACGACAGTACATCATGTGGTGAGCGAGACTCACCTCTCGAATGCCAAGGGTTAATTGAAACATTGATGTTCCTGGATCATACATGTACGAGGGTCACTCTGAAATGTTTGAGAAACAACAAGGTTTTTAAAGTTATACTTACAAAATTTTAGGTGTGTTCAAAGTACTCTCCTCCAGCCTCATTACACTTTTGCAGATGAATTTGCCATAGATTAAATGCCTCAAGTCTTGAAATAGATGAAAAAAATGCATTTATAGTCACATAAATCTCTTCTGAATGAAAACGACTTCCAAGTAAGTTCTTTTTTAGATTAAAGAATAACCACTTTAATCGCAAGTCACACATAGCTAGATCAGGTGAATACGGCGGATGTTCTATCACTTTAATTTGTTTTTGTTTAAGAAACTCAACTGTTAATCCGGCTGTAATGTGAAGATGCATTGTCATGGAGAAGCATTAGTCCCCTAACATTCAATTCTTGTAGAATTTGTGGAAGACATTTAGTGGTGTACCAGTTTACTGTTACTGTCTTCTATCCTTCTAGCTTGATGGCTTTGACCAATCCCGTTCTTCTGAATAAAACGGTATACATAACTTTTTTCAGTGCGCGTTGTCTTTTCACCATTTTTGTTGTGGGATCATCTTCAAAGCCCCATACTTTGCTTTCTTGCAGTGTTGGAACGTTAAAAAACGGTATGTACGTTTTATCACCTGTTACAAGTTTAGAAATGATGCGGTGGTCAACATCATTTAGCAATTTAAGAGTTTCTTTACTGATTCTGACACGCTCCTCTGTTTGGTGTTCAGTTAGATTATGGGGTACCCAACGACAAACTACTTTTTCACATGTAATTTCTCATTAATTATTTTGTGTATAGATGCAGATCCAATGTTAAGTTCCGTCTGTTTAATTGTACTGTATTCAATACAGTATAATACTGTATTCAAATACAGTATTATACTGTATCTGAATAGAGTAGCGCGCGAGCTGGAGATTAATCATCAAATGCCAATTGCAAACTTTGAAAGCATTCTTCTTGATTTAATCCTGCTTTAAAATCGTAGAAAATCATAGCGTTAAAATGTTCTCTAGTCAACTCCATTTTCTCTTCTGTTTAAAATTTATTCAACGCTAAACAAGTTGAAATAAATCAGTAAAAAAGTGTCTGCTGTCTTAAAATATTTTGTATTTTAAAATTAAACCATTATTTTTATTTTGTAAATTCTAGTCTGCACGTATCTCAAAAATTTCAGGGTAACCCTCGTATTGTGGGAAATAGGATTTCAGGTAGTGGGATTAGAAAACAAATGTATCTGCAGAAACTTCTGCTTCCTTAAACTTAATATATTTATTTACAGTGAGAAAAGGACAATTCTTTTCATCGATGAATTAATTAGTCTGTTCATAATCAGTCATGAGAATTCTTTCAGAGTTTTTTCATTCAAATATACAGTTAAAGCGATTTATCTTAAAATCTGTATATCCCAAAGTTTTTAATATACCGGCACTATGGATTAATTTCTTTTGCTTTATACCCTGTTTATTTTAAATAATTTTTCTGTGAAACTTGTAAGGAAATTGTAAGGAAATTTGAAATCTATTATTCCATATTTAAACAGAATTTCATTATTTATACTTGAAAACAAAAATGATTTTCTCTTACAAGTTGTATTTGAGCAGAAGAGACATGAGTCGGTAGAGGGGCGAGAAATAGATGACATCAACTTTGTACTGCAAGGTGAAGTGTGTGTAGAACCCGTTTGCTCTTTTTAAATTTTCACTTTGAAACTTCTAAACATTGTGCTAAGTTTTAATTAGTATATAATTTTTTTCATACCACTGATATCAGTTATTATTAAAGTTCTGAACAGTGTGAACCGAACAAATATACACAATATAGGGAAATGTATGGAATTTGAAATATATTATTCAAAAATTTAAAGAAGTGTTATTATTAGTACTTGAAGACTGGAATAATTTTCTTCAAGCTGTATTTGAGAAGAAAGCTTACGAGTAGGGCCACGGTAGCCTGGTTGGTAGAGCGTCAGTCTCGTAACCGAAAGGTGGCGAGTGCTGTCCTCGTCTCGGCCAAAGACCACCGTGTTGCTAATAGCAGTTGGGGCACGTTAAATATGTCTCGACTGTAAAGTCCTCCCAAGTTCCCATAACAAATTTTACCTCTGAGGGTACTGAATCAAGGATGAGTCGGTCTCTGGTTTGGATCTAAATTCTGACTTGCAGATGGATGGATGAGTGTATGAATGAGTTCGACCTTAACCTGAAAAGATTGTGGTGTGTGTGTTCGAGCAAAGTCGCACTTTCACCTTAATGGTGCTCGTTAACAACGAAAGGCTCACACTTCTGCCTTAATTCGAAAGAGCAGCTCTCATTCGGGCTTGGTATGACCAAGTGACATTAGACCCACCCACCAGACTGACGAGTGAGAAGAGAGGCGAGAAATGAATGACACCAACTTTGTACTGCAAGATGAAGATCGGTTGGCAGTGAGAAAAATTCTTGAAGCAGGCTTTACTTTTGTGTTTATTGATAAGTACAATCATCTTCCTATTTCTAGAGTTCTAACAAACAATTAAATTTAAAGAATTGCGAGTTCAGTCTGATAATAAAGGTGATAAAACACAGATGGTTACCGATACTGAAAAACGACGGCAGAAAACACTGACTCATGAGCTAATACGGCAGGGATGTTAGCTGGTCTTTGGTTGGTTTTGCACTTCCTGCAGATGTATTTTGGAAGATCATGTTAGAGTACGGTGACCATATACTTAAACAGTAATTTGGGGACAAATCAGTCTGCGTTTCGAATCTGAGTTAGACTTGAGGAAACTAGAAAATAACTTTTGGGACACATTCGGGGGCATAAGGCACTAACATGTATACATATACCTTCATT
This sequence comes from Pardosa pseudoannulata, assembly GCA_032207245.1. Taxonomy (NCBI): domain Eukaryota; kingdom Metazoa; phylum Arthropoda; class Arachnida; order Araneae; family Lycosidae; genus Pardosa; species Pardosa pseudoannulata. The sequence goes on along the minus strand of CM063500.1, from coordinate 80,251,938 downwards.
TTTTACTGACCGACGGCATTGTGACCACTAACCTATTTTAAATGCTCCAACCGGAATTAATGAATTTTTGGCTATCTCGAGCTTTTATCCTTCAAACCCCCGGTTCAGAGATCCTTTCTTAGCCAATTGGGCTACCGTCGATCACTTTTATAACCATAAATTTAAAAATGAAGATATCAAAGGAAACAACCTATTCAAATGTTTCAGCATATTAATTATGGTGATTTAATTTGGATCTATTAAGGTAACCGACCACGTTCAAATAGTGTCGTGAAAAATATCGAAAAAAATTTATTTGTTTATTTTAAAGATCAGTCCTTTAGCTTTTGAAAACAGTAAACATAACCTTATCAAATGTTTTAGCCCAATAATTGCGGTGATTTAATTTGGAACTATCAATGTAACCGACCACGTTAAAATAGCAATTTTCGTGTAAAATATCGAACTAATTTCTATTCTTTCATTTTAAAGATCAGTCCTTTAGCTTTCGAAAACAGTTTTCAGTTTGTTTCTAGTGTCATTAGAAGTCATGCTATAGCTGTTTAATCATCACCAGAAGTGTCGAAAAGATACCGGAGCAGTTAAAGGGCTTGATTTCGAGTGCTACCATGAAAAATGTCGTAAATAGCTTATTATAGCTTCTAAATAAATAAACAAATAAATTACTCCATATTTCTGAATGTTTATCAAATTATAAAACATGTAATGAATTTATCCAATAAAATCTTTAAATTGAATTTCTGAAAAAATGAGATTTTTGCTACACTACCACACCTTAAGAGTCATAACTGGTAACCCTTAATTTTACAAGATTTTTTTTCAAATATCTTTTAATTTTAATTTCTGTTATTTTCAAATGCCTGTATAGACATTAGGATCTCTGTAAAATAAACAAAAAACATATATATCATTTTCCATTTTTGAGATAATTAATGTCCGCTGTGGCGAACACTGATAATTATGTTATATAGTAGTTATAAATATACATGTCCGGTGTAGCGGACTTAGCCAAATTAAGGGTTAAAATAATGTTTAGAATTTAATTAGAATTTAACTGTATCTTTTTTAATAATGGTATGTATGCATTGAACCTCAGGATTATAAATATATTCATTTTGAGAGGAGTTATGGGCATTTATGTTAGAAACTTCATTTTTCTTTCTTTTTTTGAATTTTTGCTCTAAATTACTTCATTGGCTATGACTCATTTATACTTTAGAATATTTTCATTCTGGAGGTTCAGTGCATACATAATGGATATATGTCTATGTTTATCCAAGTAAAAGTGGTGAGTTTTGCGTATTTTTTTTAGTTAGGAGTGTTGGCGTAACGTCAAATAATGCTTGTTTTTTTTCCCTATTTTTGCCAATTTTTAACGCAATATATATGTATTTATGTTTATTTTCATATTTTTCTATGTTTTATAACCTATTACAGTAATAACTAAAAAAATATTTCCATAAAAACTTTATTTAAAAATTTTGGCTCCGAACGTGGTCGGTTGCCTTAAGATGGATCTGTCCTTTGTACCAATAACGGAACGAGATTTGTAGATCACAATGTGTTATTTTTTTAAATGTTGATACAAGGCCTAAGCTGTAAGTTTATTCAACTTTTTGGACATAAGAAAGGCAAATTATTTTTTTATAAATTAAGAATTTACATAAGTAAGACAAACGCTATTGTGTGTAAAATTGTATACAAAAGAGACACTGATTGAGAAAATAACTGAAATTTTATTTTTCCTCGGATTTGCTAACAAGAATACAATTTTCATACAAGATTTAAAATTGGTGCAGACAAGAGGATTTGAGCCGGATGTTGGTGGCTCGAGGAAAGATGAAAGTTAGCCGGGTTGTAGTGGCTTTGTAAGAAGAATGTTGGAAACAGTCACATAGCTTGATGACAGCGGTTCTTGTATAATGTAGGATTTAGCCGGATGGTAATGGCTTTGTAAGAAGAATGTTGGAAACAGTCACATAGCTTGATGACAGCGGTTCTTATGAAATGTAGAAAGCTAAAAGTTAGCCGGGTGGTAGTGGCTTTGTAAGAAGAATGTTGGAAACAGTCACATAGCTTGATGACAGCGGTTCTTGTATAATGTAGAAAGCTAAAAGTTAGCCGGATGGTAGTGGCTTTGTAAGAAGAATGTTGGAAACAGTCACATAGCTTGATGACAGCGGTTCTTATGAAATGTAGAAAGCTAAAAGTTAGCCGGGTGGTAGTGGCTTTGTAAGAAGAATGTTGGAAACAGTCACATAGCTTGATGACAGCGGTTCTTGTATAATGTAGAAAGCTAAAAGTTAGCCGGATGGTAGTGGCTTTGTAAGAAGAATGTTGGAAACAGTCACATAGCTTGATGACAGCTGTTCTTGTATAACGTAGGAAGGTAAAAGTTAGCCGGGTGGTAGTAGCTTTGTAAGAAGAATGTTGAAAACAGTTACATAGGACAGTGGTTCTTGTATGCTGTAGATAGCTAAAAGTTAGTAGGGTGGTAGTGGCTTTGTAAGAAGAATGTTGGAAACAGTCACACAGCTTGATGACAGCGGTTCTTATGTAATGTAGAAAGTTAAAAGTTAGCCGGATGGTAGTGGCAAAATCAGGAGGCAAGGTCAGGAGATAGAAGAATAAGTGAGCTTGATGATATTGAATTTCATACGAGAAATCATCTTGAATTTAACAGATGAAAGTTATTCGGATGTCAGTGCTTTGTTATGAGAAAATCAAAAAGAATCGATTACTTAGATGGTATTTGATGTTCTTGATGTTGTAGTCCTTGTGAATGTTGAAATTTTAATTTTATCCATGAGATTTTTTTCCGCATATTTACTTCTTGAAGAGACTTGAGTTAAACTTTAAAATATTACTTCTTTATTCATTAAATATCTTCATTCAATTCTGATGATGTAAAGCGTAATAAATGTTTAATCTTTTGTACTGGCGATAAAAACGAAAAATAGTTTTTTACACGTTTTTTAAAGTTCGCTTGCTGAGGTTTAGGAAGGTAGAAGAATAAGAGAGATTGGTGATATTAATTTTATAGAAGGTAGACATGTGAAAGCTATTTGAATGTTAGTGGTAGCTTTGTTAGGAGAAAGACAGAAAGAATAGATTACTCTGATGACATTTAATCTTCTTGATATTATAGTCCTTGTGAGTACTGAAATTCAGATTTTCTACATGAAATTTTTTCTTCACACATTTAGTTCTAGAAGAGACACGAATTGAATTTTAAAAATTTACTTCATTAGTCATTAAATATCTTCCTTCATTTTTTATGATGTAAGTTTAGTCCTTTGTACTGACGATAAAACAACCGAAAAATAGTTTTTTTACACGCTTTTTAAAGCTCGCTCGATGAGGTTTAGAATTAGAAGCAGGTTTCGATAACACTACAGGAGCCGTAGTTATCCCTTGCTGAGCTTTCATGACACTGTCCATTTTAATTTTAAAATCAACAAATCGTGCTTGAAACTGCACGCAATCAACCAAAAACCTGTCCATATAAACGTAAGTGGGATTTTTAATTTTAGGTTGGTATGGTTTCCTCGGGGGCTTACGAGGATGACCTTTTGCCAGTACATACATGGTTTCAGAACTTTCACTTGCAGTTTCAAAAATAGTGGCATCAGGCAGGCATGATTTCCTAGGGATTTTACGTGGATGTCCTCTGGCCAGTACATAGATGTTGTCGGAACAGTCCGATGCTGTATCATATAGTGTACAGCTATCAGCCTCCATGACTTGTATATTGCTTTCTTTCTTCTAAAGTTTGCACAAGAAATTATTCTCTTCAACTTTATATACGATCAGCAAGTAGATCGATTTTATTGGATGCTTTTCTTTTGTCCAAATTGGAAATAAACAAAGTCAATCGTTCAAGTAAATAGCAAATTTTTTATCGAGCGCTTAAACCGTCAAGAGAAATATTTTAGTTTAAAATGGCGTCTATAGAACATCCTTTGTTGCAGAGACTCTCTTTTGCAACAATGTGATAAATGCCAGTGTTTCTTTTATTAGAGCTATAAAAGTGCCTTCACTGTTATTTTCAACAATCGCAAAATTTCAAAACCTTATCCACACAACAATAACAATTGCATTTGTTACTGTATATGGGTTTATGTGCGTGCGCATTTAAGGAGCATAGAAATTAATTAAAAGCATTTTATATACGAAAATACAGCTATTTGATACAGCTCAACTGTTCTTAATCAGACATATTAAGAGTACATAATGAAGAGTATCACCTTTTTAAAATACAGCGTATTTCTCTCATAATGTTCAAAAAGAAAGCTCGAGATGTAGTAGCAGTGAAAATAGCGAAAAATATTAAATGTTTAAACACTTCTAGGTTTTAATTATTTAATGTCAAGAAATCACACCATAACTATTTCAGACCATTAAACAATATTTTTTTTATGTATCTAATATCTATTATTTATGACAATATCCATTTAGAAAAAAGCAAATTCCATAGATTTTTCAAAAAGCAGATACCTTTGATGTATTTTTAAAGTGAAAGAAATCCAAATTTTTGTGTATTTATGGGTAGAATCCCTGTTCCGGGGGCCGGCCGCCATATTTTTGGCTCTATTTTTGTACAAGTGATGGAATTGTCGCTAAGTGATGTTTACAATTTGTGCTTCGTTTTGTGTTAAGTTTATACCTGATTTCAAAGCATATTTTGAACAAAAAAAAGGTTTAAAATTTTGTTAAGATGAATACGAATTAAAAAAAAAAATAGAAAATAAAAAATAGAGCAAGGTTTGCGACAAAACTGGGTTCTAGAATTGGACGACATCGCCAAGCTTGGCGTGTCCACTGAACTTGGTTCGACCCCTCCCCCCCCGAAGGGGATACCACCCCCATTATCACGAGGATAACTGAAATAGGTCGTATCCCAGTTCGAGAGGCCAGAACTTGCGTTGTGTAGATTATTTAAGTTTTAAATTTAACCACAAGTTCTGAGAGATTACAGACTTATTTTCAAAAAACTAATAAGCTAAATTAAGAGTTACTAAAATCAAATATTACACACTTAAAATAAAAACATACAAGGTTGATAGTTTAAAATAAAAATAAGAAAATTTATTGTTATACTATTGTTGTGGTGTAGTACATTGCTGTTGTTATTTCAAAGTCATTCATAACCCAAAGTTGCTTTATATAGTCTTTAATTATAGTATAATACCACTGATGTATACTACAATGTTCAAATATAGAACAAACGACAAGGAAATATGCAAAACAAATATATAAAAAATTAAAAAGTAAAAAAATGCCAATGTCTAAGAGAACGCTGCATTCTCTTCCTTCTTTCTTTCTACTCAGCCAGCCCTATACTTTTTCCATTAACCTGTGCTGATGCGTTCGTTGTTCCATTGTCCTTTGCACAATGCGTCCTTTTCCGGCTCTGTCCAGAAGGACTGGGACTCCAAGGATGGTCCTGAATCACCTCCTGGAGACCAATCACAACTCTCCAAAATTTGGATAAGTTTAAGTGCAATCTTTTCACTGGCCACACTACACGCTTCCTGGAGTAGCTAAAAAAAACTTGAGCATTCAACCCACAACGTGTGAGGGAGGCGAGAAAATCAGTTTCGCTAACCTTATGTCAAACATAGCTGCACTCTCACAACTATTTATTTGTCTATGTACAAAAATTTGATTCAAACTTCATAAAATTTGCTTTTCCAAATTTTCTACTAGGTGCCACATTATTCAAAATTCAACATTAATAATATACTAACATTTAAGTAAAAAAAAAGAAGAGAAAGGACCTAATTCCAAATTCAAATATTTATAATAAGTACCTTTGTGGATCTGCAGGGATGTGCCAGGGCGGTATTCAGGTTGGGAGTTCTTGGTAAAAGGATGTAGACACTTTTTTCGTGTACTCTCGATTGGTAGGATGACAATGTTGACTTTAGTCTCACCACTAGCCTGGGGCCTTCTAAATAATTGGGAGATTCTGTGAGGCTGCGGGTAGGTCCCCGGACTCTGCTCTCCAACAATTTTCTCTAACTGCCTATTTTTCTGGAGTCTCTCTCTCAGAGCCAACTCTTCCTTTGGTCTCCGAACCTTGCTCTCCGTCTCCCAAACTCTAACTATCTTCTTAACTTTTCATTTTTTATATTATTTTCCTCTCTGTTCTTTCTTACTTCTTTTCGTCCAATCAGCAGAGCTGTATATATCAATTAGTCTTCCTTTCCCCTCCTTTAAACCGCAAACTTGGGGAAAACCTTACCCCTTCAAATTGGGCACTGTCCCTTAGGGACTCATAAATAACTCCACAAAGATACATTCTTCTTTAGACATCATTCTAATCTCGGACTGGGATAAGAATCCGCCCGAGAATCCCGTATATGACGAATCTATTCAATTAGTTTTTATAGGTCTTCTCTCTTTTACAAAAGATGTGATGAGGTTAGATGTAGATCCCAAGCATTTCACTTCTCGTTTTATTTATATCAATTATATTGATTAATAAATTATATTAATTATATCAACTATTTTAATTATCAATTATATTAATGATTTAAATCTCCTCACCCCAACACATAGTGTGTTTCTTCTTGGCAAATGACAATATGTGTTTATCACGACATAAATCCTTTATATGAATGTTATTTCAGTAAACTTATCCCATGACTGCTTTAGACATCCATTATGGCTTAATTCAAGTGTACTGGGGGGATGTATATGTTTCGTAGATCAAAATGGAAGCTTCAATCCAGTCGTGTGTTACGTAAATGAACTAACTTACTTATATGTTGACAATTCTTTTTCTTCCTCTTTCTTTCAGTGAGCTTTTTACCTCATACGCAAGCTGGAGAACGAAATAACAAGGGAGAGAAGAAGTTAACATCTGTAAACAATGATGGTGGTAGGGCCAACTTGACAGATCATGATCATAAATTGTTCGCAATGTTATCTTCCAATCATAATAACCACCATGCTCACCATGGCCCAAGACACTTGATAATCAGTTAACCAAAAGGGAACTTCATCAGAAAAGATAAGAGCATTATAAGTTTTATACACAAATATTATAAGAAGGATAACTGTATTACACACTGGTTTTGTTACACTGATATAGCATTTGTATATGCCTTAATTGTTCCTTAATAAATCTTTTAGAATCTGTTATTCTTGCGTTTTTATTTAACATGTTTTTTTTTTTAAATCTATGACTCAATTAAATTCAGGTATTTTTAGTGTGCCGTCAACCAAAAACGTTTGAAAAACTGGATATAAAAACAAGGCTATGAATCATCTATTTTAAATATACAATAATTTCATAAATAAACATCACAGAATGATAAGTAATACAGGAATAAAAAAGAAAAATTCGAAAGTTTTTACAATTCAATATGACTTTTTTTAGTTACCTGTGTAATCTGTAGATTATGTAAATGTCTGCAAACACGTTGAAAGTGGCACTGATAATTTATTGTACGGAAATAGAAAAAACATTTTTAGTTTACATAAATGTATAGGTAATAAAGTCACGTATGTGGTGAGGCGATTTAGATTAGTAATATTGATAATTAATATAATTGTATAATTAAAATAATTGATTAATTAATATAACTGATATAATAAAACGAGAAGTGAAATGCTTGGGATCTAAATCTGACCTCATCACATCTTTTGTAAAGGAGAGAGGACCCATAAAAATTAATTGAACGGGTTTTTTTGTCTTGTGCGGTAGTCTCGAGCGGGGTTCTGATCCCAGTCCCAGATTAGAATCACGTCTCCGTACATGACACTAAATAAGAATATACCTTTGTGGAGTTACTTATGAGTCCCTAAGGGACAGTTCCCAACTTGAAGGGGTAAGGTTTTCCCCATGTTTGCTGTTTCAAGGCGGGGAAAAGGAGACCAATAGATATATACAGCTCTGCTGATTGGACGAAGAGAAGTAAGAAAGGACAGAGATGAAAATAATATGAAATAAAGAAAAGTCAAGAAGGAGTCAGAGTTCTCTGGTCGAGGAGCAGATTTCAACAGTAAGGGTTTAGGCCTCTAGGAGAGATTTCTGGGACCAAAGGAAGAGTTAAGTCCAAGACAGAAAAACTAACGACTCCGACATCTCCCAACGACAAGAAGTGTTCCAGCGCATCCGCATTTCAGAATCACCTCAATTATTTTAGAAGGCCCCAGACCAGTGGTGAGACTGGAGTCAACATTGTCATCCCACCAATCGAGAATACAATCAAGAATATAAAGTGTCTACTTTGATGAGGCTATTTAGATCAGTAATATAATTGATCAATTCATACAAGAAGTAAAATGCTTGGGATCTAAATATGATCTCATCACATCTTTTGTAAAGGACAGAGGACTATAAAATTATATTCAACGGATATTGTTGTCTTGTACGGTAGTCTCGGTCGGGGTTCTGATCTCAGTCCCAGATTAGAATCCCGTCTCTTTACTTGACACTAAATAAGAATGTACCTTTGTGGAGTTATTTATAAGTCCCTAAGGTACAGTGCCCAATTAGAAAGGATAAGGTTTTCCACGTTGGCGGTCTCAAGGTGGGGTTAAGCAGACCAATTAGATTTTTACAACTATCCCGATTGGACGTCAAGAAGGAAGAGGGGCCAAATATGAAATTAATAAAATAAGAAAAATCTGAAAAAGAGAGAACGTGTTCGGGAGTCCAGTCGAGGAGACAAGTCCGACGGGAAGTGTTCGTGAGGTCAGACGTCGGAAGAGACGACTGTGACAGTGAGACTTGGGGAGTCCAAGGAGAATAGCTTTGAGTACGACAGAGACTCCAAAAACGTTCAGGACATCTAGCGGTTACTAGCAGTGTTCCTGTATCAAATATTACGACCGCACCCCAAACACTCAGAAGAAAGCCCCTGACCAGACCGACGGAAGATCCATACATACCCAATCCTGATCAGCCCTCAACCAGCAGTGTTCTGGGCACACCATATTAACTCACAAAGGTACCCCCTTTTACATATATTTGAAATTGAGATTAGTCTTCTCTCTTATATTTACATATTTACATAAGTGATGAAAAATTATTGTCAGAATTAAATTAGAGTGGCACTTAATTTGAAGGTAAAGTAAATTTTATGAAGATAGAATCAGATTGTATGTACATAGATGTATATATATCATTATAATAAATTTACTTTTTTATTTTAAGCTGGTTTCAGATGTTTTTTTTAATTTAGCTTTTAGTTTATTTTCATATTTTATGTCTGTAGTTTCTCAGAACCTGTGGTTGAATGTAGTACTAAAATATTTTTACACAACGCAACCAAAATAAATACCACTATACATTTGCCGAACGATGGCTGAATGGTAGGGAGCTGCTCTTCGGAACCGGAATCCACGGGTTCGAATCCTGCTGCTGGCATGGGTGTTTGTAGCCGTTCGGAATCGGCTTTAAACGGTAGGTCCCGTTCTCATTAGCCCTCGTGTGCAAAACAGTAGGCCGTAGCGCTCCAAACCAAACCAAAACCAAACCACTATACATTTGATCACAGGTTAATACCCAAATATAAAAGAGAACTATACGACATCTACATCGATTCACCAAGAGCTTCCAACCTGATTACCGCCCTGGCACACCAAATAGATCCACAAAGGTACTTATTATAAATATTTAAATTTGAGATTAGGCCCTCTCTTTTCTTTATTTTTTTACCTAAATGTTAGGATATTATTAATATTAAATCTTAAATAATGTGGCACCTAGAAAAAAGTTTGGAAAAGCAAATTTTGTGAAATTTAAATCTAATCGTTTTTGTATATAAACATGTATATAGCATAAGAATAAATTTGCTTAATTTTATTTTAAACTATCAACCTTGTATGTGTTTAATTTAAGAGTGTAATGTTTTATTTTAATAACTCTTAATTTAGCTGATTAGTGTTTTTTAAAGTTTCAGTCTGTAGTCTCTCAGAACTTTGGTTAAATTTGAGAACATAAATAATCTACACAACGAAATCAAATAATATTTAGTCTTTGTGACTAACAAAATAATAACCGCTATAAATTTGATCATAGGTAAATACCTAAATTTAATGAGTACTACAAGACAACATACACTTTATTTTTTACATACTCCCAATTAAAGACATCGCATGGGTCATATTAGGTGACCTGGGTGGCTAGCTGTGTAACATCAAGTTATCTGGTTCTCTGCGATCAATGCAGTGGCAGGAGTCTTTCGTTACACACCGAAATCCTCTACCAAACAAAAACATTTACCAGTAGAGATCAACAGCTACATGTTAAGCCTCTTCCACATAACTGACCATGCAATGCTTGGTCTGATAGCGACCTTTGTCGATGGTTCACGGGTGACATCCACACACTGGGCCACTGATTGAGCCAAGCGCATGGGTATATCCCTTATCTTCTGCGCACTTTAGTAGCGCATACTGGTTGTCTTTGATGTTTGTAGAAACACGGCTTCCGAAGCTACCTGAAGCCAAGGCCATTTTGTTTTTTTGCCCCCACCGGCTACGATAAGCCGTACCCCCACAAGTAGTGGTAATATCTTGTAGTGGACCATGATGTGGAACCGACAAACCTCTGTAGCCCAGTGGAATGGTTCCCCGGTTTGTAGGAAAATGAAGTTGGAGGAGAAGGAGTATTAATTTGATACTTTACTGAATGGTATTTCATATCCACATCGCCGAAACAGAAAGTCATTAAAAGCTTTCTGCTCCGCGGAAGCCATTGTTGCTTTTGCTACTGAAAAGCGTCTAAAACATCTTTCGTGTTTCGTGTTCAAAGCTTCATGAAGAACACACGATAACCATTTATTGTTCACAGTATGAAAATTCCACATTTTCCCTTTGTATATATGCTCTAATTGTAGTATCTTTTCGTTCAGAACAGCGTTTACCAACTTTTTTTAGCGCACGTTCCACTTGGTTGTAGATTATGCTAAATTGTACCACACATATATTTTCACATTTTCTCTTGGAGCTGCTATGTTTTGTTGGTTGGTATCGTGTCTATCTAGAAGTCAGATGGATCCATATGAGTTTATTAATAACCTTGGGAACTCTGCAATAATTTCTGAATACAGTTCTCCATTAAAAGGAAACATTTAATTACAGAAATCCAAGTATTACTGCATAAGTAAATATATTGAAAGCTCCTCTCCACGCCAGTTATTGCAAATTATACATTTCCTAGTACCTTCATTGTTCATGTCCATGCCACCAAAGGAACATGTTCTCTGCCTAGTTATGGACTTGTTGATTTCTTTATTTCCATTAATCGCATTATATCCAAACCTGCCACTTTGCTGGAATTGCTGGAGCTTGCTTTCCTACAGAGACCGCCAGAGTCTTTGCTTTCTGCTAAGAAGTCGACTTTCGACTTCGGTATCTCATTCCCGTTACCTTTAATAATTTTTTTACTTCGTTCTTTGAAGTAGGTCACTGAGAGTGACACTTACTCTCATTTTTGATCGTCCTGCATCCTTTGATTCTCAACGAACTCGAGCTAGATACGTACTCTGAGCGTTTCGAGCCTCAATGTAGAAGTCAACTGTCCGGATCACCAAACCGGTAGATTATAGTGTCAGAGTCCCGTACCGTCACTAATTAGCGAACTATTCCTGTGTTCGAGAATTACCAGCTTCACTGTACCCACGTGTTGTATATTTTTAACGTTTATCTCAGCGCGAGATCTCAGAAATAATTGAATTTACTGAATCCTGTACATAAATGTATATAATTATTCCCATGAATAAATCATTTAATCAAGATTAAATAGATGTTCAGCCTGTATCCTTGACGACCTCGCCTAACCTTACTCCAGAACGAAGATGTTCCCAACCTTTCTTGAACCACCGTCACCTTAGTTTTCCTTATTTCAAAATCTCATAAAGTTGACAAATCCCATCAATGCAGTGTAGTTTACTCCACGTAATTTTCTTCTTTAACTATCCTTTTCAATGAAGGTTAACGTTGAGTCATCAATATTTAAACTCGGAATTAATTCTTAACTAATACGCTACACATCTTGATATTTATTTTGCTTTACGCAACTAAAGAGGTAGAAAGGATTGCTTTTAATGACATTAAACTGCACGCATCGGACCAGAAATGTCCGTTGTTGTAATTTCAGTCGAGCGAGACGACATCTTTTTCAAGCAGTTAAATCGTAAAAAAAAATTTCATTCAGAGGAAAAATCATTTTTCTCCTCGATTTAATGACTGGTTATCTGTCATATTAGTTTGACCTTGCTGTGTGTGAAACTTTTGAAGAAAAATTTCTACCGGAGAAGATTTCTTTAAATGAAATTTTCACCACGCGATAGAAAATGAAAAATTCTGTATGTCCTTGCAGGTTTAAGAAAATAATTATATTTAAAAAATTAATTGGGAAATATATTTTGCAGTGTCTTCTAGAAAAACAAATATAACCTTGATTAGATATAATTTTTTTTAGATTGAATGAAAGCGATAGCGAAAAAAATTTAATTACAATTGCCTGAAAAGTGTTATTCATACGTGAAAAGTTTATTTATATGCTAAAGATAATTATTTGTTTCTTTAAAAGGCTTTACGGAATTTTAAAATGTTCCTTACTAGTTAATTTTCAATTTTTTTTCTTTTTGTATTATTATGACTTAAATATAATAGTTGGGTATTGTTTTGTACATAGATTGAATAGTAAATATATTGAATAGTCGATTTATAAGTAGTATTTTTGCATCTGTAAGTAAAAATTTGATTTAAAATTTGGGCTTTCGAAACTTAAATCGAATTTTAATTTTCTAAATAAAATCGAAATTTGAAATGGATGGCCAGATTTATTTTAATATGTAGGAGGAATGTTTCGTAAACATTTTGTAGAAATCTATAAAAACTAAAAATGTGAGGAGCATTTAAAAAATTAACGAAAATTCTAGAAAAAATGAACAACATCAAAAGTATTTGTTAATATATGTACTAACTGATTTTAATAAAAAGAGTAATATGATTAATTTACTTAAGCTTCAACTTATATATGTACAAATTTGAATTAAAGTAAATAAATTATAATTAACACTAGCAAAAATGTTGATAAAGTTACTTAATGAATAGTTACAACTTTTTTTTTAGTAGCGATGTTCATGTTTCAAATAAAGGTTCTTTTCGTAAACCGGATATGAAGCCATACATTTTCTCTCGCATTTTTCTCAAAAACTATGGGTTGTAGAGGTACAGTTCTTTGGGCATTTTTTTTATGTATTCCAAACAATGATTCTGGCTGTTCAGAGTTTATCCGGTCTTGCCGGGATGCCCTGTATTTAACCTCGGTTGGTATAGTTGTAGTGGTGTTTCCACTATTGTAATGCTACTACTGTAGCGAATCGCAAAATAAACTAAAAAAAAAGTAAGCTTGCGTTAAAATTCTTTTAATACGAGACTGATGCGTATAATAAAAATAATAATAGTAACGAAAGAAACAAAGCAAATAAGGGAAGATACAATGCTTGCAGCATGCAATTGAAGAGTCATCCGGCGAACGTTCTTGTCAAGCAAGCTGGATCTCGCAGTCGAATGCAGAGGTTCTTACGAGGGCGAAATACGACGGATTCTACCGCCGCATGAGAATGCTCTCCGGTTGAGAAACGACCTAGGTACTCCTCGCCTTTCTCTCCTCTCATTTTCCAAGTCCAAGTTGAGAGGTTAAACGGGGTACCTAGGCCGAAGGCTGAATTCCCTGTTGGAAGATGTGAAATTCTTCACTAGGTGTCCATTCTTTTAATTGCAACAACAATATTTAGGCGTAAAAGAAAAAATAAAAGTAAAAATAAGGGGCCCTAACAGTTAAAAATAAGATAAAGTTTAAAATTAAAAATAAAAGTTATAATAGATACAAACTGACAATTAAAAGGAGCTACAGCTTGTGCGTATAATTAAGGAAAAAAAAGGTTCAAATAAGAGAGAAGAAAGTTTAAAAGGGATAGAGAATTTTTATAGCGATCCTGGTTGCGACATATAAGGCAGCCGGTCACTGGCACGTACGCGTCTGCGCACGCAGATCCTCTGCCGCTTGTCAAAACTTTGCATACTCAAATGAAAGTACAAATAAAGATAATTAGCGGCAACAAAATAATTATAATTTGAGGACACCACATAGTGTTAAAGAACACGGCCGATCTTTGGGAGTCTCGAGAACCGAACCTGCAACACTCCAATTATGAGATCGACGACTTTGTCGACTGAGCTACAGCGAGTCACGCTCAAAAGAGTGTCATACTTTTCATTTAAGTCAGTAAGTCTAAAAAAATCTGTTTTTATAGTTTATTTTAATACTAACGAAACTTCATTTTTTTTCTTACATTCAGTTTTAACCCTTATTTTGGCTAAGTCTGGCTGCTACACCGGATATGTATATTTATAAATACTATATAACATAATTGTCAGTGTTCGCCACAGCGGACATTAACCCCTTCCGGTAAAATGACGAGTCTAGCTCGTCATTAGTTTTTCATTCCATACCGCACAATGACGAGCTACACTCGTCATGCGATTAAAGTTACTGTTAAATATGATAATTAATTTAGTTTAAAATTTCTAGTGTACTGAATTTGGCAACACTTTTATCACTTGTGAAAATCACAAGTCACTATTGCATATTGTTTACTTAGAATTTTTTGGTACAAGTCATTGCCGAATTAATGAGTCAGAATAAGAGAAAACCTACTAAGAAATGCCGTGTGTGTGACAAGAATCCAATTAAAAGCGAGACTACTTGGTGGTGTAAACAATTAAGAATTCCTTTGCACTTTGTTTTGAAATGTACCACTAGCTTGAAGACTATTATCTGTATACCTTATTAATGTTTTGCTTTGATATTTTCTTAATTATATCTTTTCTGATATTATTTAACACTATGTAAAAAGTGGATTTTAATTAAGAATATGTAAGAATTGTAAAATGAAACAAGTTTTTTAAATAAAAATTAAATGGTTATTTCATGCACAGGTTTTCATTATTAAATCATACCGGAAGGGGTTAATTATCTCAAAAATGGAAAATGATACATTTTTTTTGTTTATTTTACAGAGATCCTAATGTCTATACAGACATGGGAAAATAACAGAAATTAAAAAAATATTTGAAAAACATCTTGCCAAATTAAGGGTTAAAATGCATAAAATTCGACATCATTGATTTTAGCAGTCTGTTTATAAAAAAGGCACAATTTCAGTACATTGTCTTATCAGCTGTAGATGACTTAAAATGTCAATGGATTAAAATCGTGAAATTTTACAGTGCCGTCCTCTTTTAACTATTAAAAGTAGAGATGCTATCCTTGAGGTACGTGTACGTTGGGCAGTCTACGATCGAAGCTCCTGTGACGGCGTCGTTGTCTTCTCTGCCATAGAGCATAGCGAATCCTTCCTACTGCCACTTGCACCGCGATATCCAGGCAGTAGAATCCGGTATAAAAAGGAATCACCGAAGTTACAGATTGCACAATCTTGTACGCAGGTTAAATTTCTTACGAGGAGCATCCAGAAAGTAAGTTTCCCAATGTTTTCCCCTTTATAGTAAACGTAATTAGCCGTGTCAATTGCGCTTGAGTAAAAGATCTATGGCGTGTGAATCATATACCAGCCGAACAACTCCCGCCTCGAGGCAGTAGAGTAATAGCAGTGGTCCGAAATGGAAGCTCTAATTCCTTCTGCCGCCGACTGCGAGTTTTGGTTAAAGTTCTTGAATGCACAAAGTATTTCACCAATTCAAATTCTTCGTCAGCTCTGGTAGGTCTATGAGCCGAATATCATCAGTAAGCATATGGTGCGTCGCTGGTGTAGACAGTTTTCCGAAGGTTTTCAAAGTGTCCACGATGAAGAGTGCAGTGGGCAACCGTCACTCATCAGTGATGATCTTGTTGAGCTTGTGCGGCAGCACAGACGCTTTCGGTACGGAAAGTGATGTGCATGGTGTTCTGGGTATTACGTACCAATGACTTATACCAGGCCATGTTGATATAATACAAAGAGTTAAGACACCAGATACAAATGAGACTTACCGTTTTGCAAAGCTTTTTTATTTATATCTTTATTTATTCACAATCTGGTGAAGAACATAAAATCTATGCAATCTTAATATGGAGTCTTTGGAATATGGAAAAAAATGTTGGTGCTACAGCCACACCTTACAGTGCGGCAATTTTGGAGTATTTAACTGCTGAGGTATTAGAATTGGCTGGAAAAGCTAGCAAAGATCCGAAAGTAACGAGAATAACTCCAAGACATTTACAACTTGCTATTCGAGGAGATGAAGAACATGATTCACTTATCAAAACAACTAACGCTGATGACGCTTTTCTCAGATGCAAGAGTTGAAATTTTTCTGCCTCTGCCCAAGTTCTCCGTTCTCTTCCTATTCTTCTCTGAAGTGGGGGGGGGGGTTCAAATCTGACAAAGATCACTGACCCGCGTCAGGCACCCCTCCTGTCGAATGGGGTCGAAGTGGGGGGTCACTGACATCGCCCTTGTCCCTCGGTCAACAGTGTAACTCACGTTACACTGGGACATGAAGGGCATTCTGCTCATTGACTTCCTTCTAAGCGATGAAGCAGTAAATGCTGACCGTTACTGTGAAACACTGAGGAAATTTCGACGAGCCATTCAAAACAAGAACCTTCAATAAAGTTCCACCACGAACTTTACTGCTAGTTCAATGGCACGACTGCAAATTTTGTAAGCTTTCTCATTGCCCAGCAAACAATAGGGGATAAATTAAATTGTAGCCGTTGGATTAATTTCTCCGCATCACACACACACACACACACGCATGTATTCAAAAGCTTCTTTAGCTTGACGACCACTGAAGTAGAGAGACTGTTCCGTACCTTTCATCCACCGACCTCGAAAGGTCAATGGATTTAACGGTTAACTGTTAACCTGACATATTTCACTGCCTACATAAATAAGCCCAAAAATGACATGTTTGATCTTGAACACTTACCTACACATCAGACATATCGCAAGTTTAACAATATCTACGAACAAAAAAAATACTTGATTTTAGTGGAATTCACGTTTCTTGAGATTCTCTGAACGTGTCCTGATTACTTGATGTATAACGTAGTATAAATGAAAATTAGTGGTAGATATAAAGTGTAGCATGTTGTTTTCTTTTTTTATTTCGCTTCCATATTTTTTACAGATTTTTTTTCTAGTGTCAGTCGAAGTGTCAGTGCTTTTTGAAGGCCGGTCATATACGCATGGAGGAAATCTATAAATAATTAGTAACTGGTTTCCATTTTCTGGCAAGAACATAAAATACCGGGGTTTCGTGGACTGAATGTTCAGTATGATGTTACATTGATACAAGATAAAAAATTTAAACTGTGTCAGTGTGTGCCTATAGACATTTCGTGACAAGATTTATAATTCCTGTATTTGCTGCCTTGCCTTCCAAATTTCTATATACAACGTGTTCAAAATTGTATGGACGATTAGAAAAATCTAATTCTGAATTACGCAAGGAATAAATTGAGGATAATGAAATGATTTACAAAGTGACAATTCTCTATCAAAGATCATTAATCAGATACGGTTTTAAAGTGATTTATATAAGTTTATGTAAGTATGTAAAAATCAGTATACCATTTGAATATGTACATATGCTTATTCGAAGGCGAAAATGCTCATAGAAGAGTAGACAATTTGGAAATAGATTTAGAATATCCATCTATAAGGCTAGGTCTGTTTAAACATGCAGTAAACCCACTGGGGACATATAGTAGTAATAAAACTTGGGCAGTAGTAGCCGAGAAATCTTTCTTTTCCAAAAGCAAATACTAGCCATTTTAATTTCTGACGCGCAAATCTTGTCACTTCTAAACCACAAAAGAATAATAAGAGAGTTTTATCATGGCTTCAGGGTCTAATATAAATTCTTAAAAGTGATAATCTGGCGTTATATACAGCTACAATGTTATATATATATATATACATATATATATACATATATATATATATATATATATATATATATATATATATATATATATATATATATATATATATATATATGTAAACATATTCCTTTTTCCCACTGCTGAACGAAGTACTACAGCTCCAAAGCAGCAGAGTCCATCGCCAAGTCATCATCAGTTCGGCTTCCGGAGTTGACAACAGTTGGTTAGAAAAAGAATGTGCATGCAGTATACTGCTACGAAATGAGAGGAAAAAATAGATATTCGAGTTTAATAGTAAATCGCCTTAATTTTTTTCTATAACATACACAAATATATGCATACATACATAAGTATATATATATATATATATATATATATATATATATATATATTATATATATATATATATATATATAAATATATATATATATATATATATATATTATAAATATATATATATATATATATATATATATATATATATATATATATATATATATATATATATATATATATATATGCAGGTCTAAACTAAATTGTTTTTACAAAATAAGAGGGGTAATAGTGACCTTCAATGATATCTATAGAACACAATATCACATTCTAATTTGAGAGGCAGAAGAGGATAAAATTACAATTACACTTTCAACTTAACAGTATTGGGAAAGAACATAAACGATACCAAAAGTTGCGCGATCGGATTTATTGTCCAAAGAAAAATTCACAACGAGTATTCAAAGGGTTGGTCACACCTATTGTCACCCCGTTCACATGAGCGAATAATTGACAGTCTTTAAAGTGTAGATTTCTTGGAGCTTTTAAAAGACAACATTTGATCTGACTGGCTCTCTACTGAATCTACTAAGAGCAAATGTGCTGCTGCTTCTCACTGAAAATTTGTAAAATTACCGTGTACGAATTTTCAGTGTGATTTTCAATGCTTGAAAATCTTTCTCAAGGCTGTGGTCAGAAATTATTTTCGAAGGGGGACCAAGGAGAAAGACTTTTTATGAAGGTGTTCCGTCCAGCAGCCATGGTGATGGATCAGTGGCAGCAATTGCTTAACAGTTTTGTTGCTCAATCGTTACCGTTGAGAGTAGAGCCATCTGAAAAAGAAAGAAAAAAATAATAGTGTTCACTTAGAGCGCAGAGCTGGGGGATTAAATCGGCTACGAACCAATATACTCTGTTTTTCTTGATGTTTCTTTAAAGTGGATGGTTTGAACGACGTTTGGATTGAAAATATTCAAAGTCATTGCAGTAAGTGAATTCTTAATTCCTTTAAACATAAATCTTATTGGGTTTTCATTTTCCCAACGCTGACACAATCCATATACATTTAATTATATTTGATTGTGTTTTGTCTTATGTATCCCCATCGTTCATATTATTCTTATCTATTGTAGTGTGTTAAAATCTTAAATATTAGTAATCATTAATTATTGATTCTCTATTGATAGTAATATATATGCTTTGTAATGTCAAATTCTAATCTACAATAAACTGTTAGCAAATCTCTCTCCTTTGGTCATTTATCAATCACAAAGTCTTTATTTTACTTTATATATTTATTCATACATTCAACTAATTCTTAACATTCACAGAAGGATACTTCAGTAAAACTACAGGTTTTCTTATGTATGCATACCTCTTTAATAAGTACCATAGTACAATGTGATTTTAAAATAATAAAATGATTAAAAAATGATATAATGAACAAATTTAAAGTTTAAAATGAGTAATGGAGAAACTTCACAATTGATTTAATAGTAAAATTACCACTAAAAACTGTTTTTACATTTATTCGTTTAAATTTGTCTCTCAGTTAGCTATATACCAAAATCTAGTCTAACATAATAAGTTGAAGCTATTTTAGAAGATATAATCTGTGTTAAAAATATTCCCCATGGAACACCTCAGACAGGTAGACGATATACAATAGATTACGGAAAATGATCTAGAGACAAATGACCCTAGGAGATGGGAGTGTGGGGTAGATAAAAGCATGCTGCTCCATAAGACATTTATGGCTGAAGATGTCTCATTCTGAGAACACTGCTGTCTATGCACAGCTAGGTAGATGACCTACCCACACAAGTAGTCAATTTTTTCTATTGTTTTTCAGAATTTTTCAATTTCGGGGAGGGACTAGTCCCCTAAAGCCCTCCCTTGCTTACGGCCTTGATTTTGCTTACAGATGTGCTACGTTGGCAGATACAAGATGACACCATGTCGATTATTTGTTTATGCTTGAAGTGTTTCTACCTCTTAGAGTAGATGCGACTATGTTACATGATGATTATTGCTTGTCCTGATGGGTACTATGCCCTTCTTTGCTCACCCTTTAAATAAACATACATATATATGTAATATGTCAAAATTATTTAACTTTAATATTTCCTTAAACCCCCCTGTCCCATTCTAATTCCTTAAAATCTTTTTCCCAGCCTCTAAATGTCTTAATCAAAGGAGTGTCCTTGACTTAAAATTCTTTCGATATATTTTCCAAAGCCTTCTATCTTAAAGATGTCAATTTTCTGTCTATTCGACACGTTTCCCAGCTATCGACGGCAAATGGCTCCGCGTTTTTCCTGATCTAACACTTAAATTCGCTAAGTAAGTGGGAAAATTCTTTCTGTCTTCGCTCTTGGGTGCACCTCTGTTCCAGCAGAGTGATTTTTGTGTCTTTCTCTTGTCTGTCTTTGACTAGTAAAGATGTCCGTTTTAGCAGCTCTGAAATAAAGTTTTAATTAGACTTGTGCCGTTCTCTTCAATGTGACCAGCTGCATAGTTCATTATTATTGTTAGCTGATCAGGATTCTCTTTGTCCAGTAGCCCGGGCAAGTAAAAATAATAGGGGCTACATAATTATTGTGAGTAGAGGAAATAATTGTTCCATATATGCATTCCATATATAACATTAAAAATGCTAGCTTTATAAGAGCGAATCTTAAAAAATCATAAAATGCTCTACATAGGATAAAATTATAAAAGAGGATTTTTAAAAGCTTCAAAATTGTTTATAGAATTTCCACCCACCCCTAACAAATAAGAAAAACCCTTTCAAAGGCTGCTACTCACGGCGATCATACACACCACTAGATTATCTAATGACGTCACTAGAAGTGCATTTCAGCACTTTGGGTTAGTCGAAGAAAGGAGATTTTGATACCCTGGGGTGATTTTCGTCATAATGACGTAGCCAGTCGAAAAAAATCGACCATTTCGATCGTTTAGAGTCCCTGTCAGTAGC
>CM063500.1:80225110-80230662 GCA_032207245.1 Pardosa pseudoannulata | reverse complement strand
GAATAACCCATATATATATGTATATATATTGTAACGTACTGGAAAATAGGTAGGCGAGTCCTTCAATGACACAGGCTAGAAATTTAGGTATTCTTGACTAAATATTTTATTCAATAGAATAAACTATGTACAGATATGTACAAATTCAATAAATGAATACATTCAGGGATCTCGTACAGAGATAATATGCACATACAAGGATGCGTGGGATACCGGAACAGTATGGCTAGGGCTTAAAACACAAAAGCTGGAAACTGATTAGTGCTGGGACTAATGCTGACACGATCACTCCGTCTGTCGATTAGCACGGTGGGCTTTCACAGCAAGTTCGGAGGTTCCGAGTGCGTATCACGCTGGGATTCGTGAAGAAAACACAGGATGCAAGTCGATCCAAAATTAGAGTGCAAAGTCACTCTCGGCTGACTACTTCTATGCAAGAAGTTAACTATCAATCAGCAGGTAACGGGGAAGGAATTCCCAAGTCGAATGTTCGACTATCTAGCAACGGAGACGCTGGCGGTCTCTAAAAAAAACAAACTCCAGACACGGAGATACGAGCGGTCCTCGATCGACCAGGCTCTAGCAGGTAGAAGCCTCGAGAGAAGAACAAAAAGCTAAAAGCCCCCGTTCTAGTCCGGTCCTTTTCTTTTATACTCAGCACTCCTGTACTTCTCGGTCCTTCGAGAAACTTCCCGAGCCAGGGTGACGCAATCTTGCGGTCACTCCCAAGTCTCCGATCAGCTGTCCTGTTTCCAGATGTAGCAATTCTCAGATTCATCAACTTAACCAACTTAATGGCCTTTTTGTAACCGCTAATGGGCGGCAAGGTGCACTCAATTATGTACACAGTAAAGTTCCATTCAACAGGTTACAATGGCCAGACGGTTCGGAGCCGGCGACGCACAGTTTTCAATTACGGTGTTTAGACCACCTGGTTCTATTATAGGCTAATCGTGAGTCCACGACGAAAGGTCACCTTTTGGGCTCCTTGTTCGTTTTGGGGTCATGTAACGGATCGTTACACCCCCCTCGCATAAGAATTTTCCACAGGGTGGATCTCGATTATGCAGACAATTCTCGTGGAGAACTGCAACTCTGATCTTCCTCGTAAGGAACCAACAGTCACTCAGATACTTAATATACATTATACTACAAAATAACACTAACTATATCTAAATTATAATATTAAATAATTACAACACAAAAGACAATATGCAAGTATGTACAGGTTACATTCTTACCACATTTTACATGATGCAGCGGCTTAATGCATCTTCATTAGTGTTATCTGTGCCGGGTTTGTGAACCACACAGTAGCTATCTGTTGCAGCACCAGCTGTTATTTCAAACCGTTTGAAAATTTCCGTTGTGAGGTGGCTTGTAAACGAAAAGCCATTATCACATTGAACTTCGCGTGGAAAACCTAGATTCCCGAAAATCTGTAAAAGCGTATCAGTGACCGCTACAGAACCTATATTTGGCACTGGCACCGCTTCCGGGTATTTAGAAGCCAGGCCTATCGCGGTGATTATACACCGGTTCCCAATTTCCGATTCGGTTAACGGCCCACAAGCATCTATATTGATTGTAGTGAAAGGTTCACTAATTGTCGGAGTTAATCGCATAGGCGCCTTCTTTGTATCAACAACATTCCCTACTAGTTGACAAGGATGGCACGACTTAACATGCGTTTCCATATCGTGATAACATTTCGGCCAATAAAACAATTTAGCGAGGCGTTGTTTCGATTTAGTTACGCCTGCGTGAGCTCCAGCATCTTCGTGGCAAAGAGCCAAAATTTCCTCCCGTAACCCTTTCGGTAGAACCAAATCACAATTTTCCTCTCCTAAATGGTTTACCTGAATTTTGCATAACAATTCATGTTTTTGTACGAAACTTTTATGCGCAACTCCATCGGTTACATTAACTAACAGTTCTTTCACTTCCCTAGTCTCAGAGCAATTATCCTGGCTGACCGCAAATTCCTCTGGGGTTATATTCACAAGACCCCGTTCTGCGTCGGTCAAGTTGACAATTGGAAGCTCATATTCAGTTTCTTCGCTGGTGTCTTGTAACAATGCGGGTCCCTCCTCTGTGTTTAGGGGGTTGTTAAATTCGTTCCCATTAGAGTACCCGTTTACCTCGAGGGCTTCCGACTGCAACCTAGTAATCGCATTGTTACCTAATAGTCTCTTTAAAGTCGACTGTTGGTCAGTAGTTAGACGAGATATTACTTCAGTCTCGCGCACTACTTCATTATAGTCAGAATCAGAGGATCCTTTTCCAAGCGCGGGAATTTCGAAACCCTCAGTTTGTTTTTCCCGGTTCGCGCTTCATCCCTCTGACTTAAAACCGGAGTGTCCGTTACGCGACAAAATCTCCCTATTGTACTTCGGGTCATACATTCGCATGAACTTATTCCCAGACTGGTTTTGGTTGCAACGAGGGGAGGGGGGCGATTCGTGGAAACGGCCGTTTGTTCCCAGGTATGTTTATTTACCTTTCCCCCACCTGCACCGGATTTTTCATTCGTCGGGCTGGAATTCCCGTTCCCTAGAGTAGTTCGGGTTTGTAACTTCGCTTGAGCGTTAATTTGCTCAGTTACCTGTATTTTTCGGCTTTGTTCTTCTAATAATGCAGCCGTCAAATTTCCCAGAATATATCGTTGTTGATTCGAAAAATCAGAAATGACGCAAGCCTTCGTATCGATATTCCCATATGTAGTACATAGCGAAACTCTTGCTACAGGTAATTTTATAGCGTGAGTATCTAAAGGCTGAGTTACCCATACCGCGTCGCCTGTAAAATCTTGCGGCCTAACATATCGCCTACAGATGAAGTCATAGCTAGCTCCACTGTCTCTTAAAATTTCAGACGGTTTATTGTTTACAGTGCCCAAACTAACGTACGGTGCTAGCAGATCTACTACCTCACTTTCCGTATGGATAGCATTTAATTCCTCCTTACGTTTTAATTCCGGGCAATCAGGTCTAATGTGCCCAGAGACTCCACACTGGAAACAAATAATGTCTCTGTGCCTTTTCCTTTCAAACTCCCGATCATTTCGCCAATCCCGATGTTTAAGTTCATTTACACTCGGCGTTTTTGGCCTTTCATTCTTAACTTCGGCCCTTTCCTGGGGAGGGGGTCTGATATTTTCTGCTGCCTTGAATGGTACTGAAAACTTGCGAAAATCAGAGGTGCGAGAATCCGGAAATTTTTTTCCTTGCGTTTGGGACCTCCCGGGTCTCTTAAGTAATTCATACTTGTCCCCTAAGTCCGCGACTATATTGGGTGAGACAAAACTTTCCCATTCTTTGAGATGGAATTCCTTGAATTCGCTCCCCATTTTCCGTTTTAGCTGGTCTACTAGCATTAAATCCAGTAGACCTTCATATGTTGTAACTCCTAAGCTGGATACCCAACCTTCTAAATAGGTGCGTATCTCAAAAAGGTAATCCTTCCATAGATTTCCTGATTTTCGTACATGTTGTACAAATTTTTGCCTCAGGGCTTCCGCCGATAATTTATAGCGTTCTAAGAGGAGTTTCTTTACAAATTTATAATCCCGCGTTTCTTCTGCCTTTTCCCTTAAAATAATATTGGACACTGAAAGCGGTAATAATGAAATAAGTTCCCCTGCCATCTCAATTTCAGGTACTTTCAAGTATTCAGCTTGTCTTTCGAATAGACAAAGGTACAAATTTATGTCCGTCTCATCCGGATTAAATTGTGGCATCCGGTTCCGCAAAGATGCCCCTGAGGGTCTTGGCACCTCTATCAGTTCATTAGCGCTCCTACGTTCCTGGGTTAATCTTAATTTTTCTAATTCGAACGCTCTCTCATTATCCCTCTCTCTCTCTTGTCTCTCTCTCTCCTTCTCTTTTCTCTCACTATCGCGATCCGCCCTTTCTATGCGCTCTTTCTCTAACCGGGCCTCAATAATAGTATCTAGACATCCTTCTACAAAAGCTGGATCGTAATCTTCCGATGTCTCAATTAATTTCCTTATTTGATTCATAGTCAAGGTTTCGTCTATTACACCTATAATTTCCCTGGCTAACTCGACGAGATCTGCCTTACGCCCTTTACTTAAATAACTCATGATGAGATAATATCCTTAATAACTTACTACTCAATTTTCACAATATTAACTTACGACTACTCAACCAATTCGTGAAATACAATACTAACACAATACAAATACTACTCGATATTAGAACGTTTAACCCAATTTCCAAAATTTCAATTTAACACAATAATAATCACTTGAAAACCAAAACAATAAACAATATGAATTTTCCTAGCACAAATGCACACAATACAAAATAAATACTTGCAATATTCTCTTATAATGTGCTAACAGTTTTCTTAAGTTCAAATTATGATAATTAAATAACTAATATATTTAATTTAAGCAATGTTCTCAACACACTAATTTTTCTTATCTTATTAAACAATTTAAATCAAACACCATCATACACAATTTAAAATTTCAATTTATGCAATTTCAAAATTCCGAATTATATTCATTCTAAAATATTCTGATTTATACACATTTTAAAAATCTTATTTATGAACAGTTAAATTCCAATTAATATTCAATTACAATTATAATTTATTCACACTTTTAAAATTCAAATTTATGCACAATACTATTACACAAAATTCCTTAATTCAACTTTATTCTTAATTCAAAACTTTAATACACCTTAGTCAATAATTCTTATCTTTGAAATTATTTTCTATCACTCTAAAAAAATATTTGTATACCAATTTATGATTTCTTTCAATTTATCTACATTTAATTTAAACACAATGCAACACAATTTACTATACTCTATCTAAATTCCTAGCACAAACTATACTCAATGTACTGTTGGTTCGATACAAGAGAACAGAATTGGTTACTCACGATTTTTGATGCTTGCTTCATCAGTCTCTAGCGTCGTCTTACGGTTGAACACCAAATCTCACTGTTGACTCTCAAATCACAGGGTCACACAAAAAGTCTCACAGTTGACTCTCAATATCACAGGATCACAAAAAAAAAAGGTCTCACTAATGCAGGTTCAGATTCGGAACGCAAAATTTCTCATCTGATGTCTGGCTGCACAATTTCACCCGCGAAAATTTCTTCACCTAGCCTTCACTGTTTACCGTAACAGCGCTGCCACCAATATTTAGAATACCACTAGCCTGTAACGTACTGGAAAATAGGTAGGCGAGGCCTTCAATGACACAGGCTAGAAATTTAGGTATTCTTGACTAAATATTTTATTCAATAGAATAAACTATGTACAGATATGTACAAATTCAATAAATGAATACATTCAGGGATCTCGTACAGAGATAATATGCACATACAAGGATGCGTGGGATACCGGAACAGTATGGCTAGGGCTTAAAACACAAAAGCTGGAAACTGATTAGTGCTGGGACTAATGATGACACGATCACTCCGTCTGTCGATTAGCGCGGTTGGCTTTCACAGCAGGTTCGGAGGTTCCGAGTGCGTATCACGCTGGGATTCGTGAAGAAAACACAGGATG